>CM021100.1:62744239-63110159 GCA_007115665.2 Sequoiadendron giganteum | reverse complement strand
CACACCTCTTGCATCCTTTGGGCAACATATTTTATCCTCAAAAATTAGTGAGATCTTATTTTATTATGATTTCCCATTCCAAAATAAATTTCTCATATTTTATTCCATTTGCTCACATATTTTACCAAGAGCTTCATGCAAGACATGGATTAGATGTTAATGGCTAAGATAAAAAACTTTAGCTTTAAGATACACCCACCCAAAACAAGCCACTTACATTTCTAAGCTTCCAATTTGATGTTGCAACTTTGTACTAGGGATTCCCATAATTTTTACTTTGATGCCCTAGTAAAGAGAGGTATACCTAAGAATTTTCTTGGTAGTTGTGAAAATTTGAAACCCATGATTAGTGTTATTTCTCTTTGTTTTCTGATATCCATGTTGAAGAAGAAAATGTTTGGTTTCCTTAGGTTGATCCTTTGTCTAGAAGCCCTAACTATATATCAAAGGTATTATTTAGTGTTCATGATTCTCTCCTACTTTCCACAACAAAAACATGATGTCATCCACAAATTTTTGGTGTGTGACAAGGTCTATTCCTTCATTCCCTTTTATTCACCTCTTTCTCTTTCAATATTATTACTTCACCCCAAGGCCTCTGCCATGATAATAAAAAGGAATGGGGATAACACATCATACTTTTGTTGCCAATATGATTCTCATTGATGTCAAAAGGGAATCTCATTGATGTCTGTAGAAATAGAAAATGTATCCCTCTACATTTTTGTGCTTGTTTAGGCCCTCCTTTCTAATTTGAGCTTAAGGTTGCCTTGATTTAGTTTTGTAATGTGTTTAACATATTCACATTAAATCTTGGGCCCTTGTAAACTAAATGAACCTAATTGTGCCTTATTTAAGGTGTTGTAAATTATTGTATTACACTTTCACACTAATCTAGAGTTTTCATTATTAATTGGGCTTCTTTATGCCTTATTTGGCCCTATTTTGCATCCACAAGCCTTAATTAATGCATCTTTCTAAGGATAATCCTGACATAAACCAACATCCAATCATAATTCAGGTGTTTTTGGATTGTATGGCCTAGATTTAGTGATCTTAGACTCATACACCACCTTGGGCATACAGGTCCCACCTAAGTTTTGGGGCCCCGATCTAGATTTCATGTGAATCTAATATTTTCTTGAAAAATATGTCCCATAGCCTAGCCTAACGGGACTCATACACCACTTTTGGTGTATGAGTCAAATGTGGCTTAAAATTAAATTAAATTCAAATTCTTGGCGAGATTTTATAATTCTCCTAGATTTGATGTCGGCTTGTAGTGTTGTAATTTTGGTAAATTTGGCATAGACAAGTATAAATACAAGGTTATTTCACTCATTTTTCTCCTAACAAACAATCAAGCGACCTAGCAAGTTGAATAAGAATCCTTATAGAAAATTTGAGTTCACAAGAGTATTCAAGTGTTTACAAGAGCATTCAAGAGTCTTCAAGAGCTGATCATCAAGTGTTTTGGAGAATTATTCAAGTATCAAGCCTCATGTCAAATTCATCATGCATCATGTTTTTTTGAGCTAACAATTGTGATGTAGGGTTTTATGATTCAAGCAAGCATTCAATTCAAGATCTATTACATTCAAGCAAGAGTCAAGATCTACATCCATTGGAGCCATCTCATACATGTTTATAGCACTTTATTTCTAGGGTTTGGTGAGTTACAACATTACATATTTTTCATTCATCATTCCTCCTTTCCATTTGATTTCATTACAAGGTTTGATTACCAAAATGGGGTTTGACCAAGGAAAATCCCTTTCAACTAGAAATTTTTTTTTTTTTCCTCTCTTTAGTGTGTGATTTGCAGATCTATGTTGAAGATATATTGAAGAGCAAGGTTGGAAATAATTTGTCAAGTTGCAAAGTTGTCCAAGTTTCCACCTTATTTAGAAGATCACTAAAAGACACCTACAGAGCAGAATTCAGCAATTTGGATCCAAAAATTAGGTTGAGAAGATAGAGCAAAGGTTGAAGAGCATATTCAAATCTCGATCCTCCAAAAAATACAAACAAGACTGATACGCCACTTCTAGCGTATGAGTCCTAGTACAATGGAGTTTCTAGTTTTTAGGTGTTCTAGACTTGTCTTTGCCAGATTTTTGTTCCTACCTAGAAACCTTAATCTAGGACTAAATCACCTAGTCTAGCATATGAGTCCTAGTAGGAATTAAATTCAACATTTCTAGAATTTCAAGTCTTCAATCAAGCTTCTAGAGGTTTCCAAGTGCACCTTTGTACTTTTCTAGTTTTCTATTCTATTTTGCATTCATTTCTAGATCATTTATTGTAGTCTTGCATATCATTTGCATTTCTAATCTTTCCAAGAATTACTTGGTGGTGAACCCTGTTGGAAAATGGTCAGCGCTCCCCTCAAGATTCATGACATGGCTTAATCACCACCTATGGATCCATTAACTCTGGCGGTTGTTTCAAGCATTAGTAGATTGATCTTTTGGTGCAACAAAAATTGTGGGGCAACAAGGGGTATCAAATCCAAAGGTGTCAGGTTCGAATCCCCTTGGGTAATGCTGAGGGGGAGATCATTGGAAAATGGTCAGTGCTCCCCTTGGGATTTGTGACATGGCTTAACTGGCTCCCCTAGATCCATTAACTCTAGCGGTTGTATCAGGGATTAATAGGTTGATATTTTGGTGCAACAACAATTGTGGCCCAAAAATCCCTCTTATTGTCTTTAATCACACCCTAAGACATCCTATTGTAGATCTATTTTCCATAATTCCATTATTTGATTCAAATCTCTAGGGTTTCCTTGAGTGAAACTTGAAGAAAATAGGGAAAGTTCCTAAATCTTAGTTCTATCTTCCAAAAAGATAGAACACCTATTTTCTAGGTTTCAATGTCAAAAGGAGATGAGTAATATCAAATGAAGAGATTGTTGGATGGTGTAAAAAAGGGCATCATTGAATCAAGAAGTGAATTGTTGTAGAAGCTTGAGCATCAGGCCTCGGGCTTACCATACATCACTTGCTAGAGAAGGAAGGAGTTAGTCATTTTCAACTGTCTAATCGAGCTTCAGGCTTCGGGCTTGTAGCTTAATCTATGTTGTATATGATTAGACATTGGGATTCAATCATACACTATATCCCATGGCTCAAAGAAATGCTGAAAATAATGTGTTATGTCTGAAAGGTTTCAGACTTTAGACTTTGATCATACCTTTTACCGAATTCCTCAAAGGAATTAAACGTGTATAAATTTTGAAAGGTTTTGCACTTTTTACTTTGACCATACCTCATACTGATTGCTGAAAGGAAAAGGAAGTTTTCAGGTATTAAGTCTGAGAAGGATTTGGTCATTGGATATTGGAAGGTTGGCTTACTCCTTACAAAAAGTTAGGTAAGCAATAAGAGAAAATCTTGAAGGTCGACACCCAAAAGGGTTAAAGCTACCGAAGAAAGTGTTTGGTCATCATGGAGTAGTAAGAAGACTTATGCCTTATCAAAAGAAAAGAAAGAGGTAAGAATTATGTGAGAACCCCAACATCCAAAAGGGTTATGATTGGCAATGCTTGCAAAGGATATGTTCAGGCATCGTAGTTCGGTAGGAAGGCTTATGCCTTATCAAAATGCTAGAAAGCAATAGGGAGGAAGAGAGAACCTTGACATCCAAAAAATTTGGTGGTTCGAAGGTTGGTGTGGGGTGAACCCACAAAAGTGGCTTACAATTCGAGTGAGGAAGGAAAACTTCCAAAAAACTCACCCATGCAAAAAAAAATCATTTTGAGGGGTTCGAGCGAACTCAAGGTTCGAACGACCCCAAAAGGGGTTTGCTCGAACCAGGGTTCGAGCAAACCCCTTTGCATGTGGGAATCCGCATTTCCCATTATGGAAAGGGGGTTCATTTGAACCCTGGTTCGAGCGAACCCCCCTTTTTCCCACCTTCCCACCCTCCCACACAAAAAGACTCCAGATTTTCGCCCTTCGAAGCTCGGGTTGAGGATGAAAATGGAGGAAACTTCACAAATCCAACTAGAAGATCATAGTCCTCAGAATGAGCTATCCAACGAATATAATTTTAATATGTTTTGGTTTTATTATGTATGTTTTTTTTTAGTTTTATTAAACATATGTTTTCCACCAAAAATCAAGTTCTTTGTTCTACACATGTGGAAAAATATCAGATTATCAAAATAAAATTTTAAAAAAATGTCAAGTTGGGTATTGATGTCCTTGATCCATTAAAAAATAAATTGAATTTTGATACATATAGAAACAATTATATGTTGTATACGGTCTGCCTATGTCTAAATTGTAATTGGTTTGACTTTGAAACTTGATTAGGGAAAAAATATTCAATAAAACACTATAAAACTAAATGAAAGTGCTAGATATCATAGTTACAAATCTAAATTCAAAAAAAATAGAATTTTATCCTTCATACAAAAAAAAAATTATGTTGTATACGGTGAACGTCACTCCTTAAAAATGTTATTTTTTTTTTAAACTAGTTTTCGAAGGAGATGGAAAAATAAGTGCAATTTGATTCCAAAAAAAATGAAAAAAATATATTTAGAATCTATAAACAAAATGTCACAAATCACTAGTTTTCATCATCTTCAAATTCCTCATGGTTTAGCCGCTATAGGAGCTCGAAAGTGAATATTTAGCTAAAAAAAATTAGTTCGATGTCTAGTTTGCCCAAAAATTGTAAACCAGTATTTTGGGATCACCCTGTGTTGACTTGTGATGGTGTGAATGAAGGTAGAAGGTAAAGGGTAAGTTTGATGGTAGAACCCTGATAGATACGAAGAAGCTTCAAACTTAAGTGTTCAAGCTTGCTTGTTAAGCTCTACTAAGCACTTCAAGTATGAGGTAAGGGAGACTAGCGACTCTCAACCCCGATAGAAAGGCAAGAAAAGGTCATCAAAAATGAAGAATTAATTCCACAAGAAGCTTACGTTGACTTGGGTTGACCAATGTGGATTTGAGATAATGAGACACGTGGCAAGAATCAATTGTTTCACCTAATTCACATCCTTGTTGTGAATTATTAAATATCTATGACGATCATTAAAAACTAGTTTAATTGGATGGTGTTGATTTAAAGTGAGGTGGCTAAGTAACAAATGTTTGATCATGGCACGAAAATAGAGGTGAATGGTCAGTGCTTAAAGATTTGATTTTGTCAATGGCTAGGTGGAAAATAATGAACTCCCATCTTAGACAAATGGATTAATGGCATAAAAAACATATTAGCTACCCCACCCAACTACATTCTTGTTGGTAACTGGAATAAATGGAGAACACAATTAATGCATAGGTGGCTATGAAATCTAGAATAGGTTGATCAAGCATGAAACCCTAGATTTGATTGACATAAATATAGAAAATGAATTGAATGATGTTGGTGGTGTTGGGCTCGAGGAGAGATAAATTTTTAGTGAAGGAAAGTATGTGAAGTCAAAAAAAAGAGGTAGATGATTGAGTGAGAGATGAGTACATGCATATGTAATGAGGAGAAGACCTAGACAAGTTATAGGAAATATCTTCTAGGATATGCATTGAAGTGTAGAGGTGTAGTGCAGTAAGATAGAATAGAGAATATTTTAAGTGCAGAGAAATGAGATAGAGAAGAGAAAGGGGAAGAGTAGATAAATGAGTTGTTGAGTGAATAGTAGTAAAGAATGTATAAATTTCAAAGAAGAGAATAAAAGAGTAGAGAAATTAGTTATTGAATGAACAACATTAAAGAATGTGAAAATTCCAAAGAAGAGAAGAGAAGAGCAGAGATATGAGTTTTTGATTTAGTAGTAACAGAGATAGAGAGAATGCTTGCAAAGAGGTAGAGAAACATATGAGAAGTTACAGATTATACTTGTAAAAAATAACTAGATTCAAGTGAATGAACTATAATCTAGAGTTGTAGCTCCAATATCTTCATTGTAAATCTGATTGGTTGGTGCCATCAAAAAGTCATTGGTGCTTAGTGTAGGGAGTGGGTGCTTTCTTGGAGTTGGTGCTCCTAAAATAGGGGGTTGGTATCTGATTAGGTTTGGTCACCTTAAAAATTGTAACAAATGAGGTTCTATTGTGAGGCTGGATTAGGACAATAGATCCTAGCAACTATTCTCACTGTGGTTTTACCCATATTGAGTTTTCCGCATATATTTGGTGTCATGAGTATTTGTGTGTGGTCTCTTTGTGTATAATTTTATATTGGTTTAAAATTATTAAATAAGTGGTTTAAATTGATATATTGAGTCACAACCCCTCTCAATAGATGTTGTGTTCCAACAATTGGTATAAGATCCCTAGTTCCCTTGTGAAGCTTAATCAAATCAGGTAGATCTTAGACAATGAACACAAATGGCATATAAAGAAGGTTCATCCTCAAACAAAGCACCTCTCTTTGATGGATCAAATTATCCATTTTGGAGCATTAGAATGGAAGCATATTTGTGTTCATTAGGGTTTGATGTGTGGATGTCAGTTGTAAATGGATACATACCCCACTATGCCTCCTATTGATCAAGCTAGAAAAAGAGCATATGAGAATGATGCTAAGGCAAAGAATTATATTATTTGTGGATTGTTTAGCTTAGTGTTTGTCAAAGTCATTCATTTCCAAAATGCACATGATGTATGAGGAAAGTCGAAGAGAATCTATCAAGGTTATGAAAAGGTAAAGTAGGCCAAGATATAGACTTACAACGACAATTTTGAAAGTCTAAAGATGAGTGAAGAAGGAAAAATTGCAGACTACCTCCTAAGAATGGATGAAATAGTTAATGAAATCAAAGGTCTTGGAGAAGAGATGAAAGAGTTTGTGGTTGTGAAAAGGGTTCTAAGATCCTTACCCTCAAGGTATGATTCTAATATTTCTAAAATAGGGGAAGCCCAAGATCTAGATAAACTCATTGTTGATGAGTTGCATGGCACCTTCACCGCATATGAAATGAGAATGGGAGAAGAAGATACCACAAAGAGAGAAGCTACATTCAAAGTAGCTAGAAAGGAAAATATTGAAGCATCTACATCTAAATTTGAGGAGACCGATGAAGAAGAATCCAAATTCATCAGAATATTGAGAAGAGGCTTTGGAAAATACAGAGCTAAGTTACCCTTTAAATGCTTTAACTAGGGTAAAATAAGTCATTTTTCTTCTAAATGCCCTTATGAAAAAAGGGATAAGTATGAGAAAATAGTGGATAGTAATAGGAAGAAACCCTTCTTCCAAAGGAAAGAGAACTTCATTAATAATAAGAAGATCCTACACACATAGGAAGAAAGTGGATCATCTAATGTGAGTGATAGCTCATATGATGAACATGATCACACCTATGTGGCTGAGGGAAATGAATCCCTATTCATGGTAAAATGTTTTATTGATCAAGAAGGAGAAGTGATTGAAAATTTTGATGATGATGAAGAAGGATAAGTGGACCTAGAAAGTGAACTCATCTATACTTTAGATGAGATTGACAACTTGATGAAGGAGAACAAAAACTAAAATATCAGATTTGGAAAAAGTTGGAGACATTGTATGAAGGAGATGAACTAGTGAAAAGTGCTAAGCTACAAAGTCTAAAAGGAAAATGGGAGAGCTTGAAGATGAGTGAAGATGAGAACATCTTTTCCTTCTCACATAAGATAAATGAATTGGTGATGGACATTAGATGTGCCAGTGGAACTATGAATGATGATGATATTGTGGTTAAGATACTTAGATCTGTGGCCCCTTCCTACAAGACAAAAGCTCAAGCTATTGATGAACTCAGAAAAATGACAAATATCACAAAAGACATGTTGATTGGAAAACTTGTTGCATTTGAATTAAGTGAATTCGGTGAGTCTTCTCCTAGGACTGAATCTTCTTTCAAGGCTACTATATCCAGGAAAAAGAGATATGATTCAGGAGAGAGTTCCCAGAGAACATTAAGATATGAAGATGAGATGAAGAAGATTGAAGATGAACAAAGGGAATTGGGAGAACTGGAAGCATTGATTGTGAACAAAGAATCAAGAGGTCATGGCAACTACAAAGGAAAGTTACCTATTAAATTTTTTTCTTGTAGTAAGATAGGTCATTTTGCTTCTAGATGTCTTGAAAGAGTTTCAAAGTATAAGCCTGAGAACACTAGATTTCAAAGAAAGTGCTATTATGCTGAAGAAGGTGTAACTGATGAAGAATCTGATAAAGAAACTAGAAATGAAGATGAATGGGTATTTATTGCTATGAAATAAAATGGCCAGGTTTCCGCTGAGTCTACTAATAATGTGAATGTTGAGAAAGATCTTGCAGCCAAATTTGAAGAGAAAGATGAGTGGGTAATTGGCAGCGAATGCTCACATCATATGACGGGTGACAAAAGAAAATTTGTAAGCTCGCAAAACTATGATGGTGGTGTTGTAAGGTTTGGTGACAACACTTCTAGTGTGATTCGTGGCAGAGGCACTATTTGTTTTTTGTGGTAAGCACAATACTGATGATGTTATTAATGTAAAGGCTTAAAGCATAACTTGTTGAGTGTTGGACAGATGGTAGACAAAGGTTACAATCTGGAATTCAAGAATGGTAAGTGTAGAATAATGGGAAGTTCGGGAAATGTGATTGCTTTAGGAACAAAGACAAAAGGTAATATCTTTCATTTAAGTGTTGCTAGTGAAATTTGTTTGATTTCTCAAATTGATGTAAGCTGGTAATGGCATAGGAGGTTATGTCATGTGAACTTTGATAAAATTGTCAAGATAAGATCTACTCAAGCAGTTAGAGATCTACCTAAGATAGTGAAGCCTACTAACACCATGTGCAAGGAATTTCAGATGGGAAATCAAACAATAAATTCCTTCCAGAGCAAATAGTACAACTCTAATGGAGTACTAGATTTGATACATATTAATCTATGTGGTCCTTCCAGAATCAAAAGCCTACAAGGTGAAAGGTATTTTACGTTACTCATTGATAATTATTCTAGAATGATATGGGTCGCTTTATTAAGAGAAAAACATGAAGCATTAGAAAATTTCAAAAAATTTAAAGCTATGGAAGAGAATGAGATAGGTCAAAGGATCAAATGTATAAGTTCAGATAGAGGTGGTGAATTTACTTCATGGGAATTCAATTCTTTTTGTGAAGAGCATGAAATCCAAAGATAGCTATCTGCTCCCCGGACCCCTCAATAGAATGGAGTTGTTGAAAGAAAGAACAAAATTGTTCGAGAAACTACTAGAACCATGATGTTGGAAGCAAATGTTCCTCATTTCTACTAGAGAGAAGTTGTAAGTACTATTGTGTATACCATTAACAAGGTGAATGTCAACAATAATTCTAGTAATACACCTTTTGAGCTATGGTTTGGTTATAAGCCTACTATCAAATACATCAAAAAATTTGGAAGCAAATGCTACATCAAGGGAGATGATGATATAGGTAAGTTTGATTCTAGAAGTGATGAGGGAATCTTCCTAGGATACTCTACTAAAAGCAAAGCTTACCGGTGCTTTAATAAAAGATTGAAGAAAGTGGTTGAAAGTGAAAATGTTATGGTTGATGAATATATTGGTAAATCATCCAAATCTAGTGATTATGATTCAGATGATCAACATAATGATGCTAACAATGATGTTCATACATAAAGTCAACTTCAAATTATTCTGGTGAACCAAGGGAATCAAGAAGCAGAAGCCATTAAAAGTGTAGAAGAAAGAACACAAGAACAAGAGGTAAGAGAAAATTCCAAAACTCCTAAATATGTAAGACAAAATAATTTTGATAGTTAGATCATAGGAGACAAAATCAAAGGTGTGAAAACTATAAGAAGAATTCTAGAAGAATATTCTCTAATTTCTAAAGTTGAACCTAGAAATATAAGTGAAGGATGCAAGGATGAACATTGGATGGAAGCGATGAAAGAAGAACTGTTGCAAATACAAAAGAATGATACATGGGATCTTGTTCCTAGACCTCAGAACAAAAATGTGATTGGAACCAAGTGCGTGTTCCAGAATAAGCTAAATGAACAAGGTGGTGTGGTAAAAAACAAAGCAAGATTGGTTTGCAAAGGTTACTCATAGATGGAAGGTATTGACTTTGAAGAAACTTTTGCTCCTGTTGCTAGAATTGAAGCTATTAGATTATTTCTTGCTTATGCTACTTTCAAGCATTACAAAGTTTATCATATGGATGTGAAGTCACCATTTCTAAATGGTGAACTAGAAGAAGAATTTTATGTTGAACAACCAGATGCATTTTAGTTGACTGATGAAAAGGACATGGTATGTCAATTGAAGAAAGCTCTTTATGGACTAAAGCAAGCCCCTAGAGCTTGGTATGATAGATTAGACAAATACTTGTTGAAACTTGGATTCAATAAAGGTACTCTTGATAGCAATCTGTATTTCAAGCTGGATCAAAGCAAAGAACTGATCATTGAAGTCTTTGTTGATTATATTTTTTTGAAGGTGATGATGATTTGAGTACATGAAGTTTGTCGATGAAATGAAAAGTGAATTTGAAATTTTAATGATAGGAGAGCTAAAATTATTTTCAGGATTGAAAATTACTCAATTAGATGATGGAATCTTTGTATCTCAGTCTAAGTATGTGAAAGAGTTATTGAAAAAGTTTGCCATGGAAGATTCAAAACTAGTTGGTACACCTATGGCGACCGGATGCAAACTTACATAGAAAGATGATTCTCCCAAAGAAAATCAAACAAGATACAAGTCAATGATTGGTGGATTACTCTACTTGACTCATACTAGGCCATATATAATGAATGTTGTGTGCATGGTTGCTAGATTTCAAGCTGATCCTAAATAGTCTCATGTGACTGTTGTGAAAAGAATATTCAGATATCTAAAAGGGATAATTGATCTTGGTCTTTGGTATCCTAAGGATGATGATCTTACTCTAAGTGCATTTAATGATGCTGATTGGGCAGGAGAAGTATATGACAGAAAGAGTACTAGTGGTGGTGCATTCTTCTTAGGTAAGAAGTCGGTATCTTGGTTAAGCAAAAAGAAAAACTCAGTTTCATTATCTACTGCTAAGGCAGAGTATATTGTTGTTGCAAATAGTTGTACCCAAGTATTATGGATAAAGAAAATGTTGAGAGATGTCAAAATTAAGTATGAAGAACCCATTTCCATATTCTGTGACAATTCAAGCGCCATTAACATTTCTAAGAATCTAGTATTGCATTAAAAAACAAAGCATATATCCATCAAGTATCACTTCTTGAGAAACAAAGTAAGTGACAAAGAAGTCAGACTAGAGTACATACCTACCAAAGAGAAAATTGTAGATATCTTTAGAAATCCATTGCCTAAGGATACTTTTGAGTACCTCAGAGGCAAGTTAGGGGTGATTTCCCCTCCTGATCAGAACTAAGATGCAGATATTTGCATCAATCTATGAATTCATTGTCATATCATATTCCGGATTCATGTTGTGGTGATTTCTACTCAAGGGGAGTAGTCGGATGATTCAAATTGAGATCATAGCATGTGTACCTTTTCCATTGATGTCAAAGGGGGAGAGAAACAATGTGAAAAAGTGGGAAAGAAGAGCAATGAAGGAAATAGGAAAAAGTGCACAATCTCAAGGGGAGATTGTTGAAGAAGAGTTAGTTGGGTTGATGGTATTATTTTTCACATCATGTGTTGCCATAAATGCCAAAGGGGGAGATTGTTGGATGTTTTGGTTGTCTTGCTGATATGTGGTTGTCATTGATGTCAATGCTATTAGCATTTTAATCTGCTTAAGGTTGTATATGTCGAGGAGATTGAGAAAATTATAAAAATATAGTACAGGCAACCAGTGGAGCTAAGAAGGTCAGAATGTTGGAAAGCTTTATGTGTTTAAGATCTAAAGGTGCATTTCAAAGGGTTTGTTGTTGAACCTTTCTAGTATGTTGTCTAAAATTTTTAGTGGTGTGCATGAAGATTTGTGGAAGTTATGAAGATCTGTGTGCCTATAATTATTCAATTTATGTAGATGGTGTTCTTAGTTGAAGCAGATGAAATTATGGTAATAACATGTGTTGCACATGTACCTGTGATATTCATGGATGATTTTATATCATGCTCTATCATTTTTGTACGTCCACAGTGATTGGAGTGTTTGTGATCAGAGATTTTCCAATATGTGCCCGAGAGTTCATGTTCTTGGCCAACATTGTGGTGTTAGTGTGTTGCGAATCCATGAGGATTAATATTTTATTATTTGGAATATTTGGAGATGTTTTTTGGGTCCTCACTATGTTGTGACTGACTTGTATTGGTATGCATTGTAATTTATTCATGTATCAAGGCCGACAATTGTAATTTATTCTTTATTTGTGGCTGACTGAATAGTGGATGGAAATCTCTGTAGCAGATATATATATGAGATTGTTTTCCTCATTTAGAAGGTGTGCTCAAGTGTACAAGTGATGTACAAGTGATGTACAAGTGTGAATAAAGGTCAGATCATTTAGAGCAGAGTGTGGAAGAGTTTGAAGAATTTTTTGTGCACCTAACTGGAACTGTAATCAGGATTTTGCAGAAGCTATTTACTCAGTTCAAATTCATCAGATGGATTTAATCTGATTGTTGTATGTAAGGTGGTGATCCTTCCCTTTGAGCAGTGTTCTCTAGGCAGTGCACCTGAATGCAAGTGCATTCTCTTTTAATTCTTCATTATACTTCTAACAGGGTATAATCTTGTGGACTAACATCCACCATGGTTTTCCCATTAACAAGGTTTCCACATATAAAATATTGGTGTTCATGTGTCTCTGATGTGATGTTGATTTTATAATTGCACTATTAATTATCAGATCTATGATATAAAGTTGGTTAATGTTGTGTAAGTTTAATTTTGGTAACAATTGATTCACTCCCACCCTCTCAGTTGTTTATCCTTGTTTTACCAACAAACCCCTATCACTTTCTCTCTATCTATACATCTCACCTCTTCCTCCCTCCCTCTCTCCTACCCTCTCCCTCTTTCTACGTGCCTCTCATTCAATCAATCCCTACCACCCTCTCTCGCTCCCTCTATACATCTCTCTCTATGTCCCTCTCACTCTCTCCCACTTCCTCTCTCTCCCTCTCTCTCTCATGTCTCTCCCTCCCACACCCCCTCTCTCTCAAGTCTCTCCCTTTGGCAACCTACCTAGGTAACTCTCTCTTGCTCTCCCCTCTCTCTATCTATCCCTTCCACCCTACCTAGATAACTCCCTCTCACTCCACCCCCCTCTTTCTCTACCTCTATCAAGTCACTCCCTCCCACACCCTCTCCCTCTCTTAGATCTCACTCACACTCCCTCTCTCTCTCACTCCCTCTCTCCCACACTCCCTCTCACTACCTATCTATCAAATCTCTCCCTATGATCCCCCCTCACACTCTCAAGTCTCTCCCTTTTGCACCTTACCTACATAGCTCTCTCTTTCTCTTCGTCTCTCTCTCCCCCATCACACTCTCAAGTCTCTCCTTTGGAACCCTGCCTACATAACTCTCTCTTTCTCACGGTCTCTCTCTCCCCTTCTCTCTCTCTCCCTCCCTATATCCCTCCCACCCTACATAGCTAAGTCCCTCTCACTCCAACCCCTTCTCTACCACTCCCTCTCTCTTAAACTCTCACTTCCACCCCCTCTCACTCTCTCCAGACTCTCTCTCTCTCTCTTAAAATTGGCCCTCCCTCTAAAGACATACATAAATACATACCTACTTACATACATAAAAGCATAATACATTTGTACATACAATCCTACATCCATACAAGCATACATACATACATGTGTCAATACAATCTTACATAAATATAGGCATACATACAATATACATGTAGGCATACATACATACATACATACATACAAGAATGCATGCATGCATACATACATGGCATACAAGCATACATGTACATACAAACATACAAATATATCAGCATACATTCAATAGAGTGGCATTTAACATAAAGGAAGATATAATGCGAGCGTGTTATAACATGCTCACGTTATATCTTGGTTGACATGTTTCCCGCAGAAGAAACAAACCATGTCAAAACTAAGATATAATGCGAGCGTATTATAACGCGCTCACATTATATCTTGCTTTGGGAATCCCCATGCCTTAGTATTGATATTTGACTTGGAATACCAATCCAAAGGCTTGGAGGGAATTCCCAACAATGAGAGACATGTTTTTTCAAATTCTACAATATTTCACATAATTGAGTTTGTGCTCACCGTCAAGACCGCATGTGGTTCAATATCAAACAAATCGAACATCTGGGTAATGTTACATTCTCTCTTAGCTATCGAACGATGTAATTTTTTTCACTTTCTAACAATGTTAAGCCTTTCATCCATAATTTCTTTTGTTTGTATATCTCTTTTTTGCCAAAAAGCAGTGTTTGGAGTTTTTTTCGTTATAAATTAACCACTTATCGAAATTTCAAATAAATTACATATTTAGAAACTAGACTCCATTCTACAATTTTTTTATTAAAAAAATTATTTTCCAAAATTTGTAGGGGTAGCCCGGCCAAAATTCTATTTTTCAAGAAGTGTCCACTTCGAAAATTAGTAAAAAAACAAATATTCATTAAAAATTTATCAAAAAAATTGTGCATCAACTACATACTATTAGCTAACTTCTGACCATAGCGATTTTAAAAATACTAGAAAAATGTGCACCATGCTAGGGTCGTACAAGAGTTGCTATGTTATATTTTTTTGATAAAAACACCACCAATTTGTGTGCGTCCCTCGTTTGAACCCCTTAATCTCAACCATTTTAAAAATAAATTAGTAGTTTAGAAAGTAGACTTGGAGCACTTTGATCCTTGTTTTTGTTCCATCTCAAAATTTTGAGTGTAACTATCCTCAATTTCACGTCCAAGATCAGTATTTCTTGATTTTAGAAAAAAATGGTGTTCACTTAAGTCCCCTTTTTGGGAACCATATTGGTGCACTTACCCATACATAAAGAAGAAAAGAAACAACAAGATAGGTGGTTAGATTAAAATGTGTTAACTCTGGGGCCACAAAACTTTAGGTCATTCGTGGGGTGAGTAATCAACAATATTCTCACTCTGAGGCCACTGAAATTTAGGTCGTCTATGGGGTGAGAAGTCTTAGAAGGTGAGAAACATACACTCATGGATGGTATATGCTCACACACACACACAAGTGGCTATGGGGAAAGCCATGCCTCAATCAGGCTTCCCACTCAAACCATACCAAAGTTATACCTCGTGATAACTTTGATAAGGCGCCAATCAATAATGATCTTCTAGCTTCATGAGAAGAAAAAATTTGTATGCTTGGATCTCATGAACATACAAGATGGCTCCATAGGCATGCAAAGTGTGTTATACAAGGTGGCCATATAAAAAATATTATAAATGTGAAATAGTGTAAGGAATGTTCAAATGTATTTGCTTAGTTCATGTGAGGTCTCTTCTTAGGGAACATTGTGCTTAATGTTTCCAAGAGAGAATAAGTCAAAGAAATATCATACTCTTGGAGGAAATCAAACCCAATGATACCACTAAGAAAATAATGCATCGCAGGAAAAAAAGAAAATTGCACAATGAAACATGAGTGTCAATGTATGCCCCCACCTTAAACCAGTTGCTAACACCATTACTGTGAGCAATTGCTTTAAAGTAAAGGAAGACATGAGAGCTTATTCGGAAAGCCCTATGCCAAGTCATATGTTTCTAAATCGAACTACATCATGAATAAGTATGTGACATGTGAGCCAACTTAAGGCATTCCATCCACATCCCAAGCTTGCTCTTATATGTTCATGAAATGTGATAAACAAGCCAAAAGGAGGCAACAACAAGTGGCATACGAGGACAAGGCTAACTAACCCCTTGCCCCCACTTAGTGCAGGACAAGGATGAGCCAAATAGGATGAGAATAAGTATCAGTTAGAGGAGTTAGGTGCTTCAACACAAGGAAGAGCACAACATTCCTTGAGATGTTGAATTCTATTACTCAAAGCCTTAAATTCATTAGTGGCATGACCATGAACTCTATGATATGCACAAAATGAATTATTGTAATAGAATTTATTTCATGTTCTTGGAGGGAAGGATATCAAATGATCGTGGTTAGTCTTTCCAAGATACTCTCTTGATCAAAAGTAAAGGATGTTTCATTATTTTGTGATAAAGATATCTCTTGCTTAGTATTAGTTATCATACCTACACAAGACTCTTTAGATTGCGAGATTTGTTCTCTCCTTGAAAGGAGGATGAATTCAAATCATTAGAATTTTATGAGATGACATTGATATTAAGTGAATATTTATTTGCTTTTTGCAAATGATAACAATCAAGACCACTAGTGTTTGTCAATTCAGGATGCACTACTATTAAGCTCAGGTTACAAGAATCTTTTGTTAGAGTTTTTATATTAAGTGAAGTTTTGTTTGATGGTTTGATTTCTATGAAAGGAAAATAACCAAGACCTCGAGTCGTTTCTTACATGTTAGGCTCTAAAGGTTTGTGGATACCTTGTTGTCTAGCACCACATCCTTTTCCACTATATCCAAGTTGTTTCATAAGCTCAAAACCTTTTCCATAAATCTTCTTCATCTCTTTTGGATTTGGTGGTTGTTCATGGTTGAGTTCATCAAATTTTGTTGTGTAATCTATTTTCTTTTGTATTAAAGTGGTTGAGGTGGATGCTTTCGAAGGGTCTTTTGAATTTTGTGTTGACATTACCACTTTTGATAACCTTTTCCATCTTGGGGAAATTAATTTCAAAATGCAAGGCAATGTCATGTAACCTGCACCAATTTTTCATAAAGTTCAAATCTACAACATTTGCAGTATGTGGCTTATTTTCATTGGCCTGATAGTTATGGGGAACTCCCCCATTCTTTGGTCTAGTATTCCATTGCTTATTATTAGGTCTCTGATTGTACCCCCTATTTTGGTTTTGATAATTTTTGTTGGGGAAATTTAGACCTTGAAAATTCCTTTGATTTTGATTGGCATTCTTATTGGAGTAGTTATTTTGATTGGAAAACCCTCCCTGATTCTAGTAGCCTTGATTTTGATTTTGGTTGAGGGGGGTTAAGTTTGAGTTGTGCCATCTCGTTGGTCACCTAAGATAAATTATTCTTCAGTGTTTCTAAAGCTATGGTCAGATGAGTGGTACACTCACTTTCTACAGGAGTTACAAGTGGCCTAGGATGGGTTTTCTCTCCCTTGGGATATCCTTCGATGTCTAATCCAACCCCACTATTCAATACAGTCCCAAGGATTTCCCACTCTACCTATGGACCTTTGACTAAGTTACAATCTCCATCTCTGCAACCGTGGGTTAATGGTGGGAATTTAGATCCCTCCCAACAATCTCAAAAGAATCTTGAGAATAAAATCCTGCCAATAATTTGAATTAATTTTGATTTTGGGCCACACAAAACTCATATACAAGAAGTGGTGTATGAGTCCCATCAGGCATTAATTATGGCACCATTTTCAAAAATTCTTAGAAAGGTGTGAAATCCATATTGGGCCCAAAAATCTAGGTGGGACTCATATGCCCAAGGTGGCATATGACTCCTAGATCACTAAATCTAGGCCACACAACCTGAAAAAACCTAAATTACGATTGGATGTTCATTTACGTCGAGATTACCCTCAAAAACATGCATTAAATGAGGCTTGTGGATGCAAAATAAGGCCAATTAAAGCATAAAGAAGCCCAATTATTAATGACAACCTTAGAAAAGTTTGAAAGTGTGTTACACCACTTTACAACACTCCAAATGAGGTATGATTAGGTTTATTTAGCTCACAAGGGCCCAAGACCTAATGTGAATGTGTCAAAAACATTACAACACTAAATCAAGGCAACATTAATGCCCAATTTAATAAGGAGGGCCCAAAAAATCAAGGAAAAGTAAAAGGATTCTTTTTTCATTGCCAAAGTCTTATATCGATTGACCTCCCTCTCAATATAAGATTGTGCTTATTAGAGGTTTTACCAATATTTTTTGGCTATTGGACCTAAATGAGGAACTATATTAATAAATAAATTGAAACATTTAAAAGGACAAGGAGAGGATTATATTATCAAACTCTCATGTAGTTGAACATATTCTCCAAGATAAAGTTGTATCTACAATAAAAAGGTAAAATAAATTGGGCTATTTTGGAGCTTTCCAAGAGTGGCCAAACCCCTATGTTGGTATTTTAACCTCCATGGAAAACTAATTATAAATAAAGATATAAAATAGTATGTTCTCCTATCCCAAGTTTTTCTAGGATTGAAAGAGTAGTGATGGTGTAAATGATAGAAATTAAAATACGATATATTGCAAGATGTGAATATCCCAAGGTGCTAAGGGAACTAAAAATAATACTATAATAACAATAGGAAAATGGATAAGGTAATATAAAATAAAATAAGAACAATATTACCTCTTGAAGCTTGATGAAGCCAAAGAGCATAAGAATATTGTCAAATGTTACAATTCCTCCAATAAGATTATTGTAGAAGTGTTAGTGTCCTCACATGGAGTAGCCAATACTAATAATATTGCATAAATTTGTAGAGAGAATTTTAAATAGATTAATCTTTCAAAAGAGATTTAATGCATGTGTAAGAGAGAGTGTGTGTAAGAGATGAAATTTAGATTAAAAAGGAGAAGTAAGAGGAGAGATAGAAAGGTTGTCAAGATATTTAGATTCATCCCAAGTAGTTACCACTGAGTTTGACTAATGACAAGTAAAAAATTACTTGGAAATTATAAATTAATAATAAATTATCATAGTTCATTAGCATATCACATTGATGTTTGTGCATTGCACCATTGTTTAGATAGTGTGACCTTTGGAAAAGATGAATCATAGGAGAAATACAAGGTTAAGGAAATTTTAATATTAGTTTGATAAAAAATACCATGGGATGTAAGACCTTGGAACTATGGGGTAGAAAAGGCTAAGATAAGATTTCAAATAAACCTAAAAAACCACTAGGGGATGCAAACCAAAGAGAACACAAAACATAGCACAACATTATAAAGATATACATATTTCTGCATTACACTAATTAGTGGTGATGAAACATTAATATGAAATTAGGTTAGGATAATTTTATGCATCTACAACATCTATACCAATATCTCATACCTATTCATCACATTATCAAAAACCAACTAGTTTAGGCATTGACTTATTGAGCAAAAAAGGTGCATTGAATCAACTCCAAAAGAATAATGTTTATCACATAGAACCTAACTAAATGAATCCTTAAATACTACTAGTACAAAATAATACATTCCAACACTAAAATTCATCCTTGATTTCTAGATACACCATCCTTAGAGTTGTATGTTATTGTGATTTATATAGATAAATTTTAGTGACCCTTGGCTACTACATGAGACCCGTGAAATAGGCCATATCTTGTGCACAAGCTTATCTCATTTCCTTAACATGGATCACAAGCTCCATTTTATTTTTACTAAATTCTCTAGCTACATTTTTTCACATATCAACTGTAGTGTAGAAAATTGTATACCTTTACAATTTCACACTATGTTTGGGTCCCTTAATTTGTTGGAATTAATTAAGCTTCTAATTTTCTAAATTATGCATTCCAAAGCCTTGTTTTTCTTGTTTTTTAAAATGAGAACATGAACATTTAATTAATTCATTTAATATTTTAATCATCATGGAACATGAGTGTCCTGGACTTATAAGCCATGACCCATTTTCCCATGGGAAAATGGGTCCCCTTTAAGTCCTAAGACCCATTTTTAAATATGTTTTTGGTAGTATTTTAATTATTCAAATTCAAATTGTAATTGTCGACTTTTAGAATCTAAATTTCAAGAAATTAGATAAACACCTATAAATACACAGTCTTTTCATCATTTGAAATCTAAGCAACATGATCTAGCACTAAGGCATAATAAGACACATTATCGAGACTTCATGAGAGCAAATATTATTGTCAAGAGTATTCAAGAGTAGATTTATCAATCATTTGTTGTAGAAAATCAAGATCCTAACATCATGTTCAAGTATATGTGTGTTCATGTCATCTTGTGAAGGCTAATATGCATTGTTGATCCTAAAGAATCCAAGCATTTCAAGTATCCAAATCCATCAAGAAAAGAATTATCAAGTTCCTTGGATTGATGTGTTTGTCTTTAGTCCTCTAAGGGAATCTATTAAAGGGTGGTGAGTTTTAGAAAGAATTGTTCATTCATCATTTCCTTCTCCTTTGTCATTATATTTATATCAAGGTTTAATTACCAAACTTGGGATTTGACCTTGATGCAAACCCCCATACAAAATAAAATAAATTTTCCTCTTTGTGTATGTGAATATTACAGGTTGAAGAAGGATTGAAGAGATCTTAAAAAGAAAATTCACATTGTTGCATAAGTTGTCATCATTGTTTCCAAGCCACAAAAACAAAGTTGTAGGTCTACTTTATTTCCAAATTTCCAATAGTGGGACCTTTGTCAAACCGAAGCCAAGATCCAACATCAGAGGACTATCAAAAGTTGTTTTGAATCCCTAGACTAAGACCCATTCACCTAGGGGTGAATGAGTCCCTTTGCAACTCTCAAAACAAGTTTTTGGTGACAAGTACATGTGCTCAAACCATTCTTAGATCTGATTGCAAAGTTTTGTAATAGTCTTTTTACTTTCAAGAATCTACATTTTTAATATTAGGTCTTATTGTTCATTTAGTTTAACCATTTCAAATCATTTCAATTTCGTTTCAGATCTATCCTATTATCCTAAGGACTGAGATCTAGGTCTTATTGTCTCACCATTGAGGTTGAAAGTCAATCTTTATACCTTGTGATCTCTTTCCTAATAAAATTTATGGGGAAATTAACCTATTAAGATCCCTAAGGTTCTATGAACAATCATAATCATAAAACTTTATAGGGGATCCCTTTTTTGTTCATTTCATCAAAAGCCTCAAAAAATTAGATTTACCTATATTATGTTACCTTTTAATCCTTCCCCCATTATATCAAAATAATTTACCAACTTGACACACACTATTTATCATTCCCAAAATAAAACTATAGGAAAATTGAACTATTGTAACCACCTAATGAACATGCTATTTCAATATCCCTTCTATCATTATGAGTTTTATTGTATTTAAAAAAAATTAATTAAATAACTTGAACACGAGAAGAACATAATAGGAAGCCAATCCAAACTAACCACCTATTTAACACCATATATAGATGATCATCTAACTCAACTAAGGGTTATGCTAGCCATATATGCTATATACACATATCCCCATGGATAATATTATAATTAAGGGAATAGGATACCCCTCCCTTTAAAACCGTTTTCCTTAATGTTGACAAAATTTGGATGATTTTGAAGGAACATATCATCCTCCCATATCACATATTCATTGGAAAAATTATTCCACTTACATACCTTGTGATTATCTTAGTCCTCATGTTTTTTGCACTTATGGAGATTTAATTTTGGATATACAATGATCCTTTCCTCTTTATTGAGCTGAAGTAACACTATTTTTCCTACATCCAACTTCCTATAAATTTCCAACCACCCAATCTCAATCAAGACCTGTTGTGTAGCCACATTGAATTAACTTTCTATAAACTAAGTAAAATTTCATATAAATATATTCCAATAGGAAAAGAAAACATCACCACAACCATTAAGAATAAAGCTCCATTAACAATTGATTATGTGCATGGTTGTGGCCCTATGATAAATAATAGGTTGATTGGCTAAGCTAACATCCCCTAGGACATAAGAATTACTACTACTCAACACTAGGCTACAAGGAGAACACTTAACATAATATCTACTATTAGTAGAATTTTAACAATCAAAAGAATAAAGACATGCAAGAAAGGAAAAACACAAGAATTTTCACCTAAGACACTATGAATACAACCTTTACACTCAATAAAGAATAACATGTTGAAAATTCACATTGATTCTAAGATATCTGACAAAAAGATATATATTAATAATTATTAGTTTAATTAAAAGGACCTGATTGATAAATAAATAATCATACCTAGAAAAATCAAAAGAATTAAGAATAAATCCAACCAATACATATACCATTAAGATAATTAAAAGTGTATTTAGTAAGTTGTATTCTACCACAAATTGCATTAAGGTATCAAGGAAGACATCAAGTACAAAATATGTTAAAAAAGTACTACAAAGCCAAAAGAATGATAATATAATAATAGAAAGAACCTTGTGACTCTTACAAAAAATTATAATGGTATGATACATGTGCTAACACATCCCTATACCACAAAATAGGGTATATTAAATTAAACATACCACATATGTAAGGGATATGAATGTGAGAGCATACTATTTCAAGGTTGTAGCTCATAGAATTTTTATGTAAATGTGTTATGAATTTTATATTAAAATGATTTTTATGACCATATCTTTCAATCATCTATGTATAAACGATACTAAGTAATTCAATGTAAATGTTGACTTAGAAAATATTAGAAAACATATTATAATTTTTTTATTATCATCAATTTAATGCTTTCTTCATTTTCCTAATAGATCAAGATATTCCCTAAACTCTATTGAGTTTGTTAAATACAAATACCATTCTTAAGATTACTTCTACTCTTTCATATGTATTTCTACCAAATGATCTTAAATATTATAAAAAAATTATATACCCCTTTGATGCATTATATATTGTTACCCTCAACTACAACTCATCAAGACATATTAATTTTTTTCACCTTTAAGTTAACATGGATTCTACTAAAAGCTTGGAATTTTTCTTAACGATTTGATTTTAGAGTTGTATTTGTGTCCTTGGCTATGAAACCATTTGTTGCACACCTGTATTGTTTGTTTTATTGTAATTTGTCACCATTTTTCTCTCTATGATTCTAATTTTTTTAAGTTTTTTTGAATTTGTTAATGTATTTATAATGGTAAAAATGTTCACATGTATTTTAAATTTATTAGAACTTGAATTAAAGGGTGATCCCACAATAGTGGTTTACAATTTTTGGTCAAACTGGACACTGCAATTATTATTTTTAACTAAATCTTCATATTCGGGAACCTATAGCGGCTAAACCATGAGGAATTTGAAGATGATGCAAACTAGAGTCTCATCACATTTTGTCTGTAGATTCTAAAAATATTTTTTTCAAATTTTTTGGAATCAAGTTGCACTTTTTTTTCCATCTCCCACGAAAACTTGTTTTTTTCAAAAAACAACATTTTTAAAAAGTGATGCTCACCGTATACAACATAACTTTTTTTTGTATGAAGGATAAAATTCTAATTTTTTTGAATTTAGATTTGTAACTATGATATCTAGCACTTTCATTTGGTCTCATAGTTTTTTATTGAATATTTTTTCCTTAATCAAGTTTCAAAGTCAAACCAATTGCAATTCAGACATGGGCGGACTGTATACAACATAAAAAAATTTCGTATGAATCGAAATTCAATTTTTTTTTTTTAATGGATCAAGGACATCAATACCCAGCCTCAACATATTTTTTATTTTTTTATTTTGATAATCTGCTATTTTTCCACATGTGCAAAATAGAGAGCTTGATTTTCGGTGAAAAACCTATGCTTAATAAAACTAAAAAAACACATACATAATAAAACCAAAACATATTAAAATTTAATTCATTGGATAGCTCGTTTTGAGGACTACCATCTTCTAGTTGGGTTTGTGAATTTTCATCCTCAACCTGAGCTTCGAAGGGCAGAAATCTGCTAAAATTTGGTGGAAGAGGGGGAGAAGGGCAAAAAAGGGGGTTCGAGCGAACCCCCCTTTGAACGGACCCCCCTTCACTCGGGGGGTCCGTTCAAAGGGGGTTTCGCTCGAACCCTCCTTTTTTTTTAATTTTCCATTCGTTTCTATGAAGAAACATGACATCATAGGGTTCGAGCGAACCCACCAAGCAAAAGAGGGTTCGCTCGAACTAGGGTTTCGACCGAACCCCTCTTTTGGGTTCGTGCGAACCCCCTAGTTTGAATGAACCCTTAAAAACATGAAATTTTGAATGTGTGAGCATTTTTACAAATTTCCTTCCTCATCAAAATTGTACACCACTATTATGGATTTACCCTAAATAGTTTTGTATTTTATGCTTTTCTCTTGAATTTTTTCCTTTTACTAAATTATAAAAACTATTTTCATTTCTTAAAACTTGAATTATAATTCACCTTCAATGTAATGTTTAAAAATATTTTCCAAGCATCAAGTGAAAACAACTATATTTTGGATTAATTTGACAAATTTATTTTTATTTTATTAAATCACAAATAAGACCTTCAAAACATCAAATTAATAATGAAGTGTGAGTGGATTTTATTTTGTGAAGTTGCCTCATTGCATTATTAAATTGTAAATATTAAAAGGTCATTTTATCTATGAGCTATAAACTAATAGGCCATTCTATCTCACAATCACATCATACATGCTAACAAGAGGACATGTGCTCGATAATATTGTGAGATTGTGGGTCCACCACGAAAATATACATGAGTAGCTATGATTTAAAGTAAAATCATTAAGTAGAATTGAGACCTCATTTGGAGTGGACCTTTAGATATATGAAGTTTTGAGAAGGTTATAATTCTATTTTTTGATACAATTACATAAGTTACCAATTATTAAGCATTTGTTATATGAATATTTAAATATAAGATCCTAGATATTTACTTAAAATATATGTTAAAAAATAAGTATTCTTCTACATCTCTTTCACTAAAGTTGTTGATGCTATTTTTCATCTACCGCATGATGATCTATGTTAAAGCATTCTAAAAATTAAGCATTATCAAAATTGACTCCCCCTTATTAAAATCAAGAATAAAGCATGCTATAAATTAACCATTATACAACCACCAAGCTAGAAAACAAAACAAAATTTGAAGATTGATAATTTTAAATCACATTTACAGAAAACGATAAATTACTTCCATCCAAGGAAGCAACTAGTTGCTATGTTTATGTTGTTATATTTGGGTTTACTATTAGGTGGGCAATTTAACAACTATGGTAGAATTTAAATGGACATTTTCCTATTTGGTTTCTTTTATACTAAGGATATTTTTAATTCAACTATTCTTTGCAATGAATAAAAATCAAGTGTGAAGAACATATTTATAAAAAACATAAATGGTCATGTGATAATTTTTATATGGAATATGTTCACTTTTAAATTTGAATTAAAAAAAAACACATTCAAAATATATAATTGAATCTAGTTTTCAATACCTATTTTATTTGATGTTATAGGTGTGAGCTATAATATTATATTTAAACTAATGCTTTCTACCAATAAGAAAAAAATAAAAATAATAAGAAAACAAATATGCATACACTGCACAACCATAATAGAGAATGGGACAGGAGGGAAAAAAGGGAAGAAGAATGGGAAGGGTAAGCGGTATAAAAGTAATTTATTTGAAATATATTTTGTCTAACAATTTGATCAAGAATGATAATAATGTCATCCATTATCTTGAAACATCTTGTTCTACATTTTTTGTTGAAGCATAATGCTCCAATAACAATTGAAAATCCAAGTCCAAAGCACAATCCAATTCCTACCTCCACCATACATGTTCCTCCCACTCTTGTTCACTTACATCTTCAACATAAGAGTTGTTTGAAGGAGATGATGAACAATTTGTGTTGATTTGAAGTCCACAAAAATCTCCATTATTTGAAAATGATCTTTCATCAAATGTTAACATTTGACCTCCTTGTGGTATTCTACCTGAAAAATGATTACAAGATATGTTGAAGTAACTAAAAAATGTGAGAGATTGTAGTTCTGGAGGTATATTTCCAATAAGACTATTCATTGAAAGATCAAGTGACTCCAAAATGTGAGAGACTAGTTCTGGAGGTATATTTCCAAGAAGACTATTCATTGAAAGATCAAGTGACTCCAACTGGTCAAGATTTCCAAAAGAAGTGGGAATTTTTCCACTAAGTTCATTTCTTGACAAGTTGAGAATCCTTAGACCAATGAGGAGTCCAATATCCCAAGGAATATCACCCATGAATCTGTTGTTTGAGAGATCAAGACAACAAAACAATGCCAAAGATCTCACATACTCTAGAAATTGCCCTTTGCTGTCTATTTCCAATTTAGCTAAATAAGTCACTTCACTTGTATTTGAGAATTGGAGGACTTCTGCACTTTGTGTTTGACTTGTCATTGCTCTCAAGTTTCTCAATCCACTTGGAATAGCTCCAGACAAATTATTATTTGATAAAATCAAGACATGAAGATTTTCTAGTTTTCTTATTTGTAATGGTATTGTACCTTTGAATTTATTAGATCTCAATACCAAAATTCTAAGACCAGTTAAATGCTCTATCCAATTTGGGATGGTTCCTTGCATGCTATTATATCCCAAATCTAGAATCTCCAAAGAAGCACAATTTTTAAGCGATGATGGAATAGGCCCTTGTAGTCTGTTATCTCCCAATTTCAATGTTTGATTGGATAAAAATACAGGAATGGCTACTAGTGACATAGGAACGGTGCTTTCAAGCATGCTAAAATCCATACAAACCACGTGGCTACTGAGCATGTCACAAGTGATATCCCTCCACAAGCAGCAGTATAATCCCTTCCATGATGCCAATAGCTCATACGGATCAAACAACTCTAGTTTGAAGTTGTTGAGGGCAGTTAATTCGTGAGGAGGGCATCCCCACCACCACCAGCAAGCACCCACCATGGATAGCAACACTGCCAACCGAAACACTCCTTTTCCCATGTTCAGTGAGAGGCTCTGAGTATGGATAATATTAATAGTAACACAAAGAAAAAAAGAAGACCGGCTGCAAAACAGAGTAGGGAGAGGATCCAGTAGTTGTGCATCCTAACTTCATGCTTCTCAAAATTCTACGTGGAAATTTCAAATCACTCCAAATTTTTTACAACAGCTTACATGGCAAGTCCCCTACTTATAACTTTCATTTCAGGGCCACATCATCAAATATGATGCCACATCAGTATGCTTTTTTTCAAGGTGTCCAAAAAGGCCCAAAAAATAAGTGCTACCAATACTTGTGCATTCACATCATGAGTAGTTGAGCGCTGATGTGGCATCACATGATTGGTTGTTTTTTAGATCTAAGGGATACATTTTGTTTAAGTTAGGGTACTTATGTCACAATTATTGAGCATTATATAAACAATTATTAGACATTATATAAACAATTATTGAGCATTATATTAACAACTACAATTATTGTGTCAGACTGTTCTGCTGTTGATCCTCTGTATATTCCAGACTGCCCTCCTTTGGTTGACTCGTTGGCTGTTGATCCCCTTTCATCTCCTTTGATGCTTGATGGCTCCTCTCTAGTGGTGTCTGGGGTGGTGCCGCCTCTCTCTCCTTCCCCGTTGCCTGTTTCCAAGCCTCCCTGGTCAATGGTTCTTTGAAAGAAGAAAGGTCTCCCCTTTTTCATTGCTGATTCTCGGCATTAGAAGCATGGGGCAAACCTTGACCCTTTTGGTTCTGGGTTTGCTTGATTCTTTTGGTGTTCTACAGTTGTGTTTCAGTTGTTCCTGGTTTTTTCTCCACAGTTGTCTGTCAGCCATTTCTGCTCGTCCCTATAGTTCAATTTTTGTTCTGAACTATGTTGTCCTTTGGCCCTGTGGCCCTTTGTGAAGGGTACAACACCCTAAAAATGCTGCTTAATTTTTCAAAAACAACTACTATCACAACTATTGGAAAATTCTCAACTAGTGGGTCCTTTCCCCTTCTTAGCTCTCTGTATTCATATTCAGTTTATAGAAAAATATGCATAACACTTCAAAGTTTACAGGCTACATTACGTAGAAGTTGGTTTGGAATTAATTGTCAGTCAATAAAGAGCAGCTGTAGTCAGTAGTGTAGGTGGCTGTAGGCCTTATCCATGGTCTGTGCCGACAGAGTAAATAGTTAGTTTATTCTAACAATAGTAACTGCACGTAGTGTGTATTACATGGAGTTGGGCGAAAAATAGAGGATTATTTATAAGAGATATAGGCTAAAGCTTGTAAGTTATCTTCGAAGTCTTGAGCGTGTGGAAGATGTGTAGTTATAATTTTCAAAGTCTCTAGCGTGTGGAATGTGGAAAATTTTGAATGTACATCAATGGCAGGCTTCTTAATCATGCCTCTTCGCTGAAACCTCACTGATTTTTTGCTAGAGGAGTATGTGGCTTAAGCATTGACTCGTCACTTACACCTATCAATGAATACAATTTTCAATGGCAGATTTATCGAAGCTATTAAACCAATTATTTTCAAAGTTTGGTTGTATACAGAAAATGTGGAGAGATTTTTTTTCAAAGTTTGTCGTATGTCAATGGGCCTTTGGTCTGCTGGTGAAGTTGAAAGGTTCTAAATGAGCCCACTAGGGATCAAGTCTTGCTGAGTGCAAAGGCTCCGACACCGAAAAAGGGATGAGGCCGGGATCGTGCCCTGAGTGAATTTGGCGGAATGGATACCCCTCAGTCCTTGGCTCTTATCCGAAGAGGTTCAACCCAAGAAGGATCATGCTCCCATATAGGGTAGCAAAAACGAATTTGTGGATCACCTTCATCAAAAAAAAATAAGTTTGTCGTATGTAGAAAATAAGGAGAGATCGTGTGTAATATTTACATAATTCATATTTACGACATGTAATTCAAGGGCATAGTGAATGAAGTGCATAATGGTTGAGATAAGCATACATACTTTTGTCGATAGAAATTTCTATGGCAACCATAGTCTTGTTTGTACGTACAAAATATGGGGACATAATTTTCCAACGGTATTATTTATGAGAGCTACAAAGCTTTAAGTTGCCTTCATACAATTTTCAATCTTTGGAATGTGTGGAAAATTTTAATGTACATCAATTATAGGTTGCTTAATCACTTCCGCCCCTATGTAGATTGCTTATTTGGGGAAACCACATTATATTCACTTGAGTGGGTAAGATGATGAAACCACATTAAAGGCTTATATTAAATAAAGTAGGTAAGATAATAAATGGCAACCGAAGTCTGAGAGTGTGGAAAGGAAAAAGGAAAGGTTCTTTTATAGTCCACGATATCACGTGATCTGTTTTTGGATTTATAGATGGCATACAATATATGGGACTCCTCATACTCTCAATATGAGGGAGGCACCTAACTCGTGCTCCACAATATGAGGTGTACATACCTTACCCTGTAGGATTTGAATAGGTGGAAACTATTAAAATCATAATTTTCCAAGTCGCAAGGAAAATTAAATAATTTATAATTTTCCACATGTTATTTACAACTGTGAATCCTTTTTAAACATTTTACCCATCAATTATAGCCCACTTTTTCTTAGTCAGATTTTTTCTTGTTGTATCTCTTTCTTGTATTTTAAATTGCCTCATTCAATATAAAAAAAATAAATTATAGTCCACTTAATTAGACATGTAAATTAGACGTAAATTAGATGTGTAGGTGATTTTTTGGGAAAAATATACTATGGTTTTAACAATCAATTTTGCTATCTAAGGTTGGGATCAATTTCTATTAGTAATTTAGAATTGGTTTGAAATTTGTTATTCTCTCTTCTTTTTACATTAATTTTAATATTAATTTTTATACATTTGTAATGGTGAAATTTGTATATCTATTTAATATTCATTTAATTTTATATATTTTTTAAAATATTGTAATATAATTATATATTAGATAAAAATAGTAAATCGGTTTTGAATGTGAAAAGATGTTAATAAAGGAGATGTAGATTGACAATGATTGATTTAGATTTTTAACAACTCTTTCAATTTCTTTTTGATTGATTGATTTAGATTTCTAACAACACTCCTTTGAGATTTTTTGAATGATTGATTTAGATTACTAACTTTTCTTTGAATTTATTTTGAATGATTGATTTATATTTTTAACAACCATGCTTTGAAAAATGTTATAAGGAATATAATTTTCAAAACCACATTAGTAATTCTAATCTTTTTACAAGTCAAAATTAAACAAAAAGAAAAATATATGATTATTAACTAATTTTTTTATAATTTAAAACCATATAATTTACACGTGATGTAATATTTTATAAACTAATTGTAGATAGATCATGCATCAATGTATACATGAATTATAGTAATCACTTCCACTCATACAATTTTCAATGTCAACCAAAGTCTTGAGGGTGCGAAAGATATAGTGAAACTGTTAAAATCATAATTTTCATATGTAGAATACATGGAAAGAGATCATTTTCAAAGTCATGTGGAAAATTTAGATAGTCATAATTTTAGGAATGTAATGTGCAACTGTTATGATTTAGATTTATAAAAAAAAAAAAATATAATATTTTTAATATTTTTTATGTTTTTTAATATTTTTTCAATATTTTTAATAATTTTCTATATTTTAAGAAAGATTAATTTTTATAATAGTTTTTGTAGCATAGAAAATCATGTCCTTGCTTGATTTGGGAATAATTAACGATAAATTGGACTTGACGTCGCCTTGATCTAGTGTTGCAAGGTATTTTACACATCCACATTAGGTCTTGGGCCCATTTTAAGCTAAACTAACTTAACTTTGTCCTAATTTAATGTTGTAAAATGTATTTATTTACATTTTCACTTTAAATTTGGGAGGCTTGTAAATCAAGTGGACTTAATCTAGTGTTGTAATGTTTTTTATACATTCACATGGGATTTAGGGCCCTTCTAAGCTAAAGACACCTAATTTTGCCTTAATTTAGTGTTTTAAAGTGTATTTATTTACACTTTCACATTGGATTTTTGACCCCCTTGCATTTATAACCTTTATATGCTCATTAATAGGCCCCTATGACCCCACATTGTGCATCCCAAGGCATATTATGACCAAAAACTTGATAAAATCAACATATAAACTTAATTTATGCAATCCTTGACATCCCAGCTGGAAAAATAGCCCTATGGCCCCATCAAAGCCATAATGTGAGTGTGTTATAATGTGCTTTCATTATAATGCACTTGTATTATTGCTTAATAAAGCAATAAAAATAAAAACTTATGTGTATTTATGTATTTATGTGCATTTCTTCCTTTGCTCGTGACCTGCAAACCATATAAAGTGTGTTTGTCTACTTCACTATATCCTTGCCAAATCTTCACCAAAATTTAACTAAGACATCGAGGAGGTTGAAAAAAGAAATTTAATTTAGTTTTTAGTGTCAATTTATTATTAAGTAGATAGATTGAAAATTTGTTTTTTAATTAATTTTTGTTTAGTTTTTAGGAATTGATAATTCACTCCCAAATCTTGAAAATCTCAATTCACCTTAAGATGAAATCCCTCCTGAATAACAACCTCAACAAATGCCTCCTTGAATTCCTCATCATCCCCCAAGAACACAAGAAAACATATTGGGGAAACTAAAAATAACAAAAAAATTAATTGGGGAGTTAATTGCAAGGTTGAGAGATCTTGTAGGAACAAACTCCCATTGGACCACCGTTAATCATTGCAGTTTATAACATCTCACATATAATTAGTTAGCAAGCAAATAAATAGTTTTTTGGTAAGAGGTAAGAACAAAAACAAATTTATGCAAACAAATTGTCATATAAACAAGTTTAAGACACAAAAAAATTGAAATATGACTTGTGTGCACTCTTCACCAACCCACAAATGAATCTGATGTAAGTGGGGTTGGATGGAACAATCACTGTTCCATGCTCTAGGTCTCACCTTGGTAATTCCCTTTGGTGGCACTCCCCACCAACTCAACCTATGGGTTCTAACTCAAATGTTGGTACCCATGGTTCTACTGGCCATTCCCATTTCCATCCATGTCACACTACCAAACCAAACCTTGGTGCTTTACCACTGTTTCACTCTTGACCCTTAATCTTCCCTAAAGGCCAAACACACACAACACTCAACTAGATTCTTGCAGGGGTGTAGAGATGTGAAATCCTACTTCTTAGCATCCTATTAGGGTTATTGATCAACCACTAGACTCCATTTCTCCATCGCTCCCTCCAAACCCTCACCTAGGGTTAAAAAGGCTACAAGCCTAGAGCCCCTATTAGCCCTCCTAACCTGAGAAAAGTGGATGTTACACAAAACTTTCCCAAAGAACCCCAAACCTTCCCTATGTTTTCTTGGTCCTGAAACCAACCTCTTCGAGATTTCCAAAGTCTTATGCCTTATCTTGCCGTACACAGGTTTCTTCACCAATTTAGCAAATGTAGGGGTTTTTTGTCATTTCCTGGCCACCCAGTTGAACTGTCAAAGAGTTCTTCCATCAAATGGATTGATGAATCCTCTTACTAGATACCAAACTTCTGTAGGGACTTCCTCCACCTTTCTACCATGGGAATTGTCATGGAGAGGTCTCCCCTGCAAGTTAGGTGATTTACACCTCCTGACCTTCCTAGCCGGGCACTGTTTAGCTCGCCTAGGAAAGGTCTTCTTTCATGCTCACTTGACTACTAGTACCTCCTAACACTACTAAAAATATAGGCATGGAGCATAGTCACTGCTTCCAAGATCCCATACACTAGGTACAGGGGAAAGGTGGTCTAGGGCTCCATTTATTGCAGCTTGCTAGGCAGAATAATCAAAAACAAGAACTTAGAGAACATAAAATTAACAACTTGTACGATGAAACAACTAGCTATTAACAAACCAACACTTTGAGATGAGCTAAAATACATTCCACACATATTCCAATGCTTGGTTATTCCATTAACACACTGTCAAGAGCTCAAACACAGAAAATTAAACAATTGCTCCTATTGTTCTTATTTCTCCTTCATGAAAATTTCAAGATTACAAAACTTCAAAATTCCTTCAAATGACTTCCAACCCAACTACAGGTCAAGGTGTCCTTTTTATAGGTTTTCCCAAAGTGGTTGTGCCTCCCTTGGGTCGGATAAATCAGTTACCAAGTGGGAAAAAGTGCAAATTGTCCCAATTTGCCACTTTTCCCAATTTCCTAGAACTACACAAATGAGTGTCCAAACAAAAAATCTTAAACACTCCTGATAGCTCCGGATAGTTCCTGATAGCTACTGACCAAGGTACATTGGTAATCCACTCACTCAAATGCAATGGTCAACATGACCTTATCACATTAAAACAAAAATTAACAAAACAATAGCCTATCCCTAGTGTTTCCTAGGTGTTCTTCTAGGTGCTTCTGCACCCTTCTCCCCCCCTCTTAGCCAAACACTAAGGAAAGGAAGGGGAGATGAGGGAAATATCTATTCCATTCTTCTGGAACTGATCCTCTTGTACCCATGTAGCCTCAGATTTAGGCTTGTTCTTCCATTTTATAAGGTGTTCCATGTACACTTTCTTCCTTGTAGACTTTCGCACTCTTGACTCCAAGATCTTTTCTGCCTAAAGCTTGTCTAGAATAGGTAGTGCTATGTTACCGACATCTTGGAAAACCTCTCTACTATTCTGATCCATCTCTTGGACTGATCCCTTGTACGTGATCAAATCTGCAACATTGAAAACTGGTGAGATTCCCAAGTCAGGAGGTAACTCCACCTTGTATGCATTCTTCCCATACTTGGCCAATATCTTGCATGGTCCTACTCTTTTCATTTGCAACTTGGTTGCCATTCCCTTCTGCAACCTTGACTTGTTAAGGTGAACCATGACAAAGTCTCCTACTACAAACTGCACATCCTTCCTTGACATGTCTACTTTATCCTTCAATTTTTTAGTAGCCTTAGTGACTGTCCTCTTTACCTGCTCCTGAATCTCTTTCATGGTTTGAGTGAAGTGTTCAGATTGTCCACTCCTATTATCCATGGCTCCTAAATCCCTGAGCTCACAAATTCCTCTTGGGTACATCCCATACACAACCTCAAAAGGACTCTTCCCTGTGGTCCGGTTGACACTATCATTATAGGCATACTCAGCTTGTGAGATGACCATATCCCATGTCTATCCATATTCCTTTGTTAGGCACCTAAGAAGATTACCCAACACCCTGTTAACCACCTCTGTTTGACCATCGGTCTGAGGATGGTAAGTTGATCCAAATGACAGATTGGTTCCCAATCTACTCCATAGAGTCTTCCAAAAATGACTCATGAACTTAACATCCCTGTCTGAAACAATGTTGAAAGGTAAGCCATGAATCCTTACAACCTCCTTAAAGAAAAGATGAGCTATGTAGCTAGCATCATGAGTAGTTTTGCAAGGAATAAAATGACTCATTTTGCTAAATCTGTCCACCACTACATACACACTGTCAAAACCAGTCTTGGTCTTAGGGAGTCCTACCAAAAAATCCATGCTCACACACTCCCATGGCCTGTTAGGAATGGGTAGGGGTTGATATAGACCAGCATTGCTAGCTCCTCCCTTAGCTTTCATACATACAACACATTGTTCCACATATTTTCTGACATCTCTTGCCAACTTAGGCCAATAGTAGAATCTTTGTACTAGTTCCAAGGTCTTGTTGATGCCAAAATGCCCACTAAGACTACCATTATGCTTCTCTTGAATGATGTTTTCTCTCATTGACCCTCTTGGAATACACAATTGATTCCCTTTAAACAATAAACCACTTTGCAAAGTATACTCAGAGTATTGGCTACAAAAATGATTCTTAAAATCTAAACATACCTTATAGGCTTCTGAGAAATCTTCATCCTCTCCATAGAGATCTTTAAAGCTTTCAATCCCTATGCTCTTCACTTGTATCTCTTGTACTATCAACAACCTCCTGCTCAATGCATCTGCTACCTTATTCATCTGTCCCTTCTTGTGCTTGATGGTGAAGGTAAAAGATTGGATGTATTCCATCCACTTCAAGTGTCTATTGCTCAACTTCTCTTGGGTATTCATATAGCTAAGTGCTTGATTGTCAGTATAGACTACAAATTATTTGGGTAGAAGGTAATGCCTCCAATTCCTAAGTGAATGAACCAAAGCATAAAGTTCTAAGTCATAAGTTGAATACTTCTTCTTTGCTTCATTGAGCTTCTCACTAAAGAAGGCTATAGGTCTGCCCTCTTGACTTAGCACTCCACCTACTGCCACTCCACTAGCATCACATTCCACAGTGAACAACTTGTCAAAACTAGGTAATAAGAGAATAGGTTGAGTTGCCACTTCTTGTTTCAGTTTCTCAAACCCTCTCTCAGCTGCTTGAGTCCACACAAACTTGGTTTTCAGACCACCTTTGATTGTATCTAGGATAGGTGCACAAATACCACTAAAATTCCTTATGAATTTTCTATAGAATTGAGCCAATCCATGGAAAATTCTTACCTCAGTCCCTATGGTTGGTGTAGGCCAATTTAGGATTGCTTCCACCTTGCTTGGATCCATCTTCAATGATCCTTTGGACACAACAAAACCCAAATATACAAGCTCTTGCTTAAAGAACTCACACTTCTCTAGATTGATTGCCAACTTCTCCTCTTGCAACCTTCTAAGAACCAACTCCACATGTTTCAAATGCTCCTCTACTGTCTTGCTGAATATGAGGATGTCATCAAGGTATACCACCACAAATACTCCTATGAAATCCTTGAGCACTTCATTCATGAGCCTCATGAATGTGCTAGGGGCATTGGAGAGACCAAATGGCATCACTCTCCATTCATATAACCCATCATTTGTCTTAAATGTTGTCTTCCACTCATCACCATCCTTAATTCTGATCTAATGGTATCCACTCTTGAGATCCAACTTGGTGTAATACTGAGCTCCTCCAAGATAATCCATTAAGTCTTCAATTATAGGAATAGGGAACCTATACCTAATTGTGATTCTATTTATTGCTCTAGAATCAATACATAACCTCCATTTTCCTCCCTTCTTGGTTGCCAAAACTACTGGTACTGCACATGGGCTGATGCTCTTTTGAATCAATTTTTGATCCAACAACTCTTGCACTTGTCTAGCTACCTCTAGGTTTTGATCTGGTGTAAGCTTATATGCTGCTTTGTTAGGTAATGATGCTCTAGGTATGAAGTCAATCTGATGACTAATAGCTCTTTTAGAAGGTAAAGTTGCAGGTGTGCCATCACTTACTATGTCTTTGTACTTCTCAAGTAAATTCTGGACTGCTCCAGGTATGACTGGTTTTTTAGTCTTCTCTTCCTCCTTGGATTGCAATAAAACTACATATCCTTCTCCACCTTCATGTAGGGTGTTGAGGAACTCTTTTCCACTACTTAGTATCACACTTGGTGTCTTTGACTGTCCTTCATCCTCCTCTGACAGTGACTGCAACTTAAAAGTCTTTCCATCCTTCTTAAATGAGATTGTATTCTCCTTTCCATCATACATGGAACTCCTATCATATTGCCATGGTCTACCCAATAGTAGATTACATGCATCCATGGGTAAGACATCACAAACTAACTTGTCCTTGTACCCTCCAATGGAAAACTCTACCATTACTTGCTCATTCACTAAAACACTTTGACCTTTATTAAGCCATGTTACCTTGTAGGGGTTAGTGTGGGGTACCTTCATCATTTTCAGTTTTATTACTGCCTCCTCTGAGATAATATTATCTATTGAACCTGAGTCTACTATGAACTTGCATACTTTACCAAGTATCTTGCACCTTACCCTGAATAGAGCTCTCCTCTGTTTTGGTTCTTCTTTGACCGATTGTCTGATCAAAACTCTTCTGAACATCAGACTCTCTCCCATCTCAGATTCAATGTAACTGACCTCAATTGACTTAGGACTCATGGTGTCCTCTTGTGCATAAGCCACTCTCTTCTTAGTATTTGAAGATGATGCTTTCTCCGGGCACCTATAAGCTGGATGACCAACTTGACCACAATGGTAGCACTTCATGTTTGCAAAGTATGAATTGCTCCTGCCTGCTCCTCTTCCTCTATTTGATCCTCCTTGAGAACCTCTACCTCTGTTATACCCTCCTCTAGAAGGTGTTTCATTGCCATGATCTATGGTTTTAAACTCTCCTTAATTTATTTGGTCATTGCCTCTACCTTGGTAGCCACCTCGTTGTCCTCTTTGATCTCTTTGATCCCTGCCTTTGCCTCTGCCTTTAAAGTTGGAGTCTTGTTTCTTTTTCAGCTTCTCCTCCACCTTGAAATCCATCTGAAAACAACTATGGAGGTTAGTTAGGGTAAAAAGACTCATTTCTTCTTGAGTGTTCCATTTGAGGCCATTTAGATACCTCGCCACCTTGATGCTTTCCACTTCTTCCATCCTAGATCTAAGACTTAGTTTTTGGAACTCCTCTGTGTAGGCAGCTACATCTAGGTCTCTTTGCCTAAGGTTCTACCTCTTCTTATGCAATTGGACCTCATAGTCCTCAGGTAGATAATACTCCTTTACCTTAGCCACCATGGCTTTCCAACTTCCAATGGGCTTCTTACCCTCATTCTCTCTTTCTTCTTGTAGGAACTTCCACCAAGTCAGTGCTTGTCCCCTTAATCTTGATTTTGCTATCTTCACCTTCTGTGCCTCTATCACTCCATCACATTCAAAGTGATTCTCCATTCCTTCTATCCATTCCATCACCAACTCTGCATCCATTCTGCCTATGAAGATGGGAATGCCTTCTAATTCTTTACCATTCAAAGCCTTTAATGCCTTGAGGAAGGGTTCCTCTTTTAGTGGAGGATCAGGGTCTGGTTCAATGTCCTCCTCAACTTGATCCTCAACCTTGTCTCTAACTACTACTAGTTGTACCTTCATCTTGTCTGCAGCCTCTACCACTTCTTCTAACTTCTGCTTCATCTCTTCAACTATCTCTTCAAGTTTCTTGTTCTTCTCTTGTTGCTCTGTCAGATCTCTTGGCAATTCAGCATTGGTCACCATGGTGTTGGAACCACTTGATTCAACCTCTGACATAAAAATCACTATCCCAAACCTTTCACTGCTCTGATACCAATCTGATGTAAGTGGGGTTGGATGGAACAATCATTGTTCCATGCTCCGGGTCTCACCTTGGTAATTCCCTTTGGTGGAACTCCCCACCAACTCAACCTATGGGTCCTAGCTCAAATTTTGGTACCCCTGGTTCTAATGGCCATCCCCATTTCCAACCATGTCACACTACCAAACCAAACCTTGGTGCTTTACCACTATTTCACTCTTGACCCTTAATCTTCCCTAAAGGCCAAACACACACAACACTCAACTAGATTCTTGCAGGGGTGTAGAGATGTGAAATCCTACTTCTTAGCATCCTATTAGGGTTATTGATCAACCACTAGACTCCATTTATCCATCGCTCCCTCCAAACCCTCACCTAGGGTTAAAAAGGCTACAAGCCTAGAGCCCCTATTAGCCCTCCTAACCCGAGAAAAGTGGATGTTACACAAAACTTTCCCAAAGAACCCCAAACCTTCCCTGTGTTTTCTTGGTCCTGAAACCAACCTCTTCAAGATTTCCAAAGTCTTATGCCTTGTCTTTCCGTACACAGGTTTCTTCACCAATTTAGCAAATGTAGGGTTTTTTGGTCATTTCCTGGCCACCCGATTGAACTGTCAAAGAGTTCTTCCATCAAATGGATTGATGTAGCCTCTTACCAGATACCAGACCTTTGTAGGGCCTTCCTCCACCTTTCTACCATGGGAATTGTCATGGAGAGGTCTCCCCTGCAAGTTAGGTGATTTACACCTCCTGACCTTCCTAGCCGGGCACTATTTAGCTCGCCTAGGAAAGGTCTTCTTTCATGCTCACTTGACTCCTAGTACCTCCTAACACTACTAAAAATATAGGCATGGAGCCTAGCCACTGCTTCCAAGATCCCATACACCAGGTACAGGTGAAAGGTGGTCTAGGGCTCCATTTATTGCAGCTTGCTAGGCAGAATAATCAAAAACAAGAACTTAGAGAACAAAAAATTAACAACTTGTACGATGAAACAACTAGCTATTAACCAACCAACACTTTGAGATCAGCTAAACTACATTCCACATGTATTCCAATTCCTGGTTATGCCATTAACACACTGCCAAGAGCTCAAACACAGAAAATTAAATAATTGCTCCTACTATTCTTATTTCTCCTTCATGAAAATTTCAAGATTACAAAACTTCAAAATGCCTTCAAATAACTTCCAACCCAACTACAGGTTGAGTCATCCTTTTTATAGGTTTTCCCAAAGTGGTTGTGCCTCCCTTAGGTCGGACAAATCAGTTACCAAGTGGGAAAAAGTGCAAATTGTCCCAATTTTCCACTTTTCCCAATTTCCTAGAACTACAGAAATGAGTGTCCAAACACAAAATCTTAAACACTCCTGATAGCTACTGACCAAGGTATGTTGGTAAGCCACTCACTCAAATGCAATGGTCAACATGACCTTATCACATTAAAACAAAAATTAACAAAACAATAGCCTATCCCTAGTGTTTCCTAGGTGTTCTTCTAGGTGCTCCTGCACCAGAATCAACCCTTACACTATGCATGCAAGAGGTTCCCTATCCATTGGTGCCTCACCTAGGGATAAAAAATAATTATTGGGATAGGTGGTGACCATCCTCCAAGCAACAATAATGAGGTACCACAATAATTTTTGAGGAAAATTTATTGTGAGTTCGTCCTCAATGAAATCCCAAATTATTTTGACATGTGGGAGTTCCTAGGTAGAAATGGGGACTCTGCATAGGATAAAGTGGGGGCACATCTTGACCCTCACTATCTAGTAAGACCATGTATGCTAGACCAGACTATGAGCATGTGACTATCCCTTTCATTATGAAGGAGGTCGTTGAGGTGGACACCTTACAATCAATTGGCTCACTCACTTAGAGCCTTATACAACATACTAGGCCTCTAGTATAGGGTGAGGTGGTTCAATCTTCCAGGCATTCAATTCTACCTTATTTATGTCAATCTTGTAGGTCACTCTATGTTTATGATATTGAGGAAATTCAGGAAGCGTGTGCCTAGGCTACACTTGGAATGGATTAGATGGTAATGATAGATTATCTCCTAAGTGATATGTTCGGCTTTGATAGTTAGGTAAATGTCAATAGGTTCATTTAATTCAATTTATTAAATTTTATTTTGAAATACAAGATTAACTAAATTAGTTGAATGGTTTTAATGAAATTTTAGGTTCATAGTGTTCACCCTACTTCCAGTGATCCTCCACCTCCTTATTACATGATGATGTCAACTATTCTAGGTATGTAACTAGTAAAGAATTATAAATATTACATGTGAATAGTTGAACCTTATATGAATGGTATTCTTATAACTTACTTTGGATGTTGAATAGGCTAATAATGGGCCTTCGATGTCAACACCTAGCAGTGGATGTGCTCATCAAACTTTCACTTAGGTATTACAAATAATTTTTATTTTTAAAATAAAAAAAATGTATTTGGTAATTGAATAATGTTTAATGACTTAAAGGGTGTACATATTTTGTAAGTATTCTTTTTACTTTTTAATTAATTTTGATTTTAGGTTGCTAGGTACTTCATAATTTATGAATTTCATTCATTTGATCTTGTTATTGACCTATAAAAATATAGGCTAGTGGTGTCAATTAAATTTCCACCTTCTCATGGTTGGTGTTGTTAATATAGAAATTTATATTTTTGAATCAAAGAGAATATTTTTGTTTGAGGTTGAGAAAATAGACAAATCTTTTAGGTTTTATTAGTTCATTTCCAATTCACCCATGATTGAAAAGTTCACTTTTATCTCAAAGGCCTCTATCTTAGTATACCACTTAATTGTTCTTTTCAATTGTAATTAGGTTATAATTTTTCTAACTTAGAACCATAGCTTCCTTAGTCTAATGAGCTTGGTTTGATCCTAATCAAGTTAAACTAGGTCCTAAGAGGTGCTTAGAAACCCTTTTTGGGATGGTTCTTAGTTCTTAAGAGGTTTTTATGTCTTGTTTCTCCTAGTCTTATTCATCATTACATACCTCTTTTCATGACTTCAAAGTCTTTATCAAACTACAAAATCTTCCTAAGAATATCACATGTGTGGATCTACAACATTTTATCCTCAAAATAGTTGGTTGCATTAATTTTTTAACTTATACACAAATATAGAAAGGAAATATAGGCGCATAAATGTGGATCTATATCCTTTAAGAAAATGTAGTTATATGTATACAAGGCTCTTAAGCCACTTATTTATTATTTTTTCTTATTTTGGAGAGGATTTTTTCCTTATATTATCATCAAAATAGAGACCCCCTTTTTAGCTTGATATTTTGAGTGAGTTTCCATCCTCTTTCAATTTTTCATCTTCTTTGGATGGCATAGATCTTGGTTAGTGAGTTGATTTGATCTTCATGGGTTCTAGTTGACCTACATGTTCTAGATGCCTTCTTATTCCTTGATGTGTTTTATTTGGGGTCAATTTGATGTTTTAGCATTCACTTGATAGGTTATGGTATGATATTAGTATGAGGAGTCTTATATATCTAGATTTACTTCATTTCTTCACTTGACTTCTTGGCTTACATGGATATGATCACAATACTCTAGTCATTTTAAGAATAAAATTTGATTCTACATTATGAAAATTTGATCATTTGAAGTATTTAGTCTTAAAAATCATATGGAATCCTTAAATTTTAGCCGCTTGATATACTTGACATGGTTATGCTTGAATATATATATATATATTTGGCATACCATGCTATTAGAAACCTTTATGAGTGGTATTAAATGTTTTTATGAGAACTATCATGCTTACACATGCCTGGGGATGGAATCTATATTCCATTTAAATAAATTATTACTTATATATATCATTGTTGGATGGTTTAAACCCTTTAAATATTTATGTAAAAATTAAATATCAGGTAGTACAAATAATTTTCACTCATGTAGTTTAGGCAATTGAATAATTTTATATCATTTTCATATAATGCAAGTAGATACTCCTCTTGATATTCATATGATAGTGGAGAATGGTTTTGTTGTAGCAATAGCAAGTTCAATGCCTTTGAGAGAGGTATCAGAAAGATTAGTAAATTCCATATTGTATTTGTTGTTTTATCTATCTATTATTGAAAAATTAAATGATATTCATTTATAGTTTAATTTCTATCTGGATGGTTGCCACAATGCTTCACAATTCTAGATCATGAGGGTGTCCCTATTGTGGATGTACATAGTGATTATTTGTATGCAATAAGAGATTATTTTGTTATATGTCATTCTACAATTTAATTTCTATATATTAATGTCTATAATTTTTATTGTATTAGGTGGGTCTCTAGGAGTCTTTAGATAGGAGGTTGACTAAATGAGTTCGAAGGAGACCACCATCAAATGCATCTCCATCCCCTCGATAGTCAAAGTCAACACATGATCTATTTCCTTCACTAAAGGGAAATGACTGTGTATTAGGCTCCTTTATTGTATGTGTATATGAAATTTTTTAACATATAATTTGTATTATATATATGTGTGACATTGTATGTACATAATGGATTTGTTGTTTAAATCATATATGGCTTCCTTGTATATATGTTATACTTATATCGACATATAATGATGTATGCCTATATGGCTATTTGGTTAATACAAATCTTTTTTTATTAATGGTGTCCATATTTGTATTATAAATAATTATTTAAATAAATGAATAATGAATTGATGCAACTATAAATGATTAATTCTATCCATATATGCACTATAATTGATTATTCAAGAATAAGGCTCACTTTTCCATTTGGACTGTTGTATGGTTGCATACTTGTTAGGATTAAATAATGATAAACTAATATTTCCAAAATAGCTTTTTGATACCCATTGGTTGGTTAGTATCTACCTTTAATATTGTCTAGCTTGAATTTCCCATCTATCTTGAAGATTATATATCCATGCAGGTACAAAACTTAGGGATCACAACAACATTCAAGTACCCATCCATCCTTGCACATTTGATCCTCTATCAATGTTATCATTTGACCAACCTACCATTTCCTATTTTATTAAATTATGTGACCTATTTATACTATGGACCCCTATCCTCTAGAACTGATCAATCACTATTTTACATTTATAGAGCTATTTGTCATGACCACACTTTCCTTCCTCTCAAATAAATATATTCATATATTGACCATTTTTTTATAACTACCTTGAATTCAATCCATGGAGGGGACCAGCTCTTTTGTGTAGATCATATAGTTAAAAGAGTATATGGGTTCACTAGGTTATTATACAAGCTTATAAGAATGGTCCTACCATGAGTGTTTACCTTAGAATTTCTACACTAGCAAGATATAATAAAAAAATAAGATGGAGATGACAAAGGTAGATCTAGATTCTACTCCCTCCTACATGCCATTTTTTGACTTTAATGCAACCAAGAATAAGACTAGATGGATGTCCTTCATGGCATCAATGTAACAAAGAATAAAACATCTTGCCTTGAACCTATCTATCTCTCAATACTTCCTTAAAATTGTGTCCCTTAATATTTATCATAGGCTATCCCATGATGCTCAATGTCCATTTCTTTACTCTTTCCACTGTCAAATGTGTCATTGCCTTGTCATTTATCACCATAATATTCTAATTTTCATGATTATTTATTCTATATTTTTTAGTATAAATGAGACTATTATATTAAACTAAGGTGAGGAAACTTAAAAATCGTAATGAAAAGCCAAAGAACTAATATTCAATCTTTTCAAGGAATTTAAGGAGATCTCAATTTAATCATTGTCATCCACAAAAAGGTTAATGTCATTGTCAAAAATTTATTGAATATCTTAAACCATGATAAAGGTTTAATGCTCGCTTAACCAATTCTAGGCCACTACTCAACATTGGAGAGGACAATAATGACCCCTCTAATGACCCTAGCCACCATGAAGGACTACAAAATATCATCAAAGAGATCTATATGGTGACCAAAAAACCTAAAGTGGACCTATTATTTTTTGAACTCAAACTTTGAAGCCACTTGAATATGTTGGAATTATTGGTTTACCCTAACGAGATGAAGAATGAAAAAAAATCCTCCCGAAAACTTTTTATTGAGTGCAACTAACACTTTTGGCAACATCTGAAATATTGTCTCTATGGTGAAATGACTTAGAGATATGGAAAATTGAAAGAGGTTATTGTGGAGGGACCCTACGTGACCTTATGGATTTAGAAATAAAGTTCATAGGTTCCATATTTTTTGAGAAACATCTCATTAATGTTTGCCACTTTTTGGCACTTAGGGCTCTTAAGAGAAAGTGCTAGAACAATGTAGTCTAGAATGATCAAGAATGTTGGGGTGTGAAATATAGCCTTTCCTAGCATAAAAACACCCACCTGAACATGTTGGAACTATAAGTTTGGCTCCATAATGAACATAATGAAAATTATGCTACCTTTCAACTTTCTCTTCAATGCATTTGATGCTTTTTACAACGTGTTAAAAAATTTCAGCATGGTCAAATGGATTGGAGAAATGAAATACTATGAGGGGTTATTATAGAGGGACACTATGTGACCCTGTAAAATTAGATAGAATATTTTTAGGTGCTACAATTTTTGAGAAATAACTTGTCAAATTTTACCACTTTTTAGCACTTAGGGCTCTTAAGAGAAATCATTAGCACAATATAGTCTAGAATGATTTGGCATGCTCAGGTGTGAAATAAGACCTTTCCTAGCATAAACCTACCAAACCAAATGAGTTGCCACTATCAATTTGGCCCCATGATGAATAGAATGAAAATTATGCTACCTTGCAACTTTCTCTTCAATGCATTTGATGCTTTTTACAATGTGTGATTACTTGTCGGCACAACCAAATAGATTGGAGATATGAAAAAATGAGAGAGATTATTGTAGAGGGACCCTACATGACCCTATAACTTTAGATGGAATTTTTTTAGGTTCCATAGTTTATGAGAAATATCTTGACAAATTTGCCACTTTTTATAGCACTAGGGCTCTTTAGAGAAAGCATTGACATAATATAGTCTAGAATGATCAGACATATTGGGGTGAAAAATAATAAATTTCCTAGCATAAAACCACCCAACCAACATGTTGGCACTATTGGTTTGGGCACATGAAAAACAAAATGAAAATTATACTACCTTCTAACTTTCTCTTCAATGCATTTGATGCTTTTTGCAATGTGTGAAAACTTGTCGACATGGTCAAATAGATTGGAGATATTTAGAATGAGATAAGTTATTGTAGAGGGACCCTACATGACCCTATACCTTTAGACAAAAAAATTGTAGGTTCCATAGTTTCCAATAAAGAGCTCATCAAAGTTTTCCACTTTTTGGCACTTAGGGCTCTTAAGAGAAAGCACTGACACAATGTAGTTTGGAATGATCAGGCATGTTGGAGTACAAAATGGGACCTTTCCTAGCATAAATCCACTCATCCATCAATGTGTTGGCACTATTTTTTTGGCCCCATGATGAATAGAATAAAAGTTATGTTGCTTTGCAACTTTCACTTCAATGCATTTGACCCTTTTTGTAACATGCAAAAATTTGTTTACACAACCAAATGGGTTCGAGATATAAAAAACTAAGAGAGATTATTGTAGATGAACCCACATGAACTTGTATCATTAGATACTAAATATTTAGGTGCCACGATTTTTGAGAAACAAATCAAAGTTCACCACTTTCTGGCACTTAGGTCTCTTGAGAGAAAGCATTGACACAATGTAGTCTAAAGTGATTGGGAATGATGGGGTGTGAAATGGGACCTTTTCATAGCATAAAACCACCCACCTAAACATGTTGGAACTATCAGTTTAGCGCCATGATGAACAAAACAAAAATTATACTACCTTGCAACTTTCTCTTCAATGCATTTGACACTTTTTGCAATGTGAGAAAACTTGTTGTGATGACCAAATAGATTGAAGATATGAAAAATTGAGAGAGGTTATTGTAGAGGGACCTTATGTGACCATGTACCTTTAGATGGAAATTTTTATAGTTTTCATGATTCTTGAGAAACAACTCACCAAAGTTCACCACTTTTTGGCACTTAGGGCTCTTGAGAGAAAGCACTAACATAATGTATTTTGGAACGATTAAGCATGTTGGCATGAAAAATTGGACCTATCCTAGCATAAAACCACTGAATTAGACATGTTAGCATTGTTCGTTTGGCCCCACGATGAACAAAACAAAAACTATGGCTTTTGACAAGTTTTTACTAAACACATCTAACGCTTTTTGTATTATTCGAAAAATCATCGCCAAAGTCAAGTGGATTGGATATTTCAAAAAATGAGAGAGGTTATTATGGAGGGACCCTAAATGTCCCTACACCCAAATACAAAAAATTTGTAGATGTCACAATTTTTAAGAAATAGTTTTCCAAAGTTTTCCACTTTTTGGCACTTAGGGCTCTTAAGAGAAAGTGTCAACACAATGTAGTTTGCCACATTCAGGTGAAATGGGGTGTGAAATAATACATTGTCTACCATAAACCTTCCCATCTAGACATGTTGACATTTTCAATTTGGCCCCACAATACACTAAGTGCAAAGCATGGCTCCTCACAAGTTTTCCTTGAGTCAAGCAACTAAGGATAGGGTGTAAAAGTCTGCATAAGATTATTCAAGGGAAATAATTAAGAACTAGGGAAAAATGTAATGGTCCCTTCAAAACCTTATTTTAAACCCTCATGGAATTTGAGTAAAAACAACATAGAGAAGATATGAAAGTCATAATGTATTGAGGAAGTTGCAATAGTTTGCATATATTAGGACATAGTCCTAATAAAGTTATGAGTACCCTAATGAATTTATGATAGTCCTAATGAAGTTATGACTGTCCTAATTATTTATAACATTCCTAATGAGGTGATGATAGTCCTAATTGGTGTAAGGGCACCAAGCTAAATTTTATTATTAAGGTGTTAAAGTCTTGTTTTTGGGTTGGATAAGGTCATGTAGACCATTTATTGATGTTGTAAGTCTATTTTAGTGGTAATTATATAATTAAAAGGTTTGAGTTGCAAATTTGGCAAAATATGCTAAAAATGTCTTTTTTCAAATTTTGTAAGTGCAAGACATGCAAAATGGGGAAGCTGAACGGTCATCGAAGGTGAAAGGTATTTTGAGGGATTTGTTTTCAGTTGTTCTTGATTGGAGGGAGTTGATATATGTATGATAAACATGAATGAAGGATAGGGTGGATGATTTTGTACAAGCATTGATCAATAAAGCTTTGTTTTCTTTGTAAATCTGAGCTTTTTCCTCTTTTACATGTTGTAGCAGCAGATTGCATGAGCCCGTACTGAAGGGAATTGAATAAAAGTGTTTTTATTTTGGTAGAGGGATGTGTTATCCATGTTTTGGTTTCGTGGCACTGAAATCCACTTGGTTTTGAGCTCTTGGTGCTGATTTTTCTGTAGGCGGCCTGTAAATCTGAACTACTAGTTTTGAGGTCATGAAGTGATTCAATGGCTCATTCCACCTAATGTATATACTATAGCTTAGTGGAATGAGTCCATTATGCTATTAATAGGTTATATGATGATTCTTGGAGCAGGGAAGATCGTTTTGGAGTCATGGCATGTAGTTTTGGGTGTGGAAAATGTGTGGTTTTGAGTGATTTTAAGTGGTTTTAGAGTGTGAATGGATGAAATCCATTGGTGAAGTCATTTGTGAGTGTATTTTGAGCATGTGAAGACATCCTAAGGTATTTTTTGGGTGTTGGTTGTGAGAGTTGAGTGTGGGAAGAGTGATTTCCAATAAGGAGCCTTGAAAAACCTTACTTTTGTGACTAAAAGTGAGGTTTTAATGGATTGGTTGCTTGGTGAGCATTTGGATCTCTAAAAACCATGGAATATTCTGTTTGGAAACCTAATGAATGAATTTAATTTGAGTTTGAATGTTTTTTAGGTGTTCAGGAAGGTGTCTCTTTGTAAAAGAGGTCTAATTGGCCTAGTGGCTAGAACGGTAAAGGCTTAGTTTGAAGAATTTCTTTCAAAGGAGTTTATGCTTAGTTTAAGATATATTTTAGATAATGAAAAAGGGTATGTAATTTTTTTGGTATAGTCTAGATAATTCATTTGGATCGGGAGTTATGTTTGGCAGTCCCTTGAGGGAGGGCTACTAGCGAGTGAAGGCTTAAAGTGGGTTTGTGGCTAGGTACGGGTCCTTGTGATTTGTGAGTGGTTTGGTTGAGTTTGAGGCTTTTAATCTTGTTATATGCCTCTTTAAGTGCATGAAAGTGTCTGAGACTTTAAAAGCAAGTTTGGGTTCTTCAAGGCCTAGTTCCTTGAAGAGTTTTGTGAGTGTTTAGGAGAACCAGTCAAGGAGTCAATTTCTGATCTTGGTACTAATTTATTTGTTTCTGAAGGTGGCCCACCTAGCTCTGCATCACTAATGAAGTTATAAATCTTGTAATGAACCTTAGACTATTCTAATGAAGTTATAATAGTCCTAATAAACCTATAACTATCACAATGTCAAGTTATGATTGCCCTAATGAATTTATGATAGTCCTAATCAACTTATGATTGTTCTAATGAACCTATGAATGTCCTAAAGTCCTTATAAATTTATAAAACAAGCTATTTACCCTTTATAATAAGTCAAAAAGTACCCCCAAGTCATGTGTGCACATAAACCCTTATATTTTAGCATAATAAAGTAAAAAATATATTTTCTATCATGCTAAAGTTCACCAAAATAATTCTAATTGACACCCTTGATATTTCAAGTTCATTTTTATCATTCCTTGAAGCCTTAATGCACTAAATTCATAGAAAAAATAAACACATGATAAAAACTAATTAAAAGAACACATGAATACAAGAACTTATTTTTTCTCATAGATAAGGATCTTGAATCATGAATAATTCAAATACGTAAAAATGGTTAAATAAATATCAGTTCTTATTGCTCTATACATAGATCACAATGAGTTAAAAAAACTAAGAAAATCATGTGTCTACAAGACAATTAACATCGCAAGACAAAGATTAGAAGTTGGATGAAGGACCATTAGTAATCTACAATCATGGAGAATAAGATGATAGTGTTAGGCTCTATGTTGAAAGATGACAAACAAAGGGTAGAAAAAAATAAGGTTAATAGAGAAATATGGTTGATAGTATAACCATTACCACTGCCAAATGGAGGCACACTCAAGTAAACACCATGATAAAAGAAAAAATGTGGAAGGTTACAAGAGTAGACAATCTTAGAAGAGGGGACAATCAATAAAACTTCAATATTTCAAGATAAATAGACTTAAAAGAGCATAGCGATATGAAGATAGTGTGGTAGGTATGATAAGGATAGTTCAAAATAGCTATTGAAAAGGTTTATCAATGATGATTTTTTCAATGTTAAAGGAGGAAAAAAGTGGTTAGTAAATAATGCATGAAATATAGTGAAGAATAAATTTATATTTCATAATCCTTATAAGAAGATTTTGTTTGTGGTTATCAAATGCAAGGGAATATATAAAGACCTCTACAAGTACCATGAAAATTTCATTGAACTTAAAAGGGCCAACCACATCCATGGTAATGGTTTCCCAAAAAGGTTAGAAAGGATTCATAGAAGGATTTTAACTAGGTTCACTATGAAAATATGTAGTCCAATATCCTAAAATTAGTAAATGAAAACTTCCTTATGCAGGTTTGATACTAAAGATAAAACATAGAAGAATCCCACAATAGTGAGTAAAGCTTGTAAGGCATGACCAACATTGTGTAAATAGAAGTTTCAAGGATAATAATAGAAGATCAAACTTATAAGGCATGAACCATAGACCATCTTAGAGGTAGTTGAAGATATTTATTTCATATTAGATAGTGAAAAAATATAGTGAAATGAATCTTTGAGAGTCATGGCAGTCAGATGAACAATGACATTCCATGAACATATGTTTTTTCCAAAGACCACAATACAAACCTAATAAATAAATCACAAGTCTAAATGATTGAAACATAGTTTCCTAAAGTGAAATGGACAGTGCCAATGAAAAGCCATAGTACAAATAAGAGTGATCATGATAATCTTTTCATAACAATGTTATCCATTGTTGTTGGATGATAGTCCCTTAAGAAGTGCTTCATGAGAAGTCAAATAAAGGGATTGTATGGGTTAATGATTCCAATGGATTTTTTCCAAGCTCACATAATCAAGAAAGGTTTATGTTGGATGTTGTGGTCGAATTGTTGATATGTGGTTGTCATTGATGTCAACACTATTAGCATTAATTTCTTTAAGACTGTATATGTCAAGGATATTGAGAAAATTGTAATAAAATATGTTACAGGTTGTCTGTGAAGCAGTGAAGATCAATATGGTAGAAAGTTTAGTATGTTGATAGCGAGATGTTGTGGATTAAAGGGTTTCACAACAGCATAATAGGCAATTAGCACCGATTTTGCACCGGATTTTAGTGTATTTGAGTGCATGAATTGAATAATTTGGCTGGCGCCAAACTCGACACAAACAGGCATGGTCAACTCAGTGTCAGATTTTGCACTAATTTTTGCACCGGATTTAGCATCGGGACATTATAGTGCCTCTGTTGGCGCCTAAAATTGCACCTGGTAGTAACGTCAAAAATTGCGCTGAAATGGGCGCCCAATTTGGCTTCCGATTTTACTTCCATGTATACTCCCATTTTTGCTTCTAGTTTTGCTTCCAATTTGATGTCCAATTTTGCCTCTAGGTTTGCTTCCAATTTTGCTTCCAGTTTTGCTTCCAGTTTTGCTTCTGGGTTTGCTTCCAAGTTTGCTTCCAGGTTTGCTTCTAGTATTGCTTCTATTTTTGCTTCCAAGTTTGCTTCCGATTTCGCTTCCAGTTTTGCTTCCGATTTTTCTTCCATTTTTGCTTCCGATTTTGCTTCCAGTTTTGCTCCCAGTTTTGCTTCCGATTTTTCTTCCATGTTTGCTTCGGGTTTTGCTTCCAAGTTTGCTTCTAGGTTTGCTTCCAGTTTTGCTTCCAATTTTCCTTCCAATTTTACTTCCAGGTTTGCTTCCAGTTTTTCTTCCAATTTTTCTTTCAAGATTGCTTCTAGTTTGGCTTCCATTGTTGCTTCCTTTTTTGCTTCTAAAAATGCTTCTTGTTTTGCTTCCATTTATTAATTAAATATGTTTTATTTCAATTTGATTAGTTAAATATATTGTGCCTTTTAAATAACTCATATGATTATAGAGTGAGTAATTTAATTATTTAACTCATATGATTAAATAACAATATAATTATTGTAACATGATCATCATCTATAATTAAAACAAGTGATTCAAATATCTATAATTTAATTGAATTTGGCAATATCCATCTTGAGCAGTAAATTAAAATCATCATACTTAATAAATATCCATCCAAAAATAATCGACCACTTTTAATATATATAAATTGACAAGTCAATGCTGATAAGATCATCATCATATATAACTAAAACAAGTGAAATTCAAATATGCCAATACATCAAAAACATGTCAAAATGATACATGTCCAACAATCGATATAAGTGAAAATGATACATGTAAAAATGATATAAATAAAATTGATAAATTATGTAACTCAAATTGATACAAGTCAAGATGATACATGTACAAATGATATAGTGAAAATGATACATGTCCAAATGACACAACTCAACAATATAGTACTGTAGGCCATGAAAATGATACATATGATAGTAACCATGAAAAGAGTCATCATAACGATATATCAATAATGATCCATGATGTATTTTATATGATCATGAATGTCACTGGTTGCTATCACCAACTGCCTCATCATCATCATTGTCATTAGCCTAGGTGTCTTCCATATCTACATCATCATCATCCTCTGCCATGTGATCTGTACTAGCAGAACCAATATTTTGTGGATCTATATCATGTTGAGGATCATCTTGATCTTCTGGAAGACCCATGTTCTACAAAAAAAAAAATATTTAAAATGAAAATTTATTATTTATTTCATGCAATAATTTATTTTTCTATTATATATCTAATATTACAACATATGAGATGAAACCATAATCATATTACATCATATCAAAGTGCACATACCATAATAATTTTTTAAAAAAGTTACAGCTAATACTAGTGACTCAAGAGAAACTTTAGCTTTCAAAAACAAAGCCAATTAGGCTGGCAGACTTGTGGATCAAGCCAACATTTGGTGGAAGAGGAAGAAAGATGACTAGAACTTTGGAGGCCCACCATAATGGATTTTAGTATTCAACCATGAGAGCAAAAGAGAGAGTTGATATCATGTATCAAAAAATTAAGCATGCATTCTTCTAGCCAGTGGAGAAGGAGATGATTACTTTGCTTCATTTTCATTTGCATAACCATATCACAAAATGGGAACCAAGAAGACCAAGGATATCCAGTTTTATGTGGAGGTAATGGATGTGGTCCAAACTTTAGGAGGTGCACTTGAAAGTCAATGTATGATCCTGATGAAATTGAGGAAGAACAACAAGAGAGGGGCAGGAAAAATAAAATCAATACAAATTTTCAAGGATTTGTCAAGCGAATAAGAGAGCTATGGGAGCAGCCTCATCTAAAATATTTTGAACTAGAGTTTGATATACCATTTAGAGAGCTTGGTTTTCATGGAGTTCCTTTTAAAGTATCTGTTTTTATTGTTCCTACGATAAACTGTTTGGTAGAGTTGGTGGAATTACCTTTCTTAGTAATCGCTATCAGTGAGATTGAGAATTGTTAACCTCAAGAGAGTAGGAATTGGCCAAAAGGAATTTTATATGGCTATTTTTTTTCAAAGAATTCAAGCAGGACGTACTCTGAATGTATGCCATTCCTCAATCTTCGCTTGATGGCATCAAGGAATGGCTGAACTCCATGGATATAAAGTATTATGAAAGCATAATGAACTTGAACTGGTGGCCAATTTTGAAGACTATTTCTGATCATCCAGATAAATTTATTGAAGATGGTGGTTGGGAATTTTTGAATATGGAAGCTAGTGATTCTGATTCTGATAATTCAGAGAATTTAGATCAAGGATATGAACCCTTTGATGTAGAAGAGGAATCAAAATCAAATTTCATGTAGCCACCATCAAGAGTGTTACAAGCCAACAAGATGGAGGGAATTCTTATATAAGGAAAAATTTCAATGTTGCAAGTACTAGCTTTAATGCCAACTACAATGGCGACATTGAAATTCCCTAGCAGTATTTATGTTAAGGAAATTTCCTTTAGATGCAAGGATTCAAAGCACATCAACCATGTGGTACAAATGATTAAATACTAGAGATGATATGTTGCAATAAGAGTCTAAAAAGTCAGAGAGAGCTACGTTGGTTACTCAGTAGAAACTTCAGCTTTCAAAATCAAAGCCAATTAGGCTGGCAGACGTGTGGATCAAGCTAACATTTGGTGGAAGAGGACCAAAGATGACTAGAACTCTGGAGGCCCACCATAATGGATTTTGGTATTCAACCATGAGAGTAGAAGAGAGAGCTGATATCATGTATCAAAACATTAAGCATGCATTCTTCCAACCAGCGGAGAAGGAGATGATTACTTTGCTTCATTTTCATTTGCATAACCATATCATGGCATGGGAACCAAGAAGACCAAGGATGTCTAGTTTTATGTGGAGGTAATGGATGTGGTCCAAAATTTAGGAGGGGAAAGAAGGTCAATGTATGATCCTGATGAAATTGAGGAAGAACAACAAGAGAGGGACAAGACTGCATAAACACAAAACATGTAAGAGAGCTATGGGAGCAACCTCATCTAAAAGATTAGATTACATAATCATTGACTACAAAAACACAAAACATGTAAAAAAGGAAAGATGCTAAAACTACAGACTGATTATATCCCATAAATAAGATCATGCTATCCATAATGCACACACTCATTTTAAGACATTCAAAAACAAAATAGAGATATAATATCCCCTCTAAAATACAAGCATACATAGTAACCAGGGATTAAATTCCTTTAACAATTCTCTCAAAAAAATATGGTGATAAAACAATTAGCTTTGAATTAACAAGGATAAGGACAAGAACTTTTGATTCACCTCTAGATGTAGAAGGGCGCTTCACTTGAGCACCCCCATGTAGCTCTCCTCCCTTCCTCTCTGCATTTATATGACCACCAGTCTCACGTCAAGTTGCTCTTGCAAAAATATATATATCATATTCATTACAGTTAGTCTAGGTTTCTTGTTTCTACAACCCCCTCCTTCTTCTTCCCTTACAATAACAAAAAGCATGAATCCTTCACAGACAAAACCCTAAATTCTCAACAGTTAAACTGGATATAAATTAAAAACACAAAATACTCAAACACCAAAATTAAGATCAGGCTCCTCTAAAACCCAAGAAGAAAAAGCAAAAAAGAATCACATAAAATTGAAGCTTCTATAACAAAAGTATTCAACCACATATTTGTGTCAAGAGGTCAAGAGATCGAGACTCGCAGAGCTTATTTCATTTTTACTACCTTGTCTCGCATTTCTTTCTTTCTTTAACAGATCCTCGTAAGCTTAATGGCAGATTAAAAATAAATGCTTTTAGTGAAACCCCAACTATTACTAAAGCCTTCTTAAAAAGGAGCATCAATTTAAAACATATACATCCAAGGCCTTTCAAGGCTTAAATAAAGTAGCCTCTACACTAAACACTTTCCACAAAAAAACATAGGACATTGCAATATAATAAAAAACAAAAGTAAATTGTGAACCAAGATGAGCACCACAAACCTTGTTTTGAAGCACAAAAATCCATTGTTCAAAAAAATTTGAACCTTTTCCGATCCGCTACAATGAAAATAAATCACAATTCCATCAAATCCATGAAATACTAAGTTTGGGCATAAACATATCCTCGCCCTCCTACTACTCCTCCTCCTTAAGGATTTGGCGGTGTTGCAGTGACTCCCGCAAGTCTCCTACCAATGGCGTATAGTAGTGCAGTGACCACCGCTGTCTCGTGGCTCCTTCATCAGCTCTGTGTGGTAGAGCAGTTTTTACCACGGTCTCGCAAGTTGCTTCTTCCTTCTCGAAGGTAGTGCGGTGAAAGCTTATGTGGCAGCATTTTCATTCATAGAGGAGGCCATGGAGAGAGGATGTGGATGACGTAGAAATACTAAATTTCTAAGAGGAAAGTGGGTGGACATTGTAGCATACAATAATGTTAATGACCAAGACTTCTAAATTTTCAGAATTATTTGTAATCCATGTTTAAAAAAGGATGATTATTATGGCCTAAAATTTGAAATGCTTCAATAATACTATGTTGTACTTAGACAATTGAAAACCTATTTTATTCTCCTAGCAAGCCTTTTTATTTTCCATTATAATTCTAGACCAAACAACATTTGCGGGGATGGCCTTTTACACCAATCTTAATTTGTGTGAAGTTCATGAACTTGTTGTCAAGCAGTAAATTCCTTTCGAAGATAGTAAATGTAAAGGCTTCATTTAAGAAAAGATAAGTAGTCTCTTTCTGAGGGTAATCCACATGCAAAAAGTAAAAATCACATAAAAAAACAATTGTACAGTACAAAATCAGATTCAATCAGTTATGTCTTATTTCGCTTGCAAACTTATTTGAAAGACATAGGGTATTCACCATACATTTCCCTTGACAAAGAAAACATGTGCTTTCATTTATTTTTAATGTATATCTCAGAAGTGAAATTGTTGTTACATAATGATGCACTGAGAAAATAATATATACAAAAAATTGCAAAGAAAATGTTTGAAATTTAACATGCAATCTACTGTGTTTTTTTTTTGATCGGTGATAATATTTGATTTTATTAATAATAATGTAGAGTTTACATCTTCAAAAATTAAGTCCATCCAACAAAGTCTAAAATATGTTTGTTTAACCACCACAGTTCCCAACAAACTAGAAAAAAAATACTGAATCCGCCTATAAACAACCCTATCTACTATTACCCATACCCCAAACTATTTACATTTTCAAATAAAAAATAAGGCTTAACCCCAGAAAATGTACAACAAAAACTAAGATATAAACTATATTTTAACCAAAATTGAGCTTCATTTTACGCAGAAGTGCTTGACGTGCTACCTAGTTGCATTGGGCATATTTCCTTGATTGGCTTCATCTTCTTCCTTGGGCGCAAACCTTTCTTCTCTCGTAGCTCCTCTTTGGCCACATCTTTGAGTCCCTTAATGACCGTCTCAACCTCCATCATTTCTACACAAACGTTTAGGGCTTTCCATCCTAGCTCTGCTCCTTCTCTCCACATAGCTTTGGTGATTCCTTTTGGCCACCTAATGAAGGGATGGTAAATATCTCTACTACTTCAGGGTCCACATGATCTTCCATGCCTTCGCTCACATCAAAGCCTTCTCCTGGTATAGCCCATTCTAGGATACTTTCCATATTCACTAGGAAATCCTTGTGTACCAATGCCTTCATTACTTTCCTCACTTTCTCCACTGACTCTCCTAAGTCCAGCCCCCATGCCATGATCAATGAGTAAATATCCATATTAGTACGATATTTGTGCTTCAAATTTTCAAAGACAGTACCCAATATTTTTTGCACAGATTCCGCCACCTTCACATTGTTGGAGAGGAACAATCCTCTCAACCTCTTCACATTTGCTTTACCAACAAAAGGGTCCAATTTTCTCCATGAATGTAGAGTGAAATTGGCCTCCATTTCTTCTCTGGTATGCTAGCTTCCAAACTGCCTCACACCATAGACCTATTACATTCCTTGCCACTGCAAATCGAGAAGCATCAAACAAAATGCCTTGTGTGTCTTTAAAAAACATCCTATTGTTAGCCCTCACCATTAATTCTGAACATTTGTCTAGTGTCACCAACAATACCTTCATCAATGCTTCAAGTCCTTCGGGAATTTAATACACATTCCTCTACTTGCTAGCATTAACTCCTTCCTGCAATAATTACAACAGACAAATTTACTCCATAGGAATATCATAATTCTAAAGTAACACTTTGTATCAAGACAAATGTCAGAAAGTATAATTAAAAAGACAAATCCTTACAATTGCACCTCAAATTGGACCAAACAAAAACAACAAATGTGCCCTGATAAATCTTGCAGATTTAAACAACTTGAAAATACCACTTTGGAGATACCAAAGCAATAAATAAGCATGAAAATTGACACAACAATTGAACACTGAAGATGGATTACAAGTTATAATGTATCTGCTCCATTATATTGCTCAAAATATAAACATACATAACATGAGTTCTTTTGATATGAATAAGGGGATGAGATAGTCTAGTATCTATTCTAATGGATTGAAATGATGATGATATGATGATCAAAATCAGACCTTGGTTTCCCTATTTGTAGGGGAAGCAACAAGCTTCAGGTCCGTTCACAAAATTTACATCGTTTCTTCACTAAAGCATAATTAACATAACATAGAAACTTAAAAAGATAGGTCCTTTCCAATTGTTTCCAAACATTAAATAATGCTTGCATTTGTTGATAGGTAGAATATTTTGATGACTCAAATACTAATACCCAAGATCCAACTGGGTTATTAAGATTTGGACGGGATGATCCAAACCATCCTTTAAACCATACCAGGGCGAAAAGAGCAAGTTTGAAAAGAACACCTGGAAGTGTTTCACACCGGATCAAGGTACAATCCAACCTGATTATGACACTAATACCAATCCAATTTTCCTGAACCGTCCATACCCGAATGTTGCATCACAATCTATTCTTCCTACACATTAAAATGCCACATATTAACCCCTTCTAAATAAAACTCAAAATACCATGAAACAATGAGTCCCCTATATTAGTAAGTAAGTAGGTAGTCTATGGGGCATAGTTTGATTTTCTACAAGGATGCTCATGAAAGGAATCTTCAAGTGACAGTGAGTGCTCAATGTTTGAGATTGCAGCTGATAGTGCAATATCCAGTCTTAAAGGCAGTTAGCAAAGTAGTAAATATGCAAGAAAATAAAATTGTACACAACAAACAATTCACAATGTTATCCTACATAATGCCTTAAGTTTGAAGAAAAAAATCTCATTGTATCTTGATGAAAGTAGTGACCTTAATGGTCAATCACTAGAAACCATTATTTTAAAACATGGTATTGTGCTTATGGAGGCAGTATTTTAAGCAAGGTGGTGAGTGGTGATTTGGAACAATGGCAGGTATGAAGGACTTGCTTTATATGCATACTATGCAGTCTCGCTTAAGACAACATTCTTAGAAGAGATTGAAGGTGGATTAGGGAACTCAAGGGTTACCATGATAAAGATTAAAGCAAAGACTGAGATCTATTTAAAAGCCACTATCATGAAGATATTAAAGATTCCAAATTTAAAACCCTAGCAGCTGGAGTAATGAACACAGTGCGAAAGAGGACAGTGTGCTAGGGTATATTTAGGAGATCTCCACATCATTTTTTTTTTTAAAAAATTAAAATAAATTATTCTAAACCCTATATAGGACACATTGATACTTCAAAAGCATCTGATTTATTTTTTAAAATTAAAAGAAGTCATTCTAAACCCTATATAGGATACATTGATAGTTCAAAAGCATCTAAAGGAATTTGAGATTATGAAAACATATGTCAATTAAATACCTAGATTAGAAACAGTAGCACGAACACTGTAACCCTTGTTGATCAGAGATGGAATTGATAAAAAACAATGAATCATATGCCTCCTATCACACACATCTCCTTACCATTCTTTGTCATTTTTTAATGAAACACTTCTCCATTTTGGTGGGCTACGCTTGAAAATAAGGTTATTAAAATGAAAACTCCATTCTAGTGGGCTATGCTTGAAAATAAGATTTCGATGAATTTTTTAGAGAATGTTTATTAGAGTTTTAGAGTATTTTGGCGAGCTATATTCTTGATTCCTTAAATGATTTATTCAAATGGATTGTGACTGACGTGATTTTTTTCCATAATTACCGTACTACCACCGTATCTTATTATACCCTCTATGTTATGGTGGTGTTTTTCCCTTCCCTTCTATTTTTTACCACACTACCGCCTTGCTCAAGGCTTCTTGCTATGGGGTTGTGGTATATACTGCTCTACCACATATGTTTCTCACCTTCCCGATGGTATAGCGGTGTATGATTTTTATCATTACTTCAAGAGTGTCGATGAGACAATCTTCTTTGTCTTATCGATATCTCAATGACTCATCAACATTAGATCTTATGTTCCTCTTATGTTGGTTGCTGGTGTCAATGAGACAAGTAAATATCTCTTGCCAATATGCCACTATCTCATTGATATTTTCCTTTGGTGGTATTTCTTTAAATATCAGTGTAACTCTTCCATGTCGGGGAGACTCATGATTATCGCTATGGTATGGTGGTGTTTTTCCCTTCTCTTCAACTGTTTACCTCACTACCACCTTGCTCAAGGCTTCTTGCTGTGGGGTTGCGGTGTATACCACTCTACTACATATGTTGCTCACCCTCCCAGTGGTCTAGTGGTGTAATCTTTTGATCATTACTTGAAGAGTGTTGATGAGACAATCTTATTTTTCTTACCGATATCTCAATGTCTCATCGACATTACTTTGTTATATCCAAGAGTTGTGTTTCATTGAGCACTTGTAGATATACCTTGTCGATGTGATGTAAGTGATTCTCTCCTCGATATGCCTGTATCTTGTTGATATTTCATTGTTTTACATCGACGATGAGACATATAAATAAGTCTCTTCAACATAGGGGTGTCTAAACTAGCGCTATACCCGAAGCTAAACTCGAAGCTAAAGTCAAGAACAAAATGTGGTGCCAAACTCAAAGCTAAACTCAGAGCCAAAGGTGGCGGTAACAAAAATTCCACACTCGGAGCCGATATCGACGCTAAAGGCATTGATAATTCTGGCGTATATTAGCGCCTAAATTAGCATTGACTATTCCTGATCGACGCAAACAAATTCCTTAAATGATTTATTCAAATGGATTGTGACTGATGTGATTTCTTGCCATAATTACCGCATTACTGTCGTCTCTTATTATACCCTCTGTGTTATGGAAGTGTTTTTTCCTTCCCTTCTATTGTTTACCACACTACCGCCTTGCTCAAGGCTTCTTCCTATGGGGTTGTATACAACTCTACCACATATATTGCTCACCTTCCCGATGGTATAGCGATGTATTCTTTTTATCATTACCTGAAGAGTGTCGATGAGACAATCTTCTTTGTCTTACCGATATCTCAATGTCTCATCAACATTAGATCTTATGTTCCTCTGATGTTGGTTGCCATTGTCGATGAGACAAGTTAATATCTCTTGCCGATATGCCACTGTCTCATCGATATTTTCCTTTGGTAATATTTCTTTATATATTGGTGTAACTCTGCCATGTCGGGGAGACTCATGATTATTGCTATGGTATGGCGGTGTTTTTCCCTTCTCTTCAGTTGTTTACCGCACTACCACCTTGCTCAAGGCTTCTTGTTGCGGGGTTGCGGTGTATACCACTCTACTGCATATGTTGCTCACCCTCCTGGTGGTCTAGCGGTATATTCTTTTGATCATTACTTGAAGAGTGTTGATGAGACAATCTTATTTGTCTTAATGATATCTCAATGTCTCATCGACATTACTTTTTTATATCCAAGAGTTGTGTTTCGTTGAGCAATTGTAGATATACCTTTTCGATGTGATGTAAGTGATTCTCTCCTTGATATGCCTATATCATGTTGATATTTCATTGTTCTACATCGTCGATGAGACATATAAATAAGTCTCTTCGACATAGGGGTGACTAAATTGGCGCTATACCCGAAGTTAAACTCGAAGCTAAAGTCAGGAACAAAATGTGGTGCCAAACTCGAAGCTAAACTCGGAGACAATGGCAGTGGTAACGACGATTCCACACTCAGAGCCAATATCAGCGCTAAAGGCATTGATAATTTTGGTGTATATTAGTGCCTAAATTAGCATTGACTATTCCTGATCGATGCAAAAAAATGCCAAAAATAGTGCCATCCCGATAAATAGCGCCGATGTTTTAAAAAACTTGGAAAAAAATACATTAAAACGCTGGGTGGAAGAAAAAAATGAAGAAAAAAATGGAGCAATTTATTGGACTTAATTAAGCTTCTAATTTTTAAAATTATGGATTCCAAATCCCAATTTGTACCATTCTTTGAAGGTGGACAAGCATTAAACAAATACATCCAATCATTAAATTGTCCCTGACTTTGAGTGTCCCGAAAATTTTGGCTAGGACCTATTCACCCATGGGTGACTGGGTCCCCCTTCTTAGTCAGGATCCAAATTTAAATATGTTGTTGGTAGTAGTTTAATATGGGTAAGTGCACAAAGATGGTTCCCAAAAAGGGGATTTAAGTGGACATTTTTTTTTTGAAATCAGGAAATACTCACCTTGGACATGAAATTGAGGATAGTTACACTCAAAAATTTTAGATGGAACAAAAACAAGGATTGAAGTGCTTAGAGTCTACTTTCTAAACTACTAATTTATTTTTAAAATGGTTGAGATTAAAGGGTTCAAACGAGTGACGTACACAAATTGGTGTTGTTTTTTGTTAGAAAAACATAACATAGCAACTCTTGTATGACCCTAGCATGGTGTAATTTTTTTTAGTATTTTTAAAATCGCTATGGTCAGAAGCTAGCTAATAGTATTTAGTTGATGCATGATTTTTCTAATAATTTTATAATGAATATTTGAATTTTTACTAATTTTCGAAGTGGACACTTCCTGAAAAACTAAATTTTGGCCATGCTACCCCTACATATTTTGGAAAATAATTGAATTTTAAAAAAATAAAAAATTGTAGAATGGAGTCTAGTTTCTAAAAATTTAATTTATTTGAAATTACAATGAGTGGTTAATTTATAACAAAAAAACACCAAACACTACTTTTTGCCAAAAAAAAGACAAACAAACAAAAGAAATTATGGATGAAAGACTTAACATTCTTAGAAAGTGAAAAAAATTACATCGTTGGATAGCTAAGAGAGAATGTAACATTACCTAGATGTTCAATTTGTTTGATATTGAACCATGTGCAATCTTGACGGTGAGCACAAACTCGATTATGTGAAATATTGTAGAATTCGTAAAAACACATCTCTGGTACTTGGGAATGCCCTCCAAGCCTTTGGGTTGGTATTACAAGGAAAATACCAATCCTAAGGCTTGGGGATTCCCAAAGCAAGATATAATGTGAGCACGTAATATCGCGCTCGTGTTAAATCTTAGTTTTGACATGGTTTTTTATTTATGTGGGAAACATGTCATCCAAGACATAACACGAGCATGTTATAACATGCTCGCGTCATGTCTTCCTTTATGTTAAATTCCACTCTATTGAATGCATGTTGATATATTTGTATGTTTGTATGTACATGTATGCTTGTATGTCATGTATGTATGTATGTATGCATGCTTGTATGTATATATGTATGTAAGATTGTATCTACAAATGTATGTATGTATGTTTGTATGGATGTAGGATTGTATGTACGTATGTATCATGCTTGTATGTATGTAAGTATCTATGTATTTATGTATGTCTTTAGAGGGAAGGAGAATTATAAGAGAGAGAGTGAGAGAGAGAGAGAGTCTGGAGAGAGGGAGAGGGGGTGTAAGTGAGAGTTTAAGAGAGAGGGAGTGGGAGAGAAGGGGTTAGAGCGAGAGGGACTTAGCTAGGTAGGGTGGGAGAGATAGAGGGAGGGAGAGAGAGAGAGGGGGGGAGTGGGATAGAGAGAGAGGAAGAGAGAGAGGGGGGAGAGATAGACAAAGAGAAAGAGAGAGTTATGTAGGTAGGGTGCCAAGGGGAGAGAATTGAGAGTGTGAGTGGGGGTGAGAGGGAGATACTTGAGAGATAGGTAGTGAGAGGGAGTGTGAGAGATAGGGAGTGTGATTGAGAGACCTGAGAGAGGGAGAGGGTGTGGAAGATAGTGATCTGATAGAGGTAGAGAAAGAGGGGGGTGGAGTGAGAGGGACTTATCTAGGTAGGGTGGGAGGGATATATAGAGGGTAGGGAGAGAGAGAGTTAAATAGGTAGGTTTCTAGAGGGAGAGACCTGAGAGAAAGAGGGGGTGGGAGGGAGAGACATGAGAGAGAGGGAAAGAGAGAGGAAGTGGGAGAGAGTGGGAGGTACATAGAGAGAGATGGATAGAGGGAGGGAGAGAGGGAGGGAGAGAGAGGTTAGATGTATAGATGGAGATAAAGTGATAGGGGTTGAGGGTATAGGGTTGAGGGATTAGGGTGGAGGACCTATAGGGTTGATGGTTTCTAGGGTATTAGGGTTTAAGGGTTGAGGGTTGAGGGATTAGGGTCGATGGTATGACCATATTCAGTTGAGGGTATAGGGTATAAGGTTTAAGGGTTTAGGGTTTAGGTTTGAGGTTAGAGGGTTTAGGGTATAGGTTTGAGCGTATATGTTTGAAGGATTAGGTTGCGGGTCCAATGTAAAAGGTAGAGGGTATAGGGGTTGACAGTTTAGATTTTAAGGATTAAGGGTTGAGGGTTGAGAATTGAGGTTTGAGGGTTTAATGTATAGGGTAGAGGGTAGAGGGTAGAGGGTTTAAGGGTTTAGGGTTCAAGGGTTGAGGGTTGAGGGTTGAGGGTTGAGGGTTTAAGGTTGAGGGTAGAGGATTGAGGGTATAGGGTATAGGGTTGAGGGATTAGGGTTGAGGGTCCAATGTATAGGGTAGAGGTTATAGGGGTTGAGGGATTAGGGTTTAAGGGTTGAGGGTTGAGGGTTGAGGGATTAAGGGTTGAGGGTTTAGGGATTAGGGTAGAGAGTTTTCCTAGATTTAAGGGTGTAAGGGTTGAGGTATTAGGGTTTAGGGTATAGGGTATTGGGTTGAGGGTTGAGGGTTGAGGGTTTAAGCATTTAAGGTTTAAGGGTTGAGGGTTGAGTGTTTAGGTGTTTAAGAGTTTAGGGTTTAGGGTTGATAGATTAGGGTAGAGAGGGAGGGATAGATGGATAGAGAGAAGGAGAGAAGAGGAGGGAGGAACATATATATATGAGGTTTGAGGATCCAATGTATAGGGTAGAGGGTATAGGGTTGATGAACTATAGGGTTAAGGGATTAGGGTATTGGGTTGAGGGTATAGGGTTGAGGGATTAGGTTTGAGGGTACATATGGTTGAAGGATTGGGGTTAAGATTCTAATGTATAGGGTAAAGGGTATCGGGGTTGAGGGTTTAGGGTTTGAGGGTTGAGGATTGAGGGATTAAGGGTTGAGGGTTGAGAATTAAGGGTTGGGTGTTTAATGTATAGGGTAGAGGGTAGAGGGTTTAAGAGTTGAGGGTTGAGGGTTTAAGGTTGAGAGTGGACGATTGAGTGTATAGGGTTGAGGGTCTAATGTATATGGTAGAGGGTATAGGGGTTGAGGGATTACGGTAGAGATTTTACTAAGTGGGTTTAAGGGTTGAGGGTAGAGGGTAGACGATTGAGGGTAGAGGGTAGAGGGTTTAAGGGTTTAGGGTTTAAGGTTGAGTGTTTAGCGTTTAGGGTTTAGGGTTGACTGTTTAAGGGTTTACATGTCTGATGGTAGAGGTTTGAGGCTTTAAGGGTTGAAGGTTTAGGGTTGAGGGTAGAGGATTGAGGGTATAAGGTTGGGGGATTAGTGTTGAGGGTCCAATGTATAGGGTATAGAGTATTGGGGTTGAGGGATTAGTGTTTAAGGGTTGAGGGATTAAGGGTCAAGAGGGTTGAGGGATTAGGGTAGAGAGTTTACTAAGTGGGTTTAAGGGTTTAAGGGTTGGCGGATTAGGGTTGAGGGTAGAGGGTAGAGGGTAGAGGGTTGAAGGGTATAGAGTTTAAGGGTTGAGGGTTTAGGGTTTAGGGTTGAGTGTTTAAGGGTTTATAGGGTAGAGGGTAGAGGGTTGAGAGTTTGAGGATTGAGGGTTTAAGGTTGAGGGTAGAGGATTGAGGGTATAGGGTATAGGGTTAGGGGATTAGGGTTGAGGGTCCACTATCTAGGGTAGAGGGTATAGGGGTTGAGGGAATAGGGTTTAAGGGTTGAGGGATTAAGAGGGTATAGGAGTTGAGGGAATAGGGTTTAAGGGTTGAGGGTTGAGGGTTGAGGGTTGAGGGTTGAGGGATTAAGAGGGTATAAGGGTTCAGGGATTAGGGTTTAAGGGTTCAGGGTTGAGGATTGAAGGATTAAGAGGGTAGGGGTTGAGAGATTAGGGTTTAAGGGTTGAGGGATTAAGAGGGTATAGGGGTTGAGGGATTAGGGTTTAAGGGTTGAGGGTTGAGGGATTAAGAGAGTATAGGGGTTGAGGGATTATGTTTTAAGGGTTGAGGGTTGAGGGTTGAGGGATTAAGAGGGTATAGGTGTTGAGGGATTAGGGTTTAAGGGTTGAGGGTTGATGGTTGATGGATTAGGAGGGTATAGGGGTTGAGGGATTAGGGTTTAAGGGTTGAGAGTTGAGGGTTGAACGATTAAGAGGGTATAGGGGTTGAGGGATCAAGGTTTAAGGGTTGAGGGGTTAAGAGAGTATAGGGGTTAAGGGATTAGGGTTGAGGGTAGAGGGTAGAGGATAGAGGATTAAGGGTAGAGGGTAAAGGGTTTAAGGGTTGAGGGTTTAGGGTTTAGGGTTGAGTGTTTAAGGGATTATAGGGTAGAGGGTAGAGGGTTTGAGGGTTGATGGATTAAGAGGGTATAGGGGTTGAAGGATTAGGGGTTGAGGGTTGAGGGTTGAGGGATTAAGAGGGTATAGGGGTTGAGGGATTAGGGTTTGAGGGTTGAGGGTTGAGGGTTGATGGTTGAGGGTTTAGGGTTTAGGGTTGAGGGGTTAAGGGTTTATAGCATAGAGGGTGGAGGGTTTAAGGGTTGAGACTCTCCCTCCTACACCCTCTCTATCTTAGGTATCTCTCTCTCACTCACTCACTCCTATCTCTCTCCCCTTTATCCTTAACCCTTAACCCTTTAAATTTGTTGAAACCAGAAATTTTCATTAAAATTATAAGTATTTTTTCAATTAAGATCTGAAATTCCTACAATTATTTTCATAATAAATCACACTATCACCATTCACAATGTCATTTTACCCTTTACCATGATACCGCTATCACATTAGCCACACCTCATAACACTTACCATACCTCTCTACTACAATTCATCACCAAGTAGCTCATGGTAGGATGGTGAGAGGAGCCACAACCATATACCAAACCTTCCACACTATACTTCTATACCTCGATGAGTCAAGACACAGCCCGCAATAGAGTGGTACATTAAAGAAAGGTACCAATGACACATCGTAGTACCGCAAGGGAGTAGAAAAGGAAATGTGGTAGTGCGGTAACTAAGCCATTGGGTCATTTAAAACACACTGATCACATTAGTAAACATCAAAACATAAAATTGAGCTCGACACAAAGATTTGAATTGTGTGAATTTATGAGCTAGGAGTAAATGTATCTTGGTATTGAAACACATGAGAGAAGTTGATATTTTCACTCATAATAGCTGAAACCAAGTTGCAGATGAGCTCAAATTATGGGAGTAAAGGGAATTCCTCAAAGCGAGTTCTATCCTTGGGTAATCTTTGCTCATCATTCTCTGTGAATTTCATAAAATGACACTAAAGAAGACTGAAGTAGGAGTTAAAGGGTTGAAACCAAAACCAATAAACCCTCCTTGCGATCCCCATTTCTTTCCTTGTTGTGTGGTTCAGTAGGCAAAGGACCTAAAATTAGAGACTTAGCACAAGGTTGTAGAGACCCCATTATACCTTTGTCAGGTCAGAAACTTTACTGGTACTTTTATCAAAATAGGAATGACAAGGTTTTGACATCAAACCCATGGACCCTAGATTTGGCTAAATTGGTTGTCCTTAATGTTTTCATTTACATTGAGCTAATTAAAGCCCTTTCCCACAGCTACCATTCCCCAACCAAAACTATTAGGCTTCCAAATGGTGAGTTCTTAGTTGATGTCACAAGAGATGCCATTATAAAATCTTTCAAGATGAATAAACAAGTTGTAACGGAGGTGAATTTAGTTAAACTAGAGCAGGAGTATAAGAGGTTGAGAAGAACATACCAAAGTGATGAGATTCCCCTACACATGAAGAGAGGTGATGATAATAGAAAAATCCTAATCCCTTCCTCTAAAATGGAACCTTTCCAAGTCTCAGAATTTCAAGTTTATTTCAAAAAAACTTAGTATGCATTATGTCAAGTCTTGGGGATAGATGCAGAGGAACATATGTCAATGGGATTGATGAGAATGGTCATGATAATTCAACATTATGAATCAAATATAGAGTTTTATTTTGCATCTATAATTGAGGAAAAAATACATGAGGGCTTGCTACAAGTTAGGGAAGCTAAGGCCCACATAACTTTTAGGAAATATTCTTTATTGTGTCACTTAATCCTATGTCAGAATGAAATGAAGTGGACTAAAAGAATGAAATTATGTACACACAAAAATGGAGTAAGAATCTCTATGCAAAATTGGTGTTACATCTAGGATAGCAGATGTACAAAGTGTGATTTTGTAGTGTTTCGAGATGATTTTTTTGTTAGAATAATATCTTCCCTCGGTTACCCAACACCAAGATTGCCTGAATCATTGATGAAAGTGATGAGACCTGTACAGTATAGGCCAGACTAGAGCTATACCCATAACTATGTTGACTGGGTTTTTATGCCTCAACACACAATTATTAGAGTATATGGATGCAACCAAGCACCACATATTTTGCCTAAGTTTGCACCTGCAAGGGTATGTTTTCTAGAGTTTATCTGGCAGATGCTTTGGATGGAGATGATTTGATGAGAAATCAATTGAAAGATACATTTTTACCTGATTTGACTATATTTGAAGAGTTGGCTATCGGGTTTGATGTGCTAGAGGAGCTGCAAAGATTTATGAGGGTTAACTATATCCTAAAATCTAGAAAAGAGAGAGTGTGTGACCCAAAGGGTCATATCAACATGATCATAAGAACCTTGTTGACAAAGAGGGCCATCTCACATGAGTTTGACCCTAAGGAGGATGTTATAAGAAATTTGGTGTATTTTATTGATGTAATGCATACCAAAAAAAGGTGGATAACAATGATGAAGTGGGAGAGTTAGAAGAAGGAGAAGGGTAGAAGTTTCAAAGGGTGTTTTTCTAATGAACCCGGCCTTCTGAAAAGGGTGCAGATGATCCTTAATAATTTTGATGCATTATACAAAGTGGCCCAAGATGAGGGGTTGATCCCACTTCCCACACCTCACCAACCACCACATGAAGCATCCACATCACAGGAACCACCCCGATCACCTACACATCCATCCCCTCCATCTCCTACTCACGAACGACATGCTAAAAGATAGAAGATTTAACCATTGGTTGAATATGACTCAAGTGATGATGAAGAAGAAGAAGCAGTCCTAGCTTTGACTAAAATAAAGGATGTAACATAACAACAATGAGGTCAAAAGCCTCATGATCCTAAGATCAGGCTTTCAAAGGAAGGAGCTGATGAAATTCAAGAAGATGAGAGGGTAGTGGCCTCTCTAAGATTCATGGAAGATGATAATTTTATTCACACTAATGAATTTAAGGATTTTTGGATTAAAATGAAAATGAAACAATTTGATGAAAGGTTGAAAATCAATCTTATTGGAACTGTTGAGTCAAAGCAAGTTGAGATCCAGGCTCAAACATTTGCAGAGTTAAGTATTGATAACATTAATGTCACCCCCCAGGAGGCGAGATAAATGGTATTGAAAAGTGATATACTAATTATACCAGGGATGGAGTTGTTTAAAATGTTTCTTCTAAATCAGATCAGAGCATAGGATGACCTCATGTTGGTAGCAGAATTTGATTTAGAAGAGGGTGTCTCAAGAACACGGTATAATCCTACTACCCACACACTTTCTCTATGCACAAAATAGAAAAATACAAGGATGCCTCGACTCTTGGATGTAGTACATGAATTGAGAGGGTCAGCTATGGTCAGAACAATGAGAGACACAACTCTCTCCGAAGTTGCCACTATGACCATGCATTCTGTAATTTTCACCAAGGATGTAGTAGAAAATATGGAGAATTTGATTAATGAATATGAGAAGAGATTGAAATTATTGAATGATGAGGTGAACAAGTTGTTTATTGAAAATGTAAATCTAAAACAATAGTTGCAACAAGCCGCCACAATGAGAGGAGATGAATTAATTGTCTATCACCCACCTATCTAGGCATAGGATCCATAGATACAACAAATGAGAGATAAAATTGATAAGCTGAAGAAGCATAACATGGAGGATGTCAAGAATTATATCATAGAGACTCTAATGAGGATATTAGAGCATAGATTAGGATATTAAAGGAGAAGATAAATGGAGTACATTAAAATTTTAGTAATCTTATTAAACCTCTGGAACAGATAAACACTAACTCCCACATCCTTGAAGAACTTCAAAAGAGATGGCAACCCACCTTCCACATAGTGACCATTTTATGCAAAGCTACTCACAAGGATCCAAATGCCCCATCAAAGCTCAAACCTACATAAGAAATGGTAAAAGGTGTGATTGATGAGTATAAGTATTTGGTGGATATAAGGAAGATGTTGGAAAGTAGGAGGAGTACATTTGAATCCATCAAATACATCTTCAGCCCATCAATCCTCAAAGATGGCATTCAGTTCAAAGGTATAAATGAATGGAGATAAGAGTTTGATCAAATGATTCATAAATTATTGGCACATATACAGGATAATGGGGCTTGATAAATCTCATAAAGTTCCATACTTTAGTCGATGGGATCGTCATGCTGGATAGTGGATATACAAAGTTCGTGGTGGATGTCAGAAACCTCCTGGATAATAGATGGAAAAATCACCTTACAAACTTTGCAGATACACAATAATTCAAATGGCCAAGCGACCCGACAATTAATAAGTGGAAAGAAAAATACTTGGGCTCTGAAGAAGATTGATTATGTGCATCACGAAGAAGAAGTATCTTGAACAAGTCTTTGATGACCACAAGCACTTCTATGGAGATTAATTGAGCAAGCAGATGTGTTTAAATATCCCTTTAATTCATGTTTTAGTTATGTATAACAAACTTTATGAAAGGGAATTTTGAAACGTTGTAAATGCTCTGAAGCTTGTTGCCTCTCGTCTATATAAGAGAGACCAAGACCAAAGGAAAAGATAAGATATAGATAGGAGAAAATAGTAGTAGAATAGGGATAATTAATGGATAATAGAAAAAGTTCCATAATTTTTATATTCTGAAAGACTATGTTGCAAGCAGTATTTTGAAGAAGTCAATGAAAGATCTCTAATTTTATGGTGTTATCTTGGTATCAATTGTTTGTTGAATTTATTCAATTATATGGTTGTCTCCATTTTAGTGCTTCTTTATTATTTAAATTGGTATATCAAGTATATATTCAATTTATCAATGCACATTTGTTTTATTTGTGTGATGTGATTTATTGGTTTCCTCAAAGGAATTAAAATCCTTCTAGTCAATCATAGTCATCTGGAAGTATTATTTGGGTCAGTAAACAAAACCATATAATTAGGATTATCAATCTATCTCCAATTTGGTGTTATATGTGTTCTTACATAATTTATTCAATTGGTTGTTTTAAGTAAAGACTAAAATCCGTTTGATAAATTATAAGTAACCTAGTTTTGTCAGTTGGATAAGTAAGTATATTTTGTCAACTACTTGCCTCCATCTTTACACAAGTTAGAAACCAATATTAGTGTGCCAAATAGTTTTAGTTATAGCCAACATAAGTCATACATTCTAGATCTTCATTTGACTATGTTTACCCAACAAAGCACTGGTCTCACCCATTTCATTATTTAGCTTTATCAAATCTATTTTCAAAACCTTACATTTGTTAAATAAACATATTTATATACCTTGATATTGCTTATACAATTTATACCAAATTATCCATTACATCTACTTCACTTTCCATTGCCACCATAAGTAGATTTCATTAGTTAAGAGTAACATAGCTTTCAAATCTGCTTCATTACTAAGGTCAACTTGCCTAGGTATAGAAGAGCCTGAAGAGTAGGGAGTCATCAACCTAACAGGTTAACTCCGTTCATTGGTTCAAAAATGTTGCAAGTCTAATCATAGAGCCTGTCATCCTCTTAGGACTTGAAACCTGCATTTTTGAGACCCAACAAAACTCTTAACCCTTAAACCCTTAACTCTTAACCCTCTACCCTCTATCTATCTCTCCCACTCCCCCCCTCTCTCTCAAATCTCTCCCTCCTACCCCCTCTCCCTCTCTTAGGTCTCTCTCTCGTTGTTCAATCACTCCCACTCTCTCTGTGTCCCACTCTCCCTCTCCCCCCATATCTCCCTCTCTCTCCCTCTTTCTCCCCCTCTCTTGCTCTCTCCCACTCTCCCTCTCCCTCCAACTCTCCCTCTCTCCCACTCTCCCACTCTCTCACACTCTCTCTTTCTCCCACTCTCCCCCTCTCTCCCTCCCTCTCTATATCCCTCTCTCCCTCTCTCCCTCTCAACCCTACACCCTCTACCCTTAAACCGTAAACCCTTAACCCTCTACCCTTAACCTTGAGCCCTTAAACCCTCAACCCCCCTCCCTCTCTACTATAGATCTCTTCTATCCTTCCCTCTACCTCTCTATCTCTCTCTCTCTCTCTCACACACACACACTCTATCTACTCTACTATAAGGGTATAGGGGAGACATATAGAATTAGGGTAGATGGTATAGACAAAGAGAGAGAAAATAAATCTATTAAAAAAATCATCTTTCACATAATGCAAGTGTGTTTTGAAGAAGTGGAGATATGGCCGTTTTAGAAAGAAATAATGTGCTCATGTTATAACACAAGCGTGTTTTGTCTTGCACTAAAAATGGTAAAAAAACTCAATATACCCATGATCTCAAGGCCCACATTCTACATATTCTCCTGGTTTTGCGGGTGCGATGACAAAAAGACCTTTTGTGATGATGTTGTGAAGTGTGCATGCACATTTTTCACATTCCACCACCTTTGCATGAAATAGCATATTTTTCACATTGAAAGGCATATAATATCAATTCAAGTCTGAATTCCATTCAAAAGTGATACACAATTGAAGTTTGGAGGGGAACAAGCTTTTGAAAAAGTCAAAATGTTGAGGAGTTTGAAGAAAGAAGAATCAAAGGCTACATAATTGGATTGAAATCCTCCATTTAAAGCTTTGGTTTTTTAGGTATGTGAAGTATTTACACATTTTCTTTCATTCTATTATGGCTTGATTTCATTTTTTTTATTTTGCATATTCCATGTTGATCATTGTTTGTTTGTCATTATAACCCTAGGTTGTCAATGCACGTTTTAAATTACACAATTATATACACTTGCCAATTACATTTTTAAACCTGATACAAAGCATCTACCAAGATCCAAAAATCATCAAGGGTAATTTTGACCCAACTTAAATCGGAGAAGATCAACCAACAAACTTAGCCATCTTTTCATCAAAATCCTTCAATTTCACTTGATTTCATATTTCCACAAAACATTAGAACTTGGATGCAACTCTTAACCATTCAATTCCTTCATAAACCTATTAACCATTAACTAGATTAACCATCATAAAATTGATTGTAGCATAGCATAAACCTAATTAGAAACTCAGAACCATTCAATTCCTTCATGATTCACTAATTCACTCTTCAATGCAACTTACATGGCAAAATAACAACCAATCATGGATTCTTTCTACCAACCTTTATCCAGACATCCAAGACACTATAATCAGTGTGTTATTGATTGAAATAAACCAAATACACATTCACAAACCACTGATCCATCAGGCTCTTTGATTCTTGCAGTTATAACATCATTTTCACTCTTCAATGCAACTTACATGGCAAAATAACAACAAATCATGGATTTGTGCTACCAACCTTTATCTAGACATCCAAGACACTATAATCAGCATGTTATTGATTGAAATAAACCAAATACACATTCACAAACCATTGATCCATCAAGCTCTTTAATGCTTGCAGTTATAACATCATTTTTCACAAGGAGTCAACTTTGCTCAAAACAATAGATTCTACAAGTTAGCCTTTCTAACTTCTACCAAGCATTGAGACATATTTTACAACATCTTTTAAATAGTTTCCAAACATAAACATTCAACCTTTTCACTATTTTATCATATTCACTCCTTCTAGCAAACTATCCACCATATTCCAAGAAAGTCACCAAACCCTTAAATTAGGTGATCCATCTTCAGTCATTTTGTATCTTTAAAACCTAAAGGCACAATCTGAATCTCATTTTGACATACATTCACATACCTTAATTTCAATTAAACTTGTTTTGAAACAAACATCAAAAAAATTGACTAAACGCTAGAATAAGCCTCAAATTAGGCCAAATTTACGAATGAAGTATCCTAAAATCACCACCAAAACACCTAATAACTCCAAATAGTCTTTAGCCAGATCAGAAAACACCAGATTCAACCAATTTTAGGAATCTAAAGGCTCAAATAAACGTTGTTCAACAAAACCCTTACTTTATGCTCCCAAACAAGCTTTCCAAATGAGGGTTTATTAGAAATGCATACTCCAAACCTTCACATGCTCTGCCACTACTTGAAACACATTTAGAAATTTTTACCCATGCTTTAGGAACAAACTTATAGTCTCATTGAATGCTCTTTCCTCAATCACCTACTTGTAACCATCCATTTTCATTGGAAAACTTTTGTATTTCTTGATAGGAAAGAAACCAAAAGATGGATTCTTGTTTTCCCCTACACAAAAAAACATGCACACAGCCTAAAACTAACCTACTCCACCAAACTTTAGAGCCTAGATCATGGAGTAGTCATAATGAACCTTCTTAGACTCTCAAACTCCCTGGTGCACCAAAACCACATCTCTTTGAGGCATTTTGTTACTTAACAATTGACTTACCTTGTGTATTGATGCAATCAGGGGAGGTCTTGTAACACAACTCAACACAAAATCAACCAACAACAACAATTCACAATTAACAATTCATAGAATTCTTTACTTCCACCAATTCAACAGTCATCCTTGTAGCATAGTTAACTCACTCAAACAATTATATATTTTAGACAAGGTCTTCTCAAACCAAGACCTAACCCTTCTCAAAGTCCCAAGAGGGCATACAATAACATATCAACAAGCCATAGTAGGCTTCTTTGTTACAACTTCATCAAAACTGGATTTATGCACCAACTAGGCCTCAAATTAGGCCTCTTTTACAAAGGAACTTATCTTAAATCCTTTTCCAAAACACCAAACACAATTGGGCAGTAGTCTATATGTTATCAAACCAAGGATTCCACCATTTTCTTTCAAAAAATCACTCACCAAAGTACCAAATCACAAAACCCTCCTTTTTACCCAAGAAACTAGGGGTTTATTGAAAAACACTCATCCACCCCTCACACAATCTTATGAATACTTAAAACAGGTCTAAAATGGCCTACACAAACTCAATTCAACAAGAAACCATGCTTCGCCAACACAAAACACACTTTAGCATATCAAAACCACTCGAAATCTCATGAAAAACTCAAAATTTCACTCTAGGGATTCATGCCCAACACCCTTTTAGACCTCCCCTGCACACAAAAAACATTCCCTCACCTATTTATTGATGATTCAGACCCATTCCACCAATTACAGTAATCACACTAAGTGGAATGGGCTAATTTACATAAGTGACACATTCAAAACCCTTTAATTAGGGCACATAGACCTGCAGCAAGAGATTCAATCCAAGCTACCACTACAATTGGAGTTACAGTCTCAAATCAAATGAAAAACACTATTAACACATGCCCCAAAGTGATTCCAGAATATTTATATTCAAAACCTCTCTGTGTGGTCCATTCCAAGGCTGCAAAAGATAAAGAAATACATAAAATCTGAAAAAACAGTGATTTTTCAATTCAATCTTCCTTCAAATTTTCAAAATCAGTATTTGCATCGATATTATCCAGCATATATATGATTTTTCCCATAAAAATAATTATCCTAATGCCTTCAACTGACATTTAAAATGGTATGACCATTTTTCTTCCTCAAAATTTGGTTTTTACAGCTTTACAATTTTTCCCTTTTGTAAAATTAGCAACTTACCAATGTTTTTTACAATTTTGATATCTAAACCTTCTAAACACCTAGGAAACATCAAAAATGACTCATTACAATGGAAAATGGTCTTATTGACCTTATTTAATGCAAAAATTCCAAAATCCTAAAGCCTAGACAACAACTTCTTAAATTGACAATTTTCATTCAATGGTGCTCCTACACCATGTATGCTTCCACATTTTGTATACACATATATATGACATAAGTTTTAAGGAAGTAAAATAAAAAATCATTTCTCAATCCTTTATTATGGATGTGCATACCACATGGCTTGTCCATGCTTCCATTTTGAGCCTATCTTGCAATCATGGCATGCCACATTACCACATTTCTTTAAGGCATTCCATTGAAAAATATCATGTGACCTTTGTCTATGCTAGAAATATTGTTGTACAGGATGATTGTAATTATTCTTTATGAAGCATTGAATTACATATATTTTGATTTATTTGAATGGATAATTTTTTTAGGAACCAATATTCATCTCATTACCATGCTATAGGTAAAATTATCCGCCATGCCAAAGAAACGAACAAGGAAGAAACTAACAAATGAAGAGTATGAAACCTTCAAACAAAAGGAGAGAGATCAGGTGGTGGCATATCATGAAAAGAAAAAATGCAATTGAACAATAATGTCAACCATAAAAAAGAGAAAATGAATTGGCAACACAAAAGACACGAATGCAAAAGCATCGTGGTAATATAGATTCAGATACTGTAGTAAGAGACACACCCTCTATGACAAGTGAATATGAAGGGACACCATTAAGCACAAGCGAATATGGAGGGACACCATCTACCACAAGTGAATATGGAGGTAAACCATCTACCGTAAGTGAATATTGTTGGACACCATCCAACGCATCTCAAGTTGAGAGTACATCATCACTCGGATTTGATGAAGAAGGTATACCATCATCCCCATGTGAACCTCTAGGTATGTCTTCTACTCCACCCTTGATAGAAGGTACGCAATCTAGCCCACCTCAGTTAAATATTGAAGAAATTCCTAATGTTGAGATGTATGTACCTAGGAGAACACCACCTAGAATTTTGCATACAAATCCAAAGTATTTGATTAATATTGATGAGGATATTTTGTAGCACATGGAAGGTAAGATTTCAACACGCACTTATAGAAGATATTCTGATAATATTTGAAAATTCTTCTTTCAAAGGCTAAATGAGACCGTAAGATGTCAACTATTTGTTGAAATGATGTGGGGTGTAAAGTATAGAAATATCATGAAGACTCTTGGGTTGAGAACATAAAATGCATCAAGTGAAAACACTATTGTAAAGGATCTAATGGATGCTTATGAGAGTGTAGGTAAGACCTCACACTCAAAGGATAGTAATGTCACCCGAAGTGTCATTACATCAACTTTGGTAAGTTTTCAAACAAAGAGAGCTCGTCTCATTAAAAAGATGAGTGAACAAATGAAAATTAGTAGAAATTTTTTATCAAGAGCTATTCAAAGATGGCAAAGAATTGAGGGCACCAATTCAAATGAATTATGGGCATTCTCGGGGAGACTTCCACAAAAATATAAAGAAGTTGTTGAAGCCTTGAGAACACTAATTGAAGATTATTGGAAGAATAACACAAGGCCATCTCAGAATCAAAGGGAGGTGGTAAGAAGGAGAATCGATAGTCGGAACCGTGAGCCACATCCAAAGCACTTTTTGGATATGACTCACACCCAATTTTTTCATAAATTTCAAAATGATTATCCTCAAATTAGTATTTCTCAAATATTTTTTGAAATGCTTAAACCTTTTAATGTCAAGATAAATCACACATGCACTACTTGTTGTTGTAGACTACATATTGAATTCTCTAACCATTATGATGTTTATCGTTCTATATGTTTAGATTTGCATACTAATGATGTTTTGCAGGATTGTGGCATAGGCTTAAGCCCCACCAAAATCTTCAAGAGAGTTCTTATCAAAAAAAAATTATTTGAAATAGAGGATAGCTAGATATTCTACAGGATAGCATGCTTGGATGCTTCATGTGAGCGTTGCGGTGGCAAGCAATTTATGTCAACATATGGAAAGCACAGATGAGGTGGGATAGAAACTAGTAGATTTTGGGAAGTATAAAATAGTGGCATATGCTACAAAAGATGGGTCTCAAGAAAAAAGGTGTGATTTGGTTATTCAAAAGATTCTAGTGTATCAGTTTATGTCCATGTTTCATGACAATATATTGTATGAGTATGCAATGCATACCCATAGAGCCCGATGGTTGGACACACAATTCAAGCTATGCAAGGACACCTTTCCAGTTGGTAGCATAGTATCAGTGGTTGACTTTGCGGAGAACTACATTCTACAGCCACGGCGTGGGGTGTAGTCACAGTATTACAACTCCACACAAGTTTTGATATTTGTGCACATAACATTCATTCATGCATCTAATAGTACAGAGGACCAAAGGAAGGTATTGAGGGAGTACCTCTTTTACATTAGTGATGATCACACACATTCTCCAAAGTTCATGCAAGGTTGCTTCCAGATGTTCTACAGTGGTTTGGCTCAAAGGGGCATAGCATACAGTCGGCATAAATTATGGTCGGATAACTGTGCAGCATAGTTCAAGAAATCGCGCATGTTCTATTGATTGTGCAGGATGCATGTCATTATAGGTGTTCAACATATGTGGAAATTTTGTGAGGTCAGGCATGGAAAGGGGGAGCATCATGGTACATGAGCATGCATGAAAAGAGAATTAGCACGAGAAGAGTTAAATTATAAAGACAGTGTAAAGTTGACAGATGCAAGATCAATCATCAAGTGATCTAATACTTCGATGGGTTCACGTAATGAAGTTACGTCTTCAGTTCGTATATTTTTTTGGTTGATAGATGATACTAACATTGCACCATATGAGTATTTTTGTACACTAACAAGATCAAGTGAGCTACACTCTTTCCTTAGCTCAAATGTAAGTTCATGGAGTATCAATACATGGAAGATGGCATACTTTTTTTCTTCATGTACAATGCAAGACTGAAATGATTGTGAGTCAGGGGAGTGGGTTGATAAATGGTTGACAAGTTATCTTATCCCACTTCACTCGTATCACCATCTAATGGCATTGGAACTAACACAGATGGAATCGTCAGTCGAATTTGACCATGTATCTGATCTAGTTCAACCAAGTAATATATCTACTTGCTTAGTTGTTGAAATTCCATATTGTTATCTTACTTTGTAGTGTATTCATAATGTTGACTAATTTCAAGAGATTTGTTGCACATATCAATGCAAGGCATGTTTATGTAGTTATTGCAGATGAAGAGAACGAAGAGGGAACAAACTATTACTTGTGTCATTGTGTTGAGGACAAAAACAAATTTGAGGCCCCAATTATAGATGGAGAAAACATTGAATACCCTACAGGCTCAATTGTGGTTACTAGAACATGGCTTAGAAGGTACCCAAATAAGAGTGTTAAACATTGGTTGTTTCAGGACTTTCACACACATCATAATATTCTTCATTACTTGAACCTTGTTGTGGCATCCAATGTTCATTTGACCAAATATGGGAGTAGAACTTTGAACAAGACCTTGTGGAAGGTCTATGAGTCTGACCATGAGGCAATACTTGACACAATAAAGAGTAGAGTAGACCCAGATGGTTCATTAGATTTATTTGTAAGTATATGCACATTGGTTCTTGTGTGTGTGAATATGTGGAATAAACTAAATAGTTAAAACAACACACCAATGTGACATTATATTAAGTAAATCTAAGTTAAAGATAAGCAAACTCTAAACACAACAGTTTCTTCAAAGACGTCCCATTGTCCTCTATCTCCAAGGATTCGTTGTAAGTTGTTGGCTCTTAGATAGTGTAAGTAGTAGCTTGGCAGAATGACAACCTAGAGAATGATATTATGCAACACGCATTTCTATGCTAAATGATATGAGATAAAAGCTGAAATGGATTATGCAAGATAATCTACCATGATTGCTTATGCTAATATGATGATAAAACTAAGATTCTATGCTCTAGAATGATAATATTGCTAAGTGCTCAACAAATGCAACTATAATGCTCACGTTATATTTGCTTATATTATAGATCTAAGATCCTTTTCAAAGCACAAAGAGGCTGTATTTATAGACTTTTGGAGGAAAAATCCTAGTTGGCAAAGATCGACGGTTGAAATCAAGCCTGGTAAGATGAACGGTGGAAGATCAAGAAGTTGGAGAGAAAGATGGAAGCTAGAGAGAAAGAGGGAAAATGTTTCCTCCTACACAACCTCTTCCATTCAAAAATGAAGGAAAGTAGCCATTTGGTAATTTTAGTTATGAGGAGTTAGTTGGTAGTTGAAGATAAATCCATAATTCAATTATTCAATTATTCAATTATATGTGACATGGATTTAGAAGTTTCCATAATTAAATATTAAAATATTTAATTATGTGTGAAAAGTGACTAAGAAGTTTCTAATTAAATATTTAAAATATTTAATTATATGTGAAAAGAGAATAAGAAGTTTCTAATTAAATATTTAGAATATTTAATTATATATGAAATGGAGAATAAGAAGTTTCTAATTAAATATTTAGAATATTTAATTATATGTGAAATGGAGAATAAGAAATGATGATGAATTTAGAAAAAAATTTACTTTGTTTGTTTAAAAGTTCAAATTTAAAGCAAATAGGATAATTAATTAAGAGGAAAAAAGATAATAATTAAATAAACTTATTTATTTAATTAAATAGAAGAATTAGAAAATGAACAATATAAATAAATAATTAAATTTATTTATATGTAGATGAAATTAGAAGATTAATTAAACAACTCATATTTAATTAATTACCAGACTCAATATGATGTGACCATTTTTAGATGTATACAGTTCTTATTAATTTTATACTTCTATGCACATTAATTTGTTTGATGTCAATACTATCATCTTCTTTTACTTTGCCTATTTGTAAGTAACCTACTAAACATTGATTGGTGTCCCCTTGCTGAAAATGTAGATTTATGAGCCATCCAAGAGAATATCAACCAGAAAAGGAATGCAACATCCTTATTTTGATGATATTGACAAATCTCAATTATGATTTAAAGCCATTACAAAAGTGTGTGCGAAGCTTGGTGAGGTAATTTCAAGTTATTTGTTTGAAGTTAACCTTATTATGAGCACCTATGATGTAGACATTATAAGAGCATCTTGAATTTCAAGATATTCTATTCATGAGAGGTGTTGTGTGAAATAGGTATCTTGGAACTCCTAATGAAGATGTATGACTAGGAGTGCCTAAATTGAGAAACTCCCATGCCTATCTGTAAGTTCCTTCCATTTTTTTCATTTCATTTCCATTTTGGATGCTCTTTCTTTTTCTTCTTTTACTTTGTGTATGTGTAAGTAAACTACTAAAAATTGATTGGTCTTTCCTTGTAGAAAATGTTGATTTATGAGCCATCGAAGAGAATCTCATCCAAAAAATAAATGCAACATCCTTATTTTGAAGGAGAAAACTAATAAAATATCACTGTTATATAGCTATTTTCTGTGTTTTCCTCCATTATCTGCCAGTGTATGGTTTTGTGCAGGTGTTAGTGCATTTGTAATGTGTGTGAATTGAACAAGGTAGGTTTTGGAATCAATTTAACACTAATTTGAGTGTTTCATATTGAGGTTCAAGCTTTTGGTGGCTTGATTTCTCTAGGCGATCAAAAAACAAGGGCTAAGGGTTTGATTGCCCAAATGAACTAAAAAGTCCATTCCACCTTTTTATAGCAACTATTTATTGGTGGAAAGGATTGTTATGAATTAGGATTAGGTGTAGAAGGTAAGGAATTATTTTGGTGAATTTTTTGTGTGAGTTCTCCTCGCTGCCCTAGTGAAAAAACCAGTTTTGGTGCCTTGTAAACAAGGCTAGAGTGACTGAAAAGAGGACAGGGGTTTAGAAGTGGATAGAATCCCTTGAAAACTATGAGAGAAGGTGAATTGGAGGGTATTTATAATATATAATAGGAAGTAAGTGGTCAGAGAAGTGAATAAGTGAGAAACCCTAGGTGAAAGAGGGTGAAAACTAGTGAAAAAGAGTGGTTTTGTGAAGGAAGTGTATGTAGATATTTGGGGCATCACTATTTGATGATGGAATGAGAATTTATAGGTATAAATAAGCTTTATTGAAGTGATTATAATCTTTTGAGAGGTCAAGGCATAAGAGTTTCAATAAGCCCTAATTAATTGCAAGGAAAGTGAGGGTTTTATGAAAAGGGGTCTAAATGAGCGAGATGAAACCTGAAAGTTGAATAATCTGAGGTTTTCTTGGCTTTCTTTTGACTATTTGGATGTTTCAAGTGTTGGTTGCATTTTTGGAGAGGTCTTTGAAAAAGAGGCCTAATTGTGGCTTAATTCGACGTTAAAAGCCAAATTTGGGACAATTGCTCCAAAAGAGTTGCAAGTGAGTTTCAGATATGTGAGAGAAGGCCATAATGGGTGCCTAGTTTGGAGCATAGACAAGGCAGTGAACTATTTGAAAACATGCCTCAGTAAAATATGGTCTCATGGAATTCCATGACAAGAAAATGCAATTGGAAGTTGCTCCTAAACTTATTACTTATGCTATGTGAGGTAATTGCATCACTACTTATGTTGACTTTCTAAACAATTATATTGTAGTTGAAATTTTGTCATATATCAACATCTAGTTATTATTTATCGAATGTGAAGTAATGCTTTTAGTTTGAGTGATGTGCAATTCAACGTAATCAATAATATGAATATAAACTACACAAATCTATTAAGTACAATTCATTATTTAAACTCTTTATTCTATTACCTACGTGAAGGTTTGACTAAATCCACTGGCACCGAGAGGTGTTCCCTCGAAACCTCCAATATTAGCCTATTCAACATCAAAAATCACATATTAAAATACCATTTGTAAAACAATGCTATTAACATGTAATAAATTTATAATTGTTTACTAGTTACATACCCCACCGATAGGTGCACTGCAGAAATAATTAGGTGTAGGGCCGATGTATCCAACATCAACACCGTGACCCTGCAAGTTTATTAAAATTATAAAACTAAATTAGTTAATCTTGCATTTCAAAATTGAAATTTAATAAATTAAATTCAATGAACATGTTAACTTTTACCTGACTATCAATGTCATACATGTCATGCAAAAGTTAGTTGTGCTCTCCATCTCCATAGCAGTAGACGGATCCTATGCATCAACCTCCTAAATGTCGGTGGGGTCATATGAATAAGTTGCCTTGCAAGATTGACACACATGGGATCAAAGCCCACCTATCGAAGACTCCCCTGGATGGCATTGTACAAGAGGGCTAATATGTTGGATGAAACTCTGCATCAAAGAGTTGATGTCCTGCAAAGTCTCTACATCGGCACTCTCCTTCACGACGAAAGGGATGAGGATGTGCTCATGAGGTGGCCTGGAGAGAGGTCATCTCACTTACTGTGTAGGATCTAGTTGTGCACCGGGTCTATCTTGTTTCGACCCCCCACCTCTACCCTGGAAGTCCCTCATATCAAAATAATTTGGTATTTTGTTCAAGATGATGTCAACGTATAGCTTCTTGAGGAAATATTGCAGGACTTCACAATTGTTGCATGGTGGATCATCAAAAACCATGTACCACCTATCCCAAAAATATTTCGTAATCTCTTGGTGGTGGAACCAATGAATAGGAAACCCCTTTGCATTGAGGGAGAGATTTCCATTTGACCATGGGTCAATGAATAACACACACAAATCTAATTTTTAAATTTTTAAATCTTTTATTTCTTTATATGACAATTTATCTTGGTAAAACGCCCTAGTTGCCTGCCTCCTATCCTTCCAACCAAATAATTGTTTGTTGATTGAATCTAATTTTTTTAACAAATCTTGTAGTGAAGTTGCTAGGTTCATTCTTTCCATAGTTGAACTGTTTTGATTGTTCAAACTCTTGATTAAATCCTTGATTTGTTTTTTATTGTTCTCAATTTCACCCATTAAATTTTGTTGAGTGCCAAGAGGGTATCGAGGGATTGGTGGAGGAGGTTGTTGTTGTGGTTGAGGATTTTGTTGCTGAGGATTTTCTTGTTGAGGATTTTGTTCTTGTTGTGGATTTTGAGGAGGGTTTCCAAGTTGATTAACATCTCCTACAATTTCAAAAAATAAATATGCCATAACGTGAGCGCATTATAACACGCTCACATTATGGGCTTGTGGTGGCCAAGCCTTAGGCTTGGCACACCAATCCATAACACGAGGACGTTATAATGCACTCACATTATGAGTTTTCAAAAAAAAAATTAAAAAGTGGCCACAAAATTGCTACCCATCTTAATGCACCCGCCCATATCCAAAATTCAAATATGAAGTGTTGGCTTTTGGAATATATTTTTTAATAAATTGGATAAACACCTATAAATACCTAGTTATTTTATCATTTGAGATCTAATAAAAAAGAGGTGAAATTCAAGATAAAATATTATTGTCAAGAGCATTCAAGAGCAACATATCAATCATTATTATAGCAATTCAAGATCCAACATCATGTCAGATTTATGTGTATTCATGTGATTGTCTTGTGAAGGCTAACATTGTTGTAGGTCTCCAAGCATCCAATCATTCAAGAATTAAAGCAATATCTATCAAGCAAGATCCAAATCCTTAAAGTGATGTGTATGACTTCAGTCCTTCAAGGAAGCCATTGAAGGATGGTGAGTTGTTGCATTTTGTCCATTCATCATTTCTTTCCTTTCCATTAATATTTTATCATTGGCATGTTGCCATTGTAGAAGTGGGAACACTTACATGGGGTTTGATAGAGGAAAACCCGTATATGGCACAATATTTCCCTCTTTGTGAATGTGTAGGTTGCAGGTTTTGAGAGGATTGAAAAGATCTTGAAGACAAAATCCTCCATTGTTGCATTTGTTGGCATCAACCTTGTCAAGACACAGAAACTCAAATTCAAAATTTATTTACGACATTTCGATAATGGGACAAGTCAAAAATAGAAGCGTGGATCGAGCATCTGAGGACCCTAGAATTTGTAAAGGATTCCCTAACAAATAACCAATAGCCCAGGGGTGACCTAGTCCTTCTACAACACTCAGATCCAACCTTTGGTGATAGGTACACATCAGTCTGCAACTTCTAGATCCACCTACAAATTATTGTTCCAATCTATTTACTTTCAGGAAATTTCTTTTATCATATTATGTCATTTAGTCTAATTAATTCAATCAATCAAATTCATTTCCAAATCATTACTAAGACTCAAAAGAATCAGATCTGAGTATGGTTGACTCACCTTGGAGGTTGAAAGTCAAACTATGCACCTTGTTGATTTGCATCCAAATGAAATCCTAGAAATGATGGAATTAGTCCTAGATTATGAGTGCTAATCTTAGGGCTACCCCACATTGTTATGTTTTTTTTTGGTGAACCCAACATTTGACATCATAGCTTTTTGATTTGGTAGTCTTTTCAAACCCAAGATCTAGGTTTTGCATCATTGTGTTTTATATTTCTCATTTAAGATTGCATATTGCATCATAAAGAGTTATGAAAATCCAAAAATATTGCTTTCATATTGCATCATATCTTTCATTATAGTGTGTTTTAGTCATTTAGATCATATTTTCATCTCAAAATTGCATCAAAAAAGCATCATTTTGTCCCAAAATTGTCATACATTTGCATTTGCATCTCATCAAAAAAAATTGAACTAAAATTCACTATAAAACCTATTTGTAGATAGGCACAACAACCTTAAATATCACTCTAAACATTCATATTTTGAATTTTCAAAACCCTGTTCAAAGACCCAATCGCCATTGGGAAGCCTAGTCCTTGTACACATGCCTAAACAAGATTTTTCACACTATGTTGTCTATGTTTTCTCAGTTTCATTGTTTCATTATACTTGCATGTTTAAATAGGGATTTTGCGTCTAGTTCATAAAGGTGAAAGAAAATTCATTGTTTAGAATCAAAATTTGCATTCAAAATCATCATTTTCAGGTCTCTACATATTGTAATTAGAAAATTATTACATTTTAGATCTGAAAATTGCATTCAAATTTGTTCAAAAATCTGTAACATCATTGTATACTTGAGTTTTGCATCAAATTAGAATATCCTAAGAAAATTTTAGGAAATTATTCACTATTTCAACTATTTCAAAGTAGAATTAGAACCTTTAAGAAATGTAGTCTACAGTCAAACTTCAAACTTTCAGAATCTGACCAAGACTCAAACACCCTTGGGTGACCCTATCCCACTTGTCTTAACCAAAAAAAATAATCAGAGACCTCTATTGATGTGGTTCCTATTTGCTTCTTATTTTTGCTTTCTATTTTTATGTTTTTGTGCCCTTATTTAGTAGTTTGGTGTTCATTTTGGGTGCACTTTTGGTGTTGTGAAAATTGCATGAGTTTCACAACCTGATGTCCTATTTCTAATACTTTAAGGAGACTTAGTTTGAGACTCATGGCATCCCATGCTACTAGTACATCCACTGTGGATCTTGAGTTCTCCAACCCTTTCATTCCAAGTGTTGTCAATAATCAACCTATTTCGGATTCCATCCATGATGCTACAATTCTCATGACCTTACAATGAACCATTGTCATTGATGTTGAAACCATGGTGGCTCATGTCCCTCAAGAGAAACTAAAACAATTAGAAAAATCCTTAGAAAAGCTTCAATACTTTGTGAGCATAGAGTATATTGTTGGCACATTGATTCTTGTCATAGATATCATGAGGAAAATTCTTGATAATGATCAAGCATTAGAGGTAGTGTGAAGTTTATCCCACATCATAGAAAATCATGTACCTACAATGGCTAGTTACTCTCAAGCTTTAAGGTGTACTCAAATCCAAGGAGGAATTCAAGTTTCTCTCCCTATAACTATAGCCTCTATTCCCACATATACAAACCCAACTATTACCACAAGATGCAACCAAGAAACATTATAGCTCCAACCTTGGGTATTTCCACTAGGAATCCTTATAATTTTGTGAGCTCAAACATCATATCTCCAAACTCATCACCCCTCACAATCTTTCAATATATTAGCCCACCTAACACATGCACACCTCCACCATATTCACCCCATTCCCAAAACATCACAAGAAATGAATATGTCATAAAATATCTTGCAAAATGTGACATCCCTTCAACAACAAATATCAACATTGAACTAGACTCAGAATGGACAACCATCACAATGTGTCAAGAGAAACCCATTGTCATTGGAGATATTGAGAGAACAAATGCCACAAAACATAGAGATACCCCACTTTGAGAAATACAATGGTAAAGGAGACCCTAGCAACCATATATCAACATACATAGCCTTATGTAGTGACTTCATTTTCGAAGACAAGCCCTTGGCTAATATTTCTCCTCGATCATTAAAGGATAGGCCTTCGAGTGGTTTTGATCATTAGCAAATAACTCAATTCACTCATTTATTGAGCCTATTGATGCTTTCTTCAACCATTTCCAAGTACAAATTATTCCCAATATCAATATAACTAATGTAATGTGATATAAACAAACACAAGGTGAAAAAGTTATAGATTTCATTAGCCACTATCAGTTAGTACTATCACAAGTTAATCTAATTCTTCCTAGTATGAAAATCCAAAGGATGTTCATTGACAACTTACAAGAAAACATAAGAGAAAAAATCTTATTTATAAATTTCCATCCTTTATAAGTGTGTGCACGAGACTGCATGATTATTATAATTCAATTAATAAGTATGAGATATCTTCATCTAAACATATTGATAATTCTGAGACCGCACATCAAATCAACTATCAACAATTTAAGAAACCAAACAAGATCTTTTTAAATATAAATCCATCCCAAACAAACCATGTTAAACCTCAAGTTTCCACCATAAGTTCTACCCTTTACTGACTTCGACCTATGGATAGACAATTTACACCATTACCCTATTCCCTTCATTCAATCATGTTGTAACTTCTAAATAAGAACCTAATTTCTTTGCCTCTGGTCAAACCTATGGACACAAGCAAACCCTTATCTCCAAACTACAACCCAAATTCATTTTGTCAATATAACCAACAAAGTGGACATGACACCGAACGATGCATGCATCTTAAACATCAAGTTCAAGACCTCATCGATTCTAATCATATCCAATTTGGAGGTGTTAATGACAAAGGTAATCAGTCTATTTCTCCACCTAACCAATATTTATAAATATTCACCAACCCAATGCCAAATCATTCAACAAACTTTATTCAAGCCACTAATGTTAAGAATGATGCAATGAATGCTGACACAACTAATGATGTACATCATAATTAAAATGATAAACAATATGGTCTACAAAATATGGTCAGTTTCATAGATGTTCAACCTCGTAAGGGCCAAAACACTTTATTACCTGACATTGCTTTCCCAAATATTGATTCTTCTATATATGCACTTGATGGTCCTCTATATACAACTAGATGTATTAATGATAAGCCCACAAATAGATAGGCTCAACAACAAACCCTTTAATCTATGAATTTTGAATACAAACACACTAAACTTCCCAACTCACTGAACTTCACAGACAACCTTCAACATATTTATTATAATTTTCTCAATATCCTCGACATATACAACCTTCAAGACTTCAATGTTAATAGTGTTAACATCAATGACAACCACATATCAACAACACAACCACAACATCCAACACCTGGAGCATATCACATGCACCAAGCCAATGAGATTTCCTTTTGTATGCACCCTAGGATACTTGTGCTCTTTTAGTTATTCACTTAAATGAGTATGGTAGTATGGAGATTTACTATTCTGGAGATTCAGTTGACCATCTAGATCAAGAGGAGATCTTATGGAGACATTACCAGTTGATACCGCAATGGCCAAATGAGGCCCACCACTTAACAAGGATGTAGAGGGACATGTTTCTATTGGGGAGGCATGATTACATAGTGAGACCATTCTACTATGATCATTTCATGAGATAGTTCAGACAGGTATAGGTGCCACCAATAACATGACCATTTTATTGGCGATCAGTGCAGAGTGCCTGAAGGCTAGGAGGTATGAGATGAATCACATTTGATGACATTGTCTCCAGTGATTTAGATGGTGAGGATCTTCACATTCCTCCAATCTCTAACACTAATGATGTGGGTGCTACAGATGCATATGAGGAGTGGTGGGCCACAACATGACTAGCTCTAATACTTTCTATGGTTTAACCTATAGGCTTTGTGGGGATTCTTCCAAATCATAGGGATGATGAGGAGGAGATAGGGGTCAGGGTTGTAGACCTATTTATAGATGAGGTAGAGGAGGATTATGACAAGGTGGCAGAATCAGACTATGAGGAGGAGGAGGAGGATGAGGTCCAACTAATGAGCGAGGGTAGTGATATGGCAAATGAGGGTCCAGTTGCCCATGAGTGGAGAGATCCAATTCCCACCCGAGTTACCATATTAGAGTTAGCAGCCATAGCATGAGCCAACACTTATGATCATGGAGAGGCTAGCACATCTTCTATTCCTCCTACACCAGATGGCGCTATTTTTACATAGTTGGCTAGAGATCTAGGTGATGACACATTATTTATGATTATGCTTATGCTTTTGTAATTATGCTCATATTCATGCTTTGATCTATATATAAATATATGAAATGATGTGTACTAATTATCTTTATGATTTTTATCTTGTAGGATCCATGAGATATTTTCATGATCTCTACAGACGGGAAACCATAGAGATAGTCCCTCTTTTAGTCATAGACAAGGCTATCAGTATAGACTAGATGCCCCCGCCCATCATGGAGCAAAATCTAGAGTTGTTTGAGCCTTTTTTAAGGTTTAAAGGTGCATATGAGAGCGCTACCAGACGTGCTGACCGAGTCGAGGGTGACCTATCAGCACTAAAAGTTACATATGAGGAGCTTCGGTAATCTTGAGATCCAATGAGGGTTGAGAGACTTTGTGGGGATATTTTCAGGCTGCATGTGGATAGAGACTACATAGAGTGAGAGTGCATGGAGGCCATTGTATGGTAGGCTATAGTTGTTGGATGAGCCCAAGCCCTATAGGAGGCACTAGATTCTATTGCTAGTTCATGATTGTGCACCACCATCTCTCGATGCATGGTCTCTCAAAAAATGCGATCACCAGGTCCCAATGGATATGGGAGCCACATGCCATAGTAGCATTGTATATTTGATGACATGTACTTAAAAAAATTTGATTATGTATATATATGAGCATCTTTATTTGGTTTTTTATGTGTTTCAATGGAAATTTGATTTATGAAATAATCTTTGTAATACTATTTAATAAATGTCTCCATGATCTAACATGTTTTATGTGATCTAATAAAAACTATCCTAGTTTCTTTTAGATGCAACATTATGATAAAGTATGTTATGATCAATTAAATTCACATATGATCTAATTATAGAACATTAAATGCATATAAGGATCTAATCTAACACAACATACAATATGAACTTGAATAGTATGAGACCTAAAGTAAAAACCCAAAAGTAATTTGAATAATTACTTTAGTATTCAAGACACACAAATGATTTTTTGTCAAGAATGAATAAATGCGAGAGAAATAGCATAATTCTCTACTAACTCTAACATCATTATTTTATCATTCACACTATTCAAGAAGGAAGATTAGACATAATACTAGTGCAAATGTGTGGCATTAATAGGTTCTTCTATAGGTGTTACATCCATTTCAGTTAATGTGTATGCTCCATAACGTTCATCAATTATGTAAGGTCCTAACCAATTAGGGTTGAATTTTCCTTTTCCAATCAAGGTGGCATTGATGTTTCATTGATTTTCAAATAACACAAAATCACCTTTAGTAAATGAATGAGGGATGGTGTTATCGTTGTAACTATGTTGCATTTTTGTAGACTAAGCTTGGAGATGCTCAAGAGCATTAATATGTCATTCATCAAGAATTTCAAGTTGATGAAATCATTGTTATTTATAAGTGTTGTCATCAATAATTCCTTGAAGAGAAATTCTTAATGAAGGAATCTCTAACTCCAAGGGAATTATTGCCTCAATACCATAGACAAGGTTTTAAGGAGTATTTTTGGTTGATGTTCTAATACTAGTATGATAAGCCCATAACACATATGTCAACTACATGTACCAATCCTTATTATGCTTGCTTACTATTTTCCTTAAGATTTTTTTTAGAGTTTTATTAATTGATTTAGCTTGACCATTAGATTGCAGATAGTAGGGTGTTGAAAAATGATGTTGGATGTTAAACGTTTCAAAGAACTAATTCACATAATTATTCTTAAATGGTGTCTCATTATTTGAAACCAATGCAGAAGGAAGTCCAAAGTGAGCAATAATGTGTTCCAATATGAAACAACATATTATATTTATCGTTGTTGAATGAAGGGGAATGGATTCTACCCACTTTGTGAAATAATTTGTTGTGGTGATTATAAAGGTATGTTTGGGGAAGAGGGTGGTGATATTTTTCCAATAAGATGCAGATCCCATATCGAGAATGGCCAAATAGGAACTTGGGCATGAAGCTCGGAAGCAAGAGTGTGAATCAAATTGCTATATTTTTGGTATTTGTAACATTTCTTGATGTATTCAAAGCAATCATGTTCCATATGGCTCCAATAATATCCTATGTGGATTAGCTTTTGAACTAATGATCTTCCTCTAAAATGGCCTCCACAAGCACCTGCATGAGCTTCCACAAGTGCTATAGGGATTTTAGATTGTTTAAGGTATCTAAAAAAAATACCATCAAATGACCTTCTATACAAAACGTTAGCAAGATTACATATCTAGACGCAAGTTTTCGAAGGTAGGCTCAAATATTCTTAGTTGTCAACTCAGGAAAGGTACCTTCTTTTAAATAATAATATCGATGTATACCATTCACTAGAGATTTCCATGGTGGTTGATAACACTTTTCTGATCTTAGATTCTATTGATGGTTTTGTAATTGTATGGACAATGAATGTGAAATCTTTTAAAGGATCTTGAGGAGATATAAGGGAACCCACACTACCATTGCATCCGCATGTCGATTATCTTTTCATGGTCCATTTTATCAATGGTATATGAATCAAATGTGCTTAACAAATTCATTGTGAGATCTTTATATTTTGATATTTTTTCATTCTTTCTTGATACGATCCATTTATTTTTTTAATAACTAATTATGAATCACTGTATATCTTAGTTTGAGCTCCCAGAGTTAAATTGACACATAATCTAGCAATTAATGCTTCATACTTTGTTGTGTTGTTTGTGCATAGGAATTTTAAGAGGTAGTACAAGGGAATAGGCTTTCCTATAAGCAAGACTATTATGACCCATGTGCCAGAGCCCATTCTACACTTAGAGTTGTCAAAATATAACTCCCATGTATTAGTTTCAATCGTCAACACATTATCGTTAGGGAATGAATCATTATTAGGTAATGCTAGGGGAGAGACAGCGTCAACTAATTGGTCAATCAAGGCTTGTCCTTTAATTTCCTTTTGCAGGACAAACTTAAGGTCAAACTCAGTTAACAACATAACCCACTTAGCTAGGTATCCTAATAAATCTGTTTTAGTGAAAAGGTGTTTTAAAGGATCAAATTTCATCATTACATGTATTTTAGTATTCAGTAAGTAATTTCAATTTACTAGTATCGAATACAAGTGCCAAAAATTTTGTTTATTTTCATGTATTGTGTCTCATAATCAATCAAATTTTGGCTAATGTAATAAATAGGATGTTCTTTACCATTTTTCTCTTTTTGAGCCAACAATGTTGTGAGATCATGGGTCAATGTTGTTGTATAAAGGGTGAATGATTTATCTTGCATAGTGGGTTGTAAAATAGGTTGAGTAGCAAGGTAATCTTTCAAACTCTCAAAATATTGTTTACAATCCTTGTTCCAATTAAATTGAGCCTCTTTCTTAAGGATTTGTGTAAAAGGTAATGTTCAATCCACTAAGGATGCTACAAAATGATGGATAGCCTGAATTCTTCTATGTAAAGTGCGCAATTGAGAAATATTTCTAGGAGGTGGCATGTTAACTATAACATCAATTTTCTTCGTTTCCACATCAATGCCTTTGTGAGATACTATTAAACCTAAAAAATTCCACTATCTACACCAAAGACACATTTTTTAAAATTTAATCTCATGTTATATTTTCGCATTCGCTCAAAGATCTTTTGAAAGATATTCACATTGTATTGTCAAGTTAAATATTTGGCTAGAATATCATCGACATAATCTCCCAAAATCTTATGTATGTAATCATGAAATATCAAATTCATAGCTCGTTGATATGTTACACCTCTGTTCTTCAATCCAAAATTCATGACTACCCAACAAAATGTTCCCCAAGCTATAGTAAATGTTGTCTTGTATTGATCTTTAGGGTTGATGAAGATTTGATTTATCCAAAAAATCCGTCCATGAACAAAAAAAAAGAATGTCTCACAATCAATTCCACTATCATGTCAATATTAGGAAGGGGAAAATCATCTTTTAAAGATTCTTTATTCAAATCGTTAAAGTCCATACACATCCCAATACGATTATCAAGTTTCACGACTGCAACAATGATCAAGATCCAAGGAGAATAATCAATAGGTCATATAAAACTAGCTTAGAGGAGTTTCTCAATCTCGGCCTTGACTAATAAGGCTATCTTAGGATTCATCTTTTTTATCTTTTGTCTAACTAGTTTAGCATCCTCTACAAGGACTATGTTGTGTGTCACTATCTTAGCATGAATTCCTAGCATATCTGAATAAGTCCAAGCAAAAAGTTTAGGAAAGTCATGAAGTAAAATTGCATGGTCTTCTTGTTCATCTCCATCAAGCAACTTTCCTATTTTAATCACTTTCTCCTTGTTATTAATATCCATTGTTATGTTGTTGTATCTCCCAAAGGAAGTACAGTTTGTTTTAGAGTTTCAAGAGTGTATTCTTCTTTGTCCTTATCAATCTCATTACTTTCCTTTTTGTCATCTTCTTTCTTAGCACTAATCATAGCACATGTAACTTGTTTCTTTTTAGGAGTAAATGGTTTATCATAAACTCCTAACATTTCTTTCAAGGCTTCATCATATTCAAAGTATTCCAATGATTCTTAAAAATTTGTATCAATCAATTCAGGATGTTTCATGGTGAGAGTTGTTTTAGGGTTACACATAATGGTGTTTATGTTTAATGAGGGTATTTGTATTGCTTGTGTTATCTTAGAGGGGAAATACCCTAAACCACTTTTTGTTTCTTGTGTGTTAGGTTCCATACGAACACGAATGCCTTGTTCTTTCCTTCCACATCCTTTTCCACTATAGCCAAGTTGTTTCATCAATTCATAACCTTTTCCATAAATTTTCTCCATTTCTTTTGGGTTTGGTGGTTGTTGATAGTCTATCTCATAAAATTTTGTTGTATAGGTTGTGTCTTCTTCCAGAGTAGATGAGGTAGATGCTTGTGAGTTTTCTTTTAAATTTTGTATTGACATTACCATTTGTTACTCTTATTTTTCAGTTTCTTTTGTTATAATTTTGTATTCTGCTATAAATGTTGGTGTGAAGTCTAAAGATCCCCAATCATCTTCCAATAACTTTGACTCCTTTATCATTTCTTGTTTCTCTTCTTTCATAGGTTCTATGTTTGAAGTTGGAATTAATGTGTTTATAGGACTTGTCATTCCTTTTTCAACTTGTAAGCAAATTATAGGTTTAGGATCTCTTTCAACTCAGTATAATTTATTGTTATAGACATACTTCATGATAAGATGAAGAGTTGAAGTCACCGCGTGCATCTCATGAATCCAAGGTCTTCCTAAAAGAAGATTGTATGAAATATGATGAGGCATAACATGAATTAGGAGTTTGTAACATAGTCTTTCCAACTGTAATAGGCAAAGTAATCATACGAAGAATCTACTTTCCTACATTGTCAAATCCTTGAATCGATAAGGAACCAAGTTTAATTCTTGATTTATCCATGCCAATTCTATCCAAAAGGCTCACACTACACACATTAAAGGCGGAACCATTGTCAACAAGGGTTCTTTTTACTCCTATCCTATTATAGATAGCTATTTTCATGAAGCCATCATTTTTCTTCCTCATCTCCAAGGGAGGTAGCTCACGTTGATGAAAATTAATTTCAACATTAACTATATTCATTCCTTAAATTAGAGTTGCTACATCATGTGTATTTGTATTAGAAGGAACCACAACTTGTTGCAAGGCTATTTGAAGCATAGTATAATAATTAGGTGAATTTTGAATTAGGGCCCATAGAGATATATTTATAGGAGTATTCTTAAGTTGTTCAACAAGATCATACTCCTTCCCAATATGTGAAGGAAAACAAGGATAACTAGGAAAGATGGGTTGAGGCAAAGGTAAGGATGTTGAAGTTGTTTGTCTTGGTTGTGGATTTTTTCTAGTGTTGTATGTATGAGCAATGGTATTATAGCTTAATTGTTGCAAAAAATTATTCTTAGGTGTTTCAAGGGTGAAAAAATATTTGTTCTAAGTTTGAGATTTGTTTGAAGGTGGGTAAAGTACAAGTTGAGGTTGAATAACATTAACTTGTGTTTGTTTCGGTTTGTTGTAGCAAGCCTTACTGGATGAACCTTTTGAGATGAATTCCTCAAGGGATTCATATAACATGCCAAATTCATCACTACTAAAAGGCTTGATGGTTAAGTTAACTTGGAAAAAGATATTTTCCATACTTAAATAACTATGCTTTCTCCAAGGGGTTCATCAATTTATAGTTGTTTTGGTTTTGTTTTCTAATGAATTCCAAATGTAATCTAATCTTATCAAACTATGAACTAATGCTAGGAATGAAAAGTATAGTAATTTAATTCTATCCACAATTGAAATGAAACTAAATTAAGCTAGATCTAATGAAATGCATGAAACATAAATTGAGTAAACTGAAATAGAAAGCTAACAACAACAAATAGAAGCACGAAAATAAGGTTTTTTAATGATGTAAAATGTTGTTTTAGGTCTGACACGGGACTAAATTGCCTAGAGGGGTGTATGAGTCCCAACTAGGGTTTTTGAAGGATTCAAATAGTGAATAACAGTTACCACTGAATTCCTAGAAATTAGGTAAAATAACCTGTATTGGGACTAAATCACCTAGAGGGGAGAATGAGTCCCAAATTAGGGTTTTGATACTAAATTCAAAAAAAATTGAGTGAATGTTAAGGTTTCTAACTTGTATGCAGTCTAGACTATGTGCAATTATAAATTTCAAATGAAATTAAATGATGTGAGATGCAAAAATGTGACCTAAATGCACTTTCACTAATGCAAGATTTAGAATCCCTAAATGCAAATTAACTAATGCAAGACCTAATACAAAGTTAATGTAAGCTAAATCAAGGACTATGATTTACTCCAAATCAAAAATAAGGTGTCCAAAGGCTAGTTTCACCAAAATGAACACAAGGAAATAGGGTGCTCCACCCTTTGAGAGATGGAACACAAGGGGTTTAGCACCTCCTATTTCACTCTAGTTCATTAAAGGAAACCAAAATCCATCAACCAATTGACTTGATTGAGGAATGGGATAGGATTAGGATTTTTTCCTTGGGTGTGATTAAAGAAAAAAGGGGGTTCACCACTAAGCAAGGGCTTAGAAAGACAAGAAATGTAGATGATATGCAAAAATAACAATGTAACCTAGGAAATCAAACTCAAAATTACAATAATGAACTAAGAATGAACAGAGGTGCACCTAGAAAATTGAAGATGCTTGAAACAAGGTTTGTAATCTTTAAATTTTTACTTTTAATGCATACTAGGACTCATATTCCAGTACAGGAAATTTAGTCCTAGTTTAGGGTCTTTGGAGAGAAACTAGAATTTCATAGTGACAAGTTTGAATCCTCCAAAATCTAGAAAAAGTGTTATACTAGGACTCATACACCACAAGTGGTTATTTAGTCCCATTCCACTTTTTGAAAATTTAGGATTTGAATATGTTCTCCTATCTTTGCACTTCCTTCCTTTGTTTCCACAACTCTGCTTCTAGATTTGAACCTACTAAAACCTACAAAACAAAATATTGTGTTGATTGGCTTATAGGGGGTTTGCCTAGATCAAACCCCTAGTTCGGTAATTAAACCTTGATAGAAATAATAGATCTTGAAAGGAAATGTGTGTGTGAGTCCTAATCTTAAGTGCATCTAAGATTAAGAGATCTAAAGTGCAATGAAACCCTACTCTAATGTGATAGAGTAGGATACATGAATGAAACATAAAGATGGTGACTCACTTTGGGAGATCTCTAATCACCTTAATAATCCCCAATAATGCAAGTACCTTCCTTTAGGTAGAAAGTAGAATGATAATGGATGGTGGAATCACTTAGGAAACAATTTATTAGGCTTGGTTTGATGGCTAGTTGCATCTCCCTCGCCTAGAATCCATCATGATTCTCCATAGGAAACCATCATCAATCCTTGACAATGCTATATATGTTGGAAAAACAAGGATAGACAACTGAGAGGGGGGGAATTAGTCGTTACATAAATTAAGCTTATTCAACCTTAAACAACTTATAATCTTAGATCTGATAATTAATAGTGCAAGCATAAATCAACATTACATCAGAGACACATAAACACCAAGATTTTTATACGTGGAAACCTTGTTAGGGGAAAAACCAAGATGGATGTTAGTCCAAAATATTATACCCTGTTAGAATTATAATGAAAGAAATGAATAGGGAATTCAAATGCATTCAAGAACACTTCCTAGAGCTCACTGCTCAAAGGGAAGGCTCACTGCCTTACATAAGATAATCAAATTAAATCCATCTGATGAGGTTGAACTGAGAAATTAGCTTCTACAAAAGCTTGATTATAGTTCTGGTTAGGCATAGAAACACTTCTTCACACTTCGTTCAATCTCCTTCACACTTTGTTCTACACTTGAATGATCTTATCTTTATTCACACATATCTTGCATATAATTCATATGCATTCACCAAGCATACTTTAAAATGAGTAAAAAATTACTCTTATATATCCACTACACAGATTTACATCAACAACTCTATCGACCACAAATAAAGAATAAATTACAACTGTCAGCCTCAATACATGAACAAATCTTAATGCGCACCAACCTAAGTTGGTCACAACATAGTGAGGACCTAAATCAACATCCTCGAACATGCCAAATAATACAAGATTAATCCATAAGGATCTACAACACGCTACCACCATCATGTCGGACAAGAACATGAAAAACTTAAACACACAAGGAAAAATATTCAATCACAAACATGCCAATCAATGCAGATGTACCACACTAATAGAGCATGATCTAGAAACATCACTGAACACCTCAGGAACATATGCAACAACTCACTTTACTAGAATAATTGAATAACTGTAGGAACATAGAACTTCATAACTTCCTTGATTCTTTATGTGTACCATTGAAAATTTCAGAAAACATACTAGATAAGCTTAACAAAAAACCCTTTAATGTGTGTCTTATAATCATCAACGTACAAAACTTTTCATCATTTTGACCTTCTTAACTTCACTGGCTTCTTGCAATATATTTATTACAATTTTCTCAATCTCCTCGACATATACAGCCTTCAAAATCACCAATGCTAATAGTGTTGACATCACTGACAACCACATATCAGCAACACAACCACAACATCCAACAATCTCCCCCTTTGGCATTGATGGCAACACATGATGTGAAAAATAATACCATCAACACAAATAGTTGTTCTCATAGAACACTTCTCCTCCTTTCTTCAAGAGTTTTTCACATTGTTCTTCTCCCCCTTTGACATCAATGGAAAAGGTACATGTGCTCTGATCCACATATCATCTGAATCATCTAACTACTCCCCTTGAGTAGCAGGCACCACAACATCAATATGAAACAAGATCTGACTATAATTCCATAGATTGATGCAAAGACTTGCATATTAGTTTAGATTTGGAGGGGAAATTACCCCTAACTTGCCTCTAAGATACTCAAAATTATACATAGGAAACGGTTTAGTAAAGATATCTGCAATTTATTCCTTTGTAGGCAAATATTCCAATCTGACTTCTTTCTCACTCACCTTGTCTCTCAAAAAGTGATACTTGATATGTTTTGTCTTTTAGTGTACCATTGGATCCTTAGAAATGTTTATGGCACTTGAATTGTCATGGAATATAGCAATAGGCTTATCATACTCAACTCTGATATCTCTCAACATCTACTTCATCTATATCACTTGGGTATAGTTGTTTGCAGCAGCAATATATTCTGCCTCAGCAGTAGATAAGGAAATGGAATTCTTCTTTTTACTTAGCCAAGACACCAACTTCTTTCCCAAGAAGAATGCACCACCACTTGTGCTTTTCCTATCATTTACATCTCCTACCCAATATGCATTTGTAAAGGCATTCAGAGTAAGATCATCATCCTTTGGATACCATAACCCAAAGTCAATTGTTCCTTTCAAGTATCTAAATATTCTTTATAGCAGTCGCATGTGATTCCTTTGGATCAGCTTGATATCTAGCAACCATGCACACAACATTCATAATATCTGGTCTTGTTTGATTCAAATATATCAATCCACCAATCATTGACCTATATCTTATTTGATTAGCCTTAGGAGAATCATCATTTTGAGATAATTTTCATCCAAATACCATGGGTGTACCAACTAGATTTAAATCTTCCATGCCAAACCTTTTCAGTAACTCTCTCACATACTTGGATTGAGAAATAAAGATTCCATCATCTAACTGAGTAATTTGCAATCCTAAAAATAATTTCAGTTCTCCTATCATTGACATTTCAAATTCACTTTTCATTTCATCAGTAAATTTCATACATAACTTATCATCACCTTCAAAAATAATGTCATCAACAAAGACTTCAATAATCAATTATTTATCCTGATCCAGCTTGAAATACATATTGTTGTCATTAGTACCTTTCTTGAATCCAAGCTTCAACAATTATTTATCTAGTCTAGTATACCAAGCTCTAGGGAATTTTTTGAGTCCATATAGTTCTTTCTTCAACCGACACACCATGTCCTTTTCATCAGCCAATTGAAATCCATTTGGTTGCTCAACATAAACATCTTCTTCTAGTTCACCATTCAGAAATGTTGACTTCACATCCATTTGATAGACTTTATAATGTTTGAATGTAGCATAAGCAAGAAATAACCTTACAACTTCAATTCTAGCAACAGGGGCAAAAGTTTCTTCAAAATCAATACCTTCCATCTGTAAGTATCCTTTACATACCAGTCTTGCTTTATTCCTAATCACTTCACCTTGTTCATTCATCTTATTCTGAAAGACCCATTTGGTTCCAATCACATTTTTGTTTTGAGGTCTAGGAACAAGAATCCATGTATCATTTTTCTCTATCTACATCAGTTCTTCTTTCCTTCATTGCTTCCATCCAATATTCATCTTTGCATGCTTCATTGACATTGCTAGGCTCAGTCTTGGATATCAGACAATATTCTTCTGCTTCTTCTAGTTTGTACACCTTTGTTCTTGTCTCCTATGATCTGACTTTAAGAATGACTTTGCTTTACATACCTTGCAGTTTTGGGTTTTGTTCTTTCTTCTACATTTCCATTGTCTTCTTCTTCATGACTTTCTTGATTCAACGGAACACTTTGAGTTTGATTATGTGTCTGTGCATTCTTTCCATTATCAGTACTATCTTTTTGGTCATCTGAGTCATATCCGCAATACCTAGATGATCTTTCAATATCCTCATCAACTCTGAAATTTTCACTCTCAACTATTTTCTTCAATATTTTATTGTAACACCGGTAGGATTTTTTCTTAGTAGAGTAACCTAGGAAGATTCCTTCATCACTTCTACCTTCAAACTTTCCTATGTCTTTATCTCTTTTTATATAATATATGATTCCAAATATTTTGAAATAATTAACAGTAGGCTTATGACCAAGCCATAGCTCAAAAGGAGTCTTACCAAAATTACTATTGACATTCACCTGATTGATAGTATACACAACAGTTCTTATAGCTTCTCTCCAGAAGAAATGAGGAACATTACCTTCCAACATCATAGTTTTGGCAGTATCTAAGATTTTTATGTTCTTTCCCTCAACCACATTGTTCTATTGTGGGGTCCAAGGAGCAGATAATTGTCTTTTTATTCCATACTCTTCGCAGAATGAATCGAACTCCCAGGAAGTGAATTCACCACCTCTGTCTAATCTTAGACATTTGATTTTCAAACCTATCTCAGTTTCTACCAAAGCTTTAAAGCTTTTGAATTTCTCTAATGCCTCATGTTTTTCTCTTAATAAAGCAACCCAAACCATTCTAGAATAATCATCAATAAGCAACATAAAGTACCTTTCTCCTTGTAGACTTCTGATTCTGGATGGACCACATAGATTAGTATGTACCAAATCCAGTACTCCATTGGAATGATGTTGTTTGCTTTGAAATGAAATTCTTGTATATTTTCCCATCTGACATTCCTTGGATATAGTGTTAGTAGGCTTCACTAACTTAGTTAGATCTTCGATTGCTCGTGTGGACCTTATTTTGACAATGTTATCAAAATTCACATGACACAACCTTCTATACCATAAGAAGCTTACATCAACTTGAGCAATCAAACAAATTTCACTAGCAGCATTCAAGTGAAAAATATTACCTCTTATCTTTGTACTTGAAGCAATCACATTTCTTGAGCTTCCTAATATCCTGCACTTACCATCTTTGCACTGAAGATTGTAACCTTTTTCAACCATCTATCCAACACTCAATAGATTATTCTTCAATCCTTCAACATAAAGAACATCATCAGTATTGCATTTTCCACCAAGAGAAATAGTTCCTTTGCCACAAATCACACTAGCATTATTATCTCCACATCTTACAACAATAGTGTCATCATACTTTTTCAAGCTTAGAAATTTTCTTTTATCACTATTCATATGATGTGAGCATCTGTTGTCGATCACCCACTCATCATTCTCATCAATTTTGGTTGCAATATCTTTTTCAATATTCTAATTACCAGTTGATTCAGTGGACACCAGACCATTTTCCTTAATAGCAATGAATACCCATTCATCTTCATTTCTAGATTCTTTATCAGATTCATCATTAGTAACTCATTCTTCAACATAATAACATTTTTTTTGAAATCTAGTCTTATCAAGTTTATACTTAGAGACTCTTTCAGGACATCTTGATGCAAAATGACCTATCTTATTGCAAGAGAAAAATTTAATAGGTAGCTTTCCTTTGTACTTACCTTGTCCTCTGGCTTCTCTTTTCACAATCAATGCTTCCAGTTCTTCTAGCTCTCTTTCTTCATCCTCAATCAGTTTCATCTCTTCTTCATACTTGAATGTTTTTCTGGAACTCTCTCTCGAATCATATATTTGTTGGATTTTCTGGATATAGTAGCTTTGAATAGACTCTGTCTTAGGAAAAGATTCACCAAATTCACTCAACTCAAAGGCAGAAATTTTTCCAATCAGCATGTCTCTTGTTACATTTGTTACTGTCCTGAGCTCTTCAATAGCATGAGCTTTTGTTTTGTAAGAAGTAGGCACACATCTAAGTATTTTAGCCACAATCTCATCTTCTTCCAAGGTTCCACTGGCACATCTAATGCCCATCACTAATTCATTTACCTTTTGTGAGAAAGAAAAGATGTTTTCATCTTCACTCATCTTCATGTTCTCCCACTTGCCTTTTAGACTTTGCAACTTAGCAACTTTCACTAGTGCATCTATTTCATACAATGTTTCCAACTTTATCAAGATCTTGTGTGCAGTCTTCAGACCTATTACATTTTTCATCTTTGAATCTATCAAAGCACTTAGCAATGCTTCTATAGCTCTAGTATTATTTTCTGCTTCTTTGATCTCATCAATAGTAGAGGGACCATTTTGAGGAATTGTGTATGCATTCTTTGTAATCTTCCAGAAAGGCTCACCAATCCACTTCAAATGACACTCCATTCTGACTTTCTGTAGAGAGTAGTTTGTACCATTGAATCTAGGACTATCCTTCTTGTATGATGCCATATTGGATCACCTCAAGTTGTTAGAATTCTTTAAAGGAACTAGCTCTGATACCAATTGTTGGCAAAACAAGGATAGATAATTGAGAGGGGGGTTGAATCATTTGTTACAGAAATTAAGCTTATTCAACCTTAAATAACCTATAATCTTAGATCCAATAATTAATAGTGCAAGCATAAATCAACATCACATCAAAGACACATAAACACCAAGATTTTTATACATGGAAACCCTGTTAGGGGAAAAACCACGGTGGATGTTAGTCCACAAGATTATACCTTGTTAGAAGTATAATGAAAGAAATGAATAGGGAATGCACATGCATTCAGGCACACTGTCTAGAGTTCACTACTCAAAGGGAAGGCTCACTGCCTTACATAAGACAATCAGATTAAATCCATCTAATGAGGTTGAACTGAGAAATCAGCTTCTACAAAAGCTTGATTATAGTTTCGATTAAGCATAGAAACACTTCTTCACACTCTACTCTACACTCGAATGATTTAATCTTTATTCACACATAACTTGCATATACTTCACATATATTCACCGAGCATACTTTAAAATGAGTAAACAATCGCTCATATATTTGTTACACCGATTTACATCAACAACTATGTCAGCCACAAATAAAGAATAAATTACAATTGTCGGCCTCAATACATGACAAATCTTAATGTGCACCAACCTAAGTTCGTCACAACATAGTGAGGACCTAAATCAACATCCTCAAACATGCAAAACAATACAAGATTAATCCATAAGGATCCACAACATGCTACCACCATCATGTCGGCCAAGAACATGAAAACCTTAAACACACAAGGAAAAATCTTCAATCACGAACACGTCGATCAATGTGGATGTACCACACTTATAGAGAACAATCTAGAAACATCACTGAACACCTCAAGAACATACACAACAACTCACTTTACCAGAATTGCAATCTCATCTTCTAGAAACACCTGCTACAATAACTAAATAACTATAAGAACACAAAACTTCACGACTTCCTTAATTCTTGATGTGTACCACTGAAACTTTCAAAGAAAATACTAGACAATCTCAGCAACAAACCCTTTAATGTGCACCTTCTAATCATCAACATACATAACTTTTCAGCATTCTGACCTTCTCAGCTTCACTGGTTGCCTGCAATATATTGCAATTTTCTCAATCTCCTCGACATATACAGCCTTGAAAATCACCAATGCTAATATTGTTGAAATCAATGACAACCACATATCAGCAACACAGCCAAAAAATTCAACAATATCTTGAATTGAAAGTGAGCTTGAAGACCTAAAAAAACACTATAATGTTGCTCCAAGACTTCAACTTTATTTGCTCCTTGCTCTTACATGCTTGAAAATCTCTCTTGAAGACTCTTGCTTGAAAACTCTAACATTTCTTAGCTCTTGAATTAATAGATGGTAGGTGAAATAATGATTTGAAACCTTTTTTTTTAGGCGTCTCATCTAATTTACCATTTATTAGATCCCAAATGCTAACATTGACCAAAAATTTAAATTAGAAACCTTAATTGCTCGCTCAAACCATAAAAACAGGACACACGGGACTCATACGCCCAAGGTAGCATATGGGTCCCATCTAGGGGGACTCACATTCCCAAGGCGGTATATGAGTCCCACCCTAGCTTTTTGGGGAGAGGAAATGTTTGGGTGTCATAAAATTGAATGCATTTGTTGATTTTGTTGGGATTTCAATTGAAATAAGCCTTGGGATTTGAAATAAAGGGTCTTAGGGGCCTATTAATGATGATTTAAAGGGTCATGAATGTAAGGGTACTAAAATAGGTCCAAATTAAGTGTGAAATTCTACCATCTTCAAGAAGGGAGTACAATTTTCTACACTACAATTTATTCTCTCTTTCTATATGTGTCATTCCTCCATTGTGTTCGTTGGGGACTCATATGCCCAAGGTGACATATGGGTCCCATCTAAGGGGACTCATATGCCCAAGGTGGCATATGGGTCCCATCTAGGGGGACTCATATGCCCAAGGTGACATATGGGTCCCATCTAAGGGGACTCATATGCCCAAGGTGGCATATGGGTCCCATCTAGGGGGACTCATATGCCCAAGGTGGTGTATGAGTCCCACCCTAGCTTTTTGGGGTGAGGAAATATCGGGGTGTTAGAAAATTGAATTCATTTGTTGATTTTTTCAAGATTTCAATTGAAATAAGCCTTTGGATCTAAAATAAAGGGTCTTAGGGGCCTGTTAATGATGATTTAAAGGGTCATGAATGCAATGTTACTAAAATAGGTCCAAAGTAAGTGTGAAATTATACTATCTCCAACAAGCGAGTACAATTTTATACACTATAATTTGTTCTCTCTTTCTCTATGTATCATTACTCCATTGTGTTCATTGTTCCATGAGTATTTGAGGAATGATGTCAATTTTGAGCTCTACTATATCACTACAAAAAATACATATACTGGCCCTAGATCCATGGATCCCTCAGTGTACCTTTTTTATGGTATTGTATTTTAGGGTCGACCCCTTATAATGATGTTTATTTGGAAACATATCATTGGCATAGGGATTTTTAAGTAAGCTCTTGTGATCATTTGTTTCAAGGCATTTATCATTTTTCTACTTTAAAGTAATTTCCCACAACATGGTGTTTAGCGATTTCTATAAATTAGGGGCGTACATTGGCATTATTTTTGCCTCACTCTATTCACAGAGGTTGAACTTAGTGATGTATTAACATTGACACTTGGAATTCTTGCTGCACTTTGTTCATAGAGGTTGAACTTAGTGGTACATTGACATTTGACATTTAACATTTTCTTGTCTTCACTTCATTCACAGGGGTTGAACTTAGTGTAAGCATTGGCATAGTATTTTGATCATTTTGTAGCACTTATCAAGGTTATCAGGGATATAACTCTTGGTGTGATTTTGGGAACACCTTGTAGACCTAGTGTGTGTTTCTCATTTTTCTACCTGTTTTGGGAGCTCACCTAGTGAAAAATAATCCTCACTAGCCAGTGTGTCTTCATGTTCATATGGACACATAGCATAATACAAATTTCTAGTCCATCTCCTTTTTCCTTAGCCTTTCATTTATTTTGAAATTGTATGTTTGTGCATCTTGCCTTGTTTCATAACATACATATGTGTGTGTGTGTGTTCCTTTGTGCTTATGTTGGTTTTCCATGGGATCTAGATCATGGGGGATTGGCCACCTCCTTGATTCTTAGTCATCCTATCTCTTCAACATTTGAACAATCATACCCATCTTGGCATATATTTTTCTACTTTAGTGTGAGTATGAGTGTAAGTTCATACTCTCACTAAAGTGGGGGCTAAATGTAGCATAGAAATTTTTATACCTTTACAATTTCACACTATGTTTTGGCCCCTTAATTTATTAGACTTAATTAAGAATCTAATTTGTCAAATTATGCATTCCAAAGCTTAATTTTTAACGTTTTCCAAAGGAGGACAAGAATTAAACAAATACATCCAATCATTAAATTGTCCCCAACTTTGAGTGTGTTGGAAATTTGGGCTAGGAACCATTCACCCATGGGTGACTGGGTCCCCCTTCTTAGCCAGGACCCAAATTCAAATATGTTGTTGGTGGTATTTTAATATCCAAAATTCAAATATGAAGTGTCAACTTTTGGAATCTTGTTTTCAAGAAATTGGATAGATACCTATAAATACCTAGTAATTTTATCATTTGAAATATAAAAAGCTAAAGGTGATCTTCAAGAGAAAATATTATTTTCAAGAGAATTCAAGAGTAGCATATAAGTCATTATTAAAAAAAATCAAGATCCAACATCATGTCAAATTTTATGTGTGTTCATGTTATTTTCTTGTGAAGGCTAACATTTTTGTAGGTTTCCGAGCATCTAATCATTCAAGCATTCAAGAAATATCTATCAAGAAAGATCCAAATCCTTGAAGTGATGTCTATGACTTCAGTCCTTCAAGGAAGCCATTTAAGGGTGGTGAGTTGCATAATTTTTTTCATTCATCATTTCCTTCATTTCCATTAATATTTTATCATTTCCATTATGGAAGTGAGAAAAATTACGCGGGGTTTGATTGAGGAAAACCCCTATATAGCACAATTTTTTTTTATCTTTGTGAATGTGCAAGTTGTAGGCTTGGAGGGGATTGAAGAGATCTTGAAAACAAAATTCTCCATTGTTGCATTTGTTGTCATTTTTTTAAGATATAGAAACTCAATTAAAAATTTTATTTACATTCTGGTAGTGGGACAAGTAGAAAATAGAATCTCAGATCCAGAATCTGAGGACCCTAGAAGCTGAGAAAGACACCCTAACAAAGACCCGATTGCCTAGGGGCAACCCAGTCTTGCTACATGGTGCAAGAGCACCAAGTTGCTTTCAAGCCTCCATCAGGCCATTTGTAAATAGTTGGTCTATTTTATGTATTGGGTCTTATAATAAGGTTTATCAAGCCATTTTATAGGTGTTTGAATCTTAGGAAGTAATATTTGAAGTCATTTGTCAAATAATGTTTAAAGTTGTTATATATTGTAAAAATTGTAAAAGTTGCTCAAGAAAGTTGTCAAGCAACTTGTCAAAAGTGTCATTAAAGTGTTTTGTCAACAAACTAACTAAAAGGTGGTTGAAAATAGTTGGTTTTGGTTGAAAATGTATAAGTACACCCTCCAAAACTTGAATTGGAGAGGTTGGAGAGGTTGGAGACATTATTTGTGAAGTTTGATGAATGGCAACCTCAAGTTTGGTGTGCATTTTATGATTTCTACATTGTTTTCAGGTTGAAGTTGTGATTTGTATGGACTGGTATGGATTAAAATAATGGATTATCATATATGGATGGAAATATCTTTGTTTCTAGTTTCCAATTATTTTTGTCTCATTGAATTTTATTGAGCTTTGTGGAAGATATGACTATTTTGGTGAGGGCAGGTTTGAACACTGCCTAGGGTTTGCAGTTTTGGGAAAAATGAAATAACTTTATTTTTCACCATTGGATCTTCATAAAAATTGGCAGGAAGGTTTTTAATTATGTGATTTGAAATCTCGCCGAAGGGATTGGATTCATTATTTGTTTTATGAAAGTTATTAATGACTGTTTGTTGCATTGAATTGTGGGTTGTTATGAGAATGATTACAATGTGATCTAGGATGCACTTAATCACTATTTGAGATAAATAATTTTATGAAATTTGTAAATTGAATGGAATTTTGAGTTTTGAATCCTCTTTTCTCTGCATCACTACAACACTTAGATCCAACATTTGGTGGTAGGTACACACCAGTCTATAACTTCCATATCCACCTGCAAATTATTGTTCAAGTCTTTTTACTTTTAGTAAATTATATTTATAATATTAGGTCATTTATCCTAATTAAGTAAATCAATCAAATTCATTTCAAAATCATTCCTAATACTTGAAAGGATTAGATCCAGGTCTAATTGACTCACCTTGGAGGTTTAAATTCAATCTATGCACATTGTTGATTTGCGTCCTAATGAAATCCTAGAAATGATGGAATTAGCCCTAGGTTATGAGTACTAATCTTAGGGCCACCCCACATATGTTTCACTTACTTTTCCTATGTGTGTTTATATGGTAGTGTTTAGCCTCACAAAAAATTTCCTACTTCCATTGAGCTGGATTCTCAAATGGGTGAGTGGACTCAAGAGATCGAGTGTCATAACTCAACTCCTTTTTTCTAGATTTTCTCTTTCATTGGTAATTTGAGTAATTCTTATTCTAAATTTGGGTAGTGTGGGAAGGTAAATCTTTATTCCCCCTTAAGAATAAATCGTCCCTCATCACTCAATCATTGGTGAACCTTCTTGGATTTGGGTCACAAGTTGATGGTGATCCCATTGTTATTTATGATACTCTTAGCCCAAGGTTTTAGGGTATTATGAATGAATTGAAGTTAAAACTGAGAAGGGATAGCCATGTGATTCCTCTCATGATTTCTTCTATTCCCATATCTAATTTAATGATAGAGAAAGGTGTTAATAGAGAGATGGATGTGGGGTATGTGTTGGTTGTTGAGCCTAGTCCCAAAGTCAACTTGGTTTTTTCCTTCTCTCTCAATTGTCACAAATCGCCTCTAGAGGAGTTGGTTAATATCCCCTTCTCCCCCAAGAAATATTCTACTTTTGTGTTGTCCTTATTCTAAGTCTCTCATTTGGTTTCTCTAATGGTTAAGTTTTCCTCTAGGACCCACAAGGTTGTCTCCACACAAGGAGCTAAAAATAGCCCCTCTGGTGTAGGTTCTTGGATTGAGGTGTTGAAATATCCTTGTACTCTATCTTTAGTCTCTAGATCTTTCTAGAATGGAAGAGGTTTTAGGAAAATTACTGGTGTGGGGAATGAGTCATTAAAAGGGAGAAAATATGCTAGAGAAACAAGGAAAAGAACTACTACCAAAGGAGTGACGAATGGTAAACAAAGAATGTTGGAGTAAGTAGGCTCTAAAAGGGTTAAAATGATCATCCTTTCCTAAAAAAATTGGGGACTTAATATCCCCCTCAAGTAGAATATTATCAAGAACCTTCTTAATAAACGTAAGCCTAATATCCTCATTTTGCAAGAAACTAAAATGAACTTCCAAGCCTTTGGTATATTTGGTAATGACATTTCATCGTATGTTAATTGTATTGTTGTTGATGTTGATGATTCCTCAAGAGGTCTTTCTACTCTATGGAGACCACATTTAGTCCAAGGTAGCCTTATCTCTAAGGATAATTTTTTTCTTAATATCCTTTTTAGTTGTAACTACATCCAATGTGATTGGGTTATTTCTAATTTCTATACTCCTAATACTCCTGTCCAACATTGAAACACTTGGTATTCTCTTTTGAGTTGTAGACATTATTTTTTGAGTTCTAAATGGATGCTCATAGGGTATTTTAATACTCCCCTATACCCTTCAGAAAAATGGGAGGGTCTTCTAATTTGTCGGATAGTATGATGGCCCTTTAAAATTTTCTTCTTGATGGTGGTTTGGTTGATGTTGATCTACAAGGATGTGGATATTTAAGTTTATGAAGTTAATGAACTACAATGAATATCAATTCACCCCCCTCTTAGTATTCTGGGTGCTCAACAATTGGTATCAGAGATTGGTTCCTTCAATTGGCTTTATCGCTAAGGTAGATCTTGGAGGTTGAACACATGGCTACAAGAAAGTATCTTATTCCTGTAGAAGAGATAATCCCTAAGGGATTTACTAAATAATATTATGGGTTTGACATGGAAGGCGAACTCAAGTTAGCTCTTGAAGATTTGGATAAAGCAGAAGAAGAGAACAAAGATCTGAAAAAGGATCTTAGTGATGTAGATGAATGTATTAATAAGTTGAGAGAGAAACTCAAGAAATATACAAAAAGATTAAAATAAAAAATGATCAACTCAAGAAATCAAATGAGACTATCACTAATCTGAAATTTCAATTTGAAGACTATTTGAATGCCAAACTAAAAGATAAATCTGAAGAATGTTCAAATCTTTAAAAATAGATTGTAACTTTCAAATCATGTCGAGAGAAAGAAAGGATTCAAGAAGATAAATTCAAGAAGAGCTCCACACTACTTGATGAGATGATTTCTGGATAGAAGGCTTCTAAAGAAAAAGAAGGATTGGGGTTTGGTAAAGGAGATAGATCAAACCCCAAACAATGCTGAGAATCATAATGATAAGAAGATCAATGTTAAACAAGTCTAAAACCAAAAGAAATATTTTGTAAGGCTTCCTATCAGACAAAAAAATGCACAAAGTTATTTATCTTTCAGTGGTTATTGTTATTCCTAAAATAAGTTTGGACATAAAGCTATAGATTGTAGAAGCAAATGAATCAAAATTTTCAATCATTTTCTAGTTAGTGCTATACATGCTATAGATTTGGTCATAGAGCTAGTGAATGCAGTGATCAGATTATGAATGGTTACAATAATGGCATGATATTTAAATCTTTCAATGGCTACTATTATACATACAATGGATTTAGGCATAAGGCTAAAGAATGTAGATCTAGAATGGCAAGAAGTGAGCTTATGCAAAAAGGTGTCACTTGTTACCAATGCAACAAACCAAGAAACATAGAAAAGTTTTGAATAAGAAAGAACATGAAACCCTTTATTTCACAAAATAAGGCTAATCCAATAAATAATGTGGATCTAGTTGATATGAAGAATGAAATGAACAAATTCTATAAAAAGAAAGAAGAAAGAGAAGTAAAGGATGATTTTGTGCTAGCTTTTGGTGTAGATGTTTCCTCTGGAAACTAAATGAAGAGCTTTGGATCAGGGAGAGTTTTTACCAGAAAATGTTTAAGCCTCTACCAAATTTATGGTTTTGATGCTACTAGCACATTGATACAAGGTGTAGGTTGACATTCTTGATCTATTGGTGAAATCATCGGTGAAAAATCCCTTGATGCAAAATTTGTAGAGAGATCTAAGGTATCTGTGATGACATAATCAGGGTTACCAACTTTTTTGACCAAAATTTGAATCAATACATTTAATATATTTTAGGTCATCTAAAAGGTGTTTATAACTGATTTCACATATGAAAAGTTCATGTGTAATCAAAGTCTCCAAAAGTGAAGAGCAGAGAAAAAGCGAAGTGAAGTGTTTTCAAAGTGTCACATGAAACCCTAACCGAGAAGGATTCAAAGGTATTTATAATTTATTTCTCTGCCCTAGTTTCAAAAGTATTTCAAGATGTTTACCCCTTGAGTAGTTAAAGTTGTGGACTAACCTTGACCCAAGTTCAAGAAACACCTTGATAAATCCAAGGTGATAGATTTGAAAGGTGTGCTCTTGAGTATTCCTTTTGGTGTATTGCATACTAAGGATGTTATAATTTATATTCATACTATAATGGAAGAATACAATCATTCAAAGTTGGGAGAAATATGGGTAAATGAGCTAACATGTCATAATTTTGAGTTGAAACCATAATATGAAACTTTAATAGAAAAGATTAGATATGTGCTAAGAAAAATTCACAACAGATTTATTTGGTTGGATATGACACATTTGATCAAAAAGGAAGCCATTAGGGTTGTGATATGGCTATGCTCAATAGGACCAATTATGGCCCTTCAATATATGAAGAATGAAGTAGTAATGAATTTAACTGGTGCAAAATTTGATAAACATGACCTAAGAGTTAAGGATATTAAAGACCTGACTATGAAATGTAATTATATGATGATTTGATACAAGATCCTTTTCAAAAATAGAGAAAACTTTGTTTCTGCCACAAAAATTATTCTTTCTTATGAGATGGTGAATAAAATCATGGATGTAGGCTTGTGTGAGTTGTTAAGGAAACAATTGTTGGAAAATCTATAGAAAACCAAAGAGTCTCAATAACCTTTCTAGTATGGTACCCTGATCATATGTTTATTATTTTACCTTCTCAGAAAAGTTCCTAGAATAAAGAACATTGTATGGTTGAAGGATATTCCAGTTGCAATTCAAATCAAAGACCATTTGAGAAGATTGGGAAATGTAGATACTCAAAAGTTTACATTGTGGGGTTTCTTTAAAAAATTAGGAAAACATGCAATCAAGGGAAAAGATTCCCAAAACTATTGTTGAGAAGCACAAAAATGATATCATCTTCATGGTCAGCAAATACTATTGCATGATGGAATCTATTGAACCAAGGAAAATATGGATCCCTAAAATGGGATATGAAGTAGTAGAGGATGTGTTTACATGTCTGGAAAAACACATGTTGAGTATTCCTAGAGATCCTAAGGAAGAAATATATGACACGCGTGTAGAAGAATCTAGTGTAAAACACATGGACCACAAAAAGAAGGAAATTCGAAAGGATGTGGAGAAGATGAAGGATCAAGTAGTGGAAATGATGGGTTTACCAAAAGCCTTGTGGAGAAATCCAAAGGCATATCTACCCCTCTAGTAGGAAATCCAACCACAAGGATATCAAGTAGGACCTCTACCCCCTCTTTGAATGCTCCTAAGTCCTTAGGGACTAAATCTATTGTTGGATCTAAGAGGAAAGAGACAAATGGTTCCCCTATGAAATAACGAAATCCTCCATAGAGGAGAAGGAAAGAAAAATCCATGAGAGAAAGGTATGTTGAGTATGAGGATGAAGAAGAAGATGAGGAAGGACCTAAATTGGTCTGAAAGAAGAGAATGCCTCAAGCCTTAGGAGAAGAGGCAAGTGAAAAGAAAGCAAATGTGGATATTATGGATACTGGCAATGAGGAAGAAGTAGAGAAGCAAAAGAAGGAATTCATTATTTAGAAAAGAGAAAAGAAGATAGGTGAAGGAGAAAAGCCCCCAAACAATAAAGGAAAGGAGGATAAATCTCATCTGGTCCAAAAATAGAGCCCAATGAAACTTGAAGTCATTGGTTAGTAGTATTGTAGAGTATGAGAATCTAGAAGAAACAACTGCATTATATCTGACTACAGATGATATTGACAAGACAACCATAGAAGAGGTGATTTTTAGGTGCATTGTATAATTTGATGTTGGCATGAAAGATATAGAGGATCGATTGCCTGAAGATTTAAAAAGTGTGTTATATGTAAGAAGACAAGAAGCATTTGATGAAGATAAAAAAAACTGAGAAATTTTTCCTTGGAGAAGATTGGTTCTTCTCTCATTGATGAGGATAGAGCTAAATTGGGTCAAATATATAATAGAGAATTCAAGAGAAAACAAAGAGTTTTCACCTTGATGAGAAAGGATAAAGAAGATATATAGAGGTTGAGAAATGAGATAGTGCAAAAGATTGTAGATCTGGCTAAAGTTTTGGGAATGTCTTCAGAAAGTGGAAGTGAAATGCAACATGACACTTATATCCCAAAAGTAAATGAACCTAAAAATGCACAACATGATCATGCTCTGGAACATGAGATTGAGCAACAAGAAAAATATTTGTAAGAAGATGTGGCTACAGGTAATGTCTCTACAGTAGTGGAGAATGTAGGAGAAGAAAAGAATGATGAAATGCAGAAGGAGTATGTACAAACAAAGAAAAATTCACCCCCTTTGGACATAGAGAAAGGTGTAGAACAAAAAGAAGAAGTTACACAAGACAACCCAAAGAATTCAAAGACACAATACATAGGAGACATGCCTCCTCTAGAAGATAAAGTGAAATCAATTGAAGAAGAGAAGAATATTGAGGAAGAGTCTGGTAGTGCAGATAGGGAGCAGAGTGACAAAAAAGCTGAAGAAAGCATTTGTGACAAGGAAAAGGCTGATGAGAAGAAGGAAGGAGAAAGTGTAAAATAGTTGGTGAATCCTTTAGAGATTCTAAATATTCCTTAAAATATTTATTAGATATGCAACAATAGTTTCAACTAGTGGTGTTTGTATGACTTTTGCAACTACCTATGCAACAAGGACAAGTGGACATGAGTAAGATTTCTCCTCTAGAAAAAATACAACTTGGTGTTTCCTTTTATGCCTTCACAAGGGAGCAGATATAAAAAACTCACCAAAAGAGTGTAGAGTTAATTGAAGAAGCAACTAAGGTATTACAAGAAGGTATTCCTAGTGCAACAATTGATGAATCCCTACCCTATGTACAAAAAATTAAGTTACTACTAGATTATTTTAAAGACTATTCTACCATTTTGGAAGAGAGGCTTGAAAAGGAGATAATGAAGAAGGTCAATAATAGGAGATTGACCAAAATATATGATAAGTGAGGTATTGCACATGGAAAATTACAAGAAATTTTGAAAAATGTGCAGAAGTATTTAGATGAAGCAAGGACTTTATTTCAATTATGTGTAAAATAGCCTAGTTCTATAAAAAGCATAAAGGATGAAATGGACTCCATTGAGTCACAAATTGATCAAGCCTTTGAATCATATGATCCAGAAAATGGTGTAGATGGTACTACAAGGATGGCAATAGAAAATCTGCATGGATAATTTTTCCAGATGCAAGAGAAAAAGGAGAAGATAATAGTATAATACAGTCAGCTTAGAGATTTGGTAAGTGCAAGGCTTACCCCCTTGAGTGGTGTATTAGCAAGTGCACAAAAGTTGGCATAAAAGATTCTGATATCCAATTCATCAGATGAAGGAGAAGACCTTCTTATGCAATTTGAGAACCAATGTCACATGCTTGCCTTCACATAGAAGGATTGGAATGTTGAGAAGAAGGATTAGGAGGCACACCTTGCAAAATTGAAGGTGTCTTACAAAAGTATTATGCCTTCTTCTAGTTTATTATGTACATTTTTGTTTTATTTATGTAGTTTCAGATTTCTTTGTACATATGTGGACTTATTAGAGAATGTTGCAGTACAATTTTATCACTTTTTATGGATAACATTATAAGGGGGAGCTTTTCTCATATATATACATGTATATTTGCAAAAAGGGAGAGCAGTTGAGATAGTTTGAAAAGCTTGATATTGAGATCCATTTTCCCTTGATGTCAAAGGGGAGTAGTTTGAGATTTTTTGAAGGATGTTTTGCCATCAATGACAAAGGGGGAGATTGTTGGAAGTTTTCTTTGTCATTGAGAAGATTGGTGGATCTATGGTAGATGTTGTTACTATGGTGTTGTCATTGATGTCAACATTATAGTTATCAATGTCAACATTGATGTATACTTGATGTATGATGAACATGATTGAATGTAGCGATGGAAACCCATTACATAGATGCAGTTTTGTTGGTCCAGAATAGACCAAATATTTATAGAATTTCCTAAGTCCTAGAGTACATCTTCCAATGTATAGTGAACCAGTTTTGAGGTCCACATTGCTCCACCAAGAGAATATTGTCATGTGGTTCTAAGGTAATTTTGGTGTGTGTTGGAGGATTCTAAATCCAAGGTTTCACATCTTGAAGCCCTCCACAGGGTGAAATCAAAATACTGTGTCTCACTTTTTTTCCCAAGATGGACATTTACATCAATATTTTTAACTGAATATTCATCTTTTGAAACCTATAGCAGCTAAACCGTTAAGAATTTGAAGATGATACGAACTAGTGATTTTTGGAAATTTATGTGTAGATTCTTGTTAGAAATCTAAAATAGATTGAATAACCCAAGAAATTTATAAGAGAAAATCAAAGGTACATAAATTGGAAAAGCATAAAGAATGCACACCAGAACTCTGAGAAATTATGTAATGTCAATATGACAAAATTGTATTAAGATCATCCAAGATGAAAAGATACAATGCAAACATGCATGAATGAATGCAAGAGTATTGCAAGAATGGATGCAAATACAAGCTAGGTAGTGAGTTTATATAGAACTTAGGAGAGGAGGTAGGTGGAAAATCCAACCAATAGGAGTCTACCACAAAAAGTGGAGATGGACCACCAAAAGTGGAGATGCCCACAAAAAGTGGAAAGTATGGACCACCAAAAGTGGAGGATGCCACCAAGAGTGGAATGTGTTCCACCCTTTAAGGAAGCTAACACCACATACTTATCTCCTAGTAATAAACTCAATGTATTATCCTAAGCAAGCTTAATTATGTGTAGGAAAGACCTAGGACTAAGGGGAAATACATTGACCCACTAGGAAAATAAAAACCTACACCAATACACCCCTTAAGCACAACTTAGGAGGATACAAAAGATGATGGGTCCTGACAAATGAGGTCGGGTTAGGTACCCATGTATAAATGCAATGCAGAGAAATCTCTCATAATCAGAGAAAAGGTGAAAACCTAGTGGGACAAAACTCCTCCCCAAAAGAGAGATGAAAATAAGAAAAGAAGGAATAAGTAGCCTCCCCTGAAGAGATCCAATGGTAAATACTTGAAACTGGATGTAGAAGATGGTCCACAATCGTCGAACAACATTCCTCCCCTTAGGAACAAACAATACAAAAGGTATGTGCAAGCTATCTCCCAAGTCTTGAAAGGAATGTGTAGGAAGAAAGTGAAAAATGTATGAAGTCTTTGAACTTGTCTCAAGTGTCCCCATGATGTTGAAAGTTGTCACAATCAAGTCATGCATTCTAGGCCACACTGCTGAAAATAAAAACTCAAAATCTCCTAGAGACTGATGTAGAACACTATCCAAAGACGCAAATATCTCCTTTGAAGATGTATCCTCCAGATGTTGATCCAAAGTATCCACGCTCATGTCAAACTATGATGAATGATCATTTGGAGATTGAACAAGAGGTTCAAAGTGTTCCCTCACAACAACTGGAGAAGAATCATCTTCCTCAAAGAGAAGATGAATACACTCAATAGTGCCCCAAATCTACAATATGTGTCTCCATAAACAAGTTTGAAATGCTTTTCAAGAGATCATCCCAAGCTGAATGAGGAAGACTATAGATGCCCCATTGCAAGTATTCATTGGAAGCTTTCAAAGAAGCAACTCTAAACTATGAAGTAGCAACATTAGATTCAAGGACAAAAGAGTGGTTCCCAAAGAGAAGATGTATGTACTCAATAATGTCATCTAGATCCAAAATGATGGACTTTACAAAGAAGAAAGAGATGTATGGTAGAAATTGGTCCCAATGCACTGAATCTAAAAGATATGACTAATCCTACTGCAATGAATCACTAGAGGCTCTTGGCAAAGAATCTCCGGAATTTTAATCTACAACAAGTGATGATGTAATCTCAACATGAGGATGAGAAGCAAGAGAATTATTTGTGTCATTTGAATGTTCAAGACGTGCATAATACTTAAGCTCCTATAAAGTATCATCATCATAAGGTATATTATCTACATCATCAAGTGGAATGAGGAAATCTACAACAGGATCATTTGGGAATGGAGAAACATGTGGGTCTCCAAACATCTTCAAAATCTTGGTCCAAATTGTGTGGGGATATTTAATGTCCTCTATAGACAAAAGAGTGTCATAATCAACATGACAACCAATTATTCCTATTACATGATCAATTTTATGACCCCAAACATTATTCTTATCAAGTGTGTCTAGTTCAAGCATGAGTCCATAAAGGTAAGGCAAAAATTTTAACCATCTGAGATGGGTTAGAATGCCTTTTTTCTAAGACTCATAATTAGCCTTATTCAGAACTATCACAAAAGGATGAGTAGAAAAACCCATTATACAATCCTCAAATGATTACAAAAGAACACCAAAAGAGAACATCAATACACTCCCACCCTTTTCACTAGTATCAAAGTTCACCCCCGAAATATTATAAGGTTGGCACTTTATAATTTAGTACATTTACAAAGTTTTTTCCAGGATACAATGCTCAATAGGCTCAAAATAACCAAAATTACAAATTCTGATACAAAATGAATTTGAGACAAAATCTGTAAAAATTAGCCTTATGGTTGTTTAGTGCTATTCAAGAACTTTACAACACCTATTTGTTTCTAAAAATCAGAGCACCAGGGTGAAATTTATGGCATGTTGATGAAACTAGCATAAGACAACTTCAACCTGAAATATCTAGTACAAAATGGCAGAAAATCTTCTCAATACTTATGTGGATGGAAAGTGCTCATCTCCAACTTTCCAAATAATATCTTATTTACTGAAATCCAATGCCTTCAACCAGGATAAAAGTGACATGCGACAATTTCTATACTACAATTGTCTTCAGATCTATGCAAGATATGCAAAATCTAAAAGATATCCAGTTGAGATTTCGGCCCTGGCTACAAAACCTAGAAATTGTTTTTCTCAAAAGTGAATGGAAGCTAGATTCTTGAAGCAAAAAAGAAAAATGGCTCTAATGAGAAATAGATTTCTTCAAACCCCTGCCTACAACTATGTCAAATGATCTCCAATTTTGGATGAAACAATAGCCAAATCTGATTTTCTCAAGCCTTATGGACACGTTGGAATAGTCAAAAATGCTTCCAGTATAACTAGAAATGTTGCAATCACTCAGATCTCACTAAACACATATGCAAAATAAAGAGGTAATTAAATCTTTGCAAATCTTTTTTTATTCTCCAAATCATTCAAGAACACAAGAGAAGAGCATACAGGAATTTACAAGATTTTTACAAGAAACTAAATCTCTCAATTAGGAATCTATAAACTTAGATTTCTCAAAACAAAAGCTTTGATACCATGTTATAAATTTGAAATAGATTGAATAATCGAAGAACTTTATAAAGAAAATAAAAGCTACGTAAACTGGAAAAGCATAAAGAATGCACACCAAAACTCTAAGAAATTATGCAATGTCAATATGACAAAATTGCATTAAGAGCTTCCAAGTTGAAAAGATACAATTCAAATATGCATGAATTAATGCAAGAGTATTGCAAGAATGGATGCAAATACAAGCTAGGTACTAAGTTTATATAGAACTTAGGAGAAGAGGTAGGTGGAAAATCTAACCAATAGGAATCAACCACAAAAAGTGGAGATGGACCACCAAAAGTGAAGATGCCCACCAAAAGTGGAAAGTATGGACCACCAAAAGTGGAGGATGCCACCAAGAGTGGAATGTGTTCCACCCTTTAAGGAAGGTGATGCCACATACTTATCTCCTATTAATAAACTCACTTTATTATCCTAAGAAAGCTTAAATAAGTGTAGGAAAAACCTAGGACTAAGGGAAAATAAATTAACCCACTAGGAAAATAAAAACCTACAACAATTCTAAATTTATTTTTTATTTTTATTTTTTTGAAATAAATCATGAATCTTTCAAGATCTCCTTTGATAACTAGTTTTAAATAGAAAACAACATTTTCAGAAAGTAACGTTTGTGTCATCTAGTATAACTTTTTTCTATAAAGGATAAAATTATAATTTTTGAAATATAGATTCTCAACATCAATATCTAGGGCAAGGATATTTTTTATAATTTTTTGTTACATATATATTTTTGAAGTCACTATAACTATAATTTGGACATACGTGTGTCATCCAACCTAACTTCTTGTGTATATATTGAAATCCTTTTTTTATGTTGAAACAAGGACATCAATACCTAGGGAAAGGGTATTTTTTTTTTACAATGGTTTTCTATTTTTCCACCTCTATAGAACAAAGAGCTTGATGTTTGGAGAAAAACCTATGTTCAATAAAAATTGAAAATTAAATACATGATAAAGTGAAAACATAGATCAAAACTATAGTTGTTGGAAATCTAATTTCTATGGTTATAATCTTACAAAGTATAATTTCTAAATGATGTTATTTAATCCCTCAAAACTTAAATAAAAAGTGTTTTTTTCCAACTTTTTTATCGGTGCGAAGGAGACTCCATTGTGGGTATGATTTAATACTAGAGGGGTTCTATCCAAGGGGGTTTGATCTAAGGGGGTCTTATATATCTCTCTTTAATTAAAACCATTTAGATGGAACCTCTCAAGGCTTATATAATTAGTTTTTCTAAAAAAAAGTGATTTTAGGCAAAAACATGTCCCAAAAGTGAGACACAGTATTGTGGCAACACCCCATAGTTGAAGTTGAAGTTGAAAAAGTATCACTCTGGATATGCCAAAGCTATAGTGACAGAGTACCTGATTGGAATGCTTTACATTTCACCATAAATGATTATTATAGTATGTGGTTTTGAGGGAGTGTTTACAGATGTCAAAATTGTCTTTTTTCCATGTGGCAAGTGCTTTGGAGGTACGTGTGTCAAAATATGGATGAATAGTTGGTTCATTCCATTGTTGCTTCACTAGCAATGTCAACCTAAAGGATTTGAGGTCGTATGGAATTAGAGGTTATATAGATCAAACTTATGAGATTAATTATAGGTCACACCAACCTATTTTGATTATGTATATGTTTTGGGTTGTTTGTGTTGGTGTTTTAAGCTAACAAGTTATGAGGATGCATAGTACATAAATTAGGCTAACCTAGTTTATGTTTATGTTGGAAGCGGTATATATACAAGGTTAATTTCTTGTACAAAGATTTGTGTGAGATGTGTGGTGTAATGTATGAGATGTGAAATAATTAAGTGTGTGAGATATGAAGCAGAGTAGTGTACGAAGAGGTTAATAAGTGGTGAAACATGAAGTGTGTTAAGTCAATTTACAGGGCTTAATTGGATTTTTCTTAAACATATTGTAGATGTATTGTATCAGTGTAAATCTCTAACAGTGATTCGCCCTCTTTTCTACCTTGGTAATGAGCCATTTCTTCTATTCTCTAGATAGTGAGTCCTCTGGATAGTGAGTCCACCTGGCAGTGAGTCATTTTGCAATATCTCATAACTGGTTATAATATTATGAGCTAATCCTCACCATGGTTTTTCCCTTTTGGGTTTTTCCATGTAAAATTTGGTGTTATTATGTTTTTTGATGTGATGCATGCTTTATGTGTTCCCTTTTATTACTACAAGTTTAATGCAATACATTGAATAATTAATGAATTATAGTGAATATTGATTCACCCCCCCTCTCAATATTCAAGGTGTTCAACACTTGTTTAAAATAGTCTAATAAGGAAAAATGCAATGATGGTTTTTCTACAACATCAAGAAAAAATAAATAACAAGCTCTTTTTTCTTTTATAGGTCTTCAATTAGGGAGATGGCTTCTAGATTTAGGATCATCTCATCATATGGCATCTTCATACTCTATATCCTCTTCTCTTGAGCCTTGTTCTATGTCACCAATTTTGATGGGAAATAATACATACATGCATGTAATGGGGAAGATATCTATTGATATTGGGGAGGGCACCTTCAATTACTTTTTGTGTGTACCTCATTTGTTAAACAATCTTTTTACATCTATCAAATTACCCATGGTGGAGGAGGAACGACCGTGGAATTCACTCTTGATTTAATTATCATTAGGGACTTGGAGAGTAGAGAGATTATTGATACTAGGATGGTTGATCATTCATATAAACTATATACCTTTTCATATTTTTCTCTTGATGATGGATTTAATCCTTCAGTTATTGGTCATACTTCTAGTGTCGACCATGATTTTGAGGAGAATTTTGGCTATTTAAACTTGGGTATTCTAACATGTGATCTGATTCTAGAGCCTTTCATTCCATATCCTCCATCTACTATTGCATTTGATGATTCTTTTGTTTCTCCCAGTTTAGTGTAATATGATATACATTGTCTTCTAGATATAGTTACTTGGGATGATTACTTGACAAAAATTGTAAGTTTATTTATAGAGTCTGACATTTAAAATTTGAGAAATACCATTAATTAATTCATCTTCTCTTTGATGAAGATGATTCTTCTTCAATTTTTATGAGGGAACACTTTGACCCTCTTGTTCATTCTCCATATGATTATTCATCATAGTTTGACATGAGTGTGGATACTTCTCAGTAGTGTTTGGAGGAGGCATATTTGTTGTCATAGGATTTACTTGATTATTTGGATCCTATTCTTCATTCATCCCTACTAGATTTTGGATTGACATATTCACCAATGTGTCTTCGAACACCTAACTTGGTAGTGACATCTTTCAACATCGACATGGAGATACATGAGTAGTTTTTAGAGACTCCATACATCTTGATTTTTCTTCCTCCATATTCCTTTCAAAAATGTGAAGACATCATGCACACATCTCTTCTTTTGTTTCTTCCTAAGGGGAGGAACATTGTGTTGGCATATGGCTTGTAAGTGTTGTCATTGATGGAAACCTAAGTCATGCATTCGATCTACAACAAAGTTTTTGTTTACACCGGCAGAACGGTATGAAGAACAGGGCATCCGATAAAAGGCACAAAAGTTGATCTGAACATCTCACCAGACTATTATTTTGGGTTGAGGATCTCTGAGGAATTTTTTTTTATTTTTTTATGCTTATTTTTGAAGTATACTGATACGCATTCACTAGTACATGGTCCAGGAGATCCAGTGCACTTATCTATTTATTTTCTATGCTAGAAGGCTGACCTGGCAAATATAGTAATCGCGGATGTATAAGGAGCAATTAATAAAAAAAAATCGTCTTCTATTATGTTTGTTTAGGTCCTCTCTTTTTCTTAACTAACTTTGGAGCAAGCACATGAAGAATTAGTGGTGGATCTGTCTAACTATTAAGAATAAATTAATATTGTATAAAGTCGACACATATAAATGATCAAATCCTTGATAGCGGATATATATATGAGATCGGTTTTTATTATATTGTGTATGTCTGATGTGGAGAAGGGTGTGAAGATATAAAAAACATTCAAAACACAAATCTGGTACGAAATTCAACAGAGTAGTAGTGAAAATTTGTCTGTGTAATGCGAAGAGCAGAGCAGAGCGAAGTACAGAGTCAAAAAGCAGATCCAGAATCAAATATATGGGCTTCACTGAAAAATTAACCTGGCATGAATAGATTCTATTATCTCAATTCATCCTTCAAGTGGTTTTAATCTAAACTTTTGTAAGGCAGTGAGCCTTCCCTTTGAATAGTGAGCTCTAGGCAATGTGCTTGAATTCAAGTGCATTCTCTTCTGTAAAACTTTATTTGAGTACTCAAATTGTGGATTAACCTCCACTGTGGTTTTTCCCCTAACAGGGTTTCCACACAAAAATCCTTGTGTTATGCTATTATGAATGTTCCCTTTGAATGCTTGCATCTTTCCTTTATGCAATGATAGAATGGTTTAAGTTTCAGAATAATCAAAGTTAAGATTTTTTGAACACTGATTCTCCCCCCCTCTCAGTGTTTCCTTGAGTCCAACAATTGGTATTAGAGCCTCTAGTTCCTCAGAAGAAGTTTAGCAGCTTGAGGTGGATCTTGGAATGTGATAGACTCTAGTAGTCTTCAACAACAACTTTTGGTGGCACTTGATGACCTTGATTAGTCTAAAGAAGAAGTACAGGAATTGAAAGAAAATCTTAGGGATGCTAAGAAACTCATTCAATCATTGAAGGATCAGATTGTTAAATCCAAGGAGAAAAGAAAGGATCTTTGTGATCAGAACAAGCAACAAGAGAGTGAAAACATGGATGATGCTCACTTGAATTAGACCTTGAAGGAAATAATTGAAGAATGTGAAAATCTTGCTAGAGAAAATGCTACCCTAAAGCATGAGATGGAATCTATGGTGATGAAGCTGACTAAAGAGATTGAAGAAAGGATGAAGAATGAAGAGAATCTAGCTCGGTCCTTAAAGGAGAAATCTGATGAACACAGAAGAATAAATGAAGAATTCACTTAGATGGAAAGAGAACTGCAACAATCTAAAAACAACGAAGAAGAACTTGGTAAGCGAACTGTTATCCTTAGAAATGAACTTACTACTGCAAATGAGTACAAAGAAAACTTTAAGATCAATTCAGTGAAGCTTGATGAGTTGACTCAAGGACAGGAGAGTGGAACTGATAAGAGAGGTCTTGGATATGAAAAAGGAAAAAGTTCTAGACCTGGATAGAAGAATTTCAGACAAGAAAACCTGATGAACAAAGGTGGAAGGTTTCTGGTAAGACAACCTAATGCTCAAAAATTTAATGGATATTGTTTTTCTTGCAATAAATTTGGCCATATGGATACTTCGTGTAGAAGTAATATGAAATCAAGAGATTCATCATTTTTTGTTCAATGTTTCAAATGCAAAAAGTTTGGTCATAAATCAAATGAATGCATAAATATGTCAAACTAATTTGTCAATAGAAAGAATGTTGAATGTTACACATGTGGAAGATTTGGACATATTGTTAATCAATGAAAATCAAGAAGAAATCAATGGAATGATTGGTTTGGACAAGGAAGCACTGTGTGCTACAATTGTAATAGATATGGTCACATTGCAAGATTCTGCAGAAACAAAAATATGGACAGAAGAGGTCTAGTATATAGAGGCAGAAATATAGAAAAAAATGATAAAGGAAAAGGAAAAGTGACTAAAAATTAGATAAGAGATGAGATGAAGAAGACATGGGTAAGGACGCATGATTCTGATATTGGAAATGGTCCTACATTGGAAACTGCTTCCAGTAATTCTTTCGGTAATTGATTTCAGACCACTAGCCTAGGGGGAGTTTTTCAAGAAAATATTTCCTCCCCTATCTATGGATGGTACCAAAACATGAAGGATGGTCAAGAAGGTGTATTTATGATGTGCAAAGGTTTTTGAGAACTTTTACAAGAAAATTTAGAGAATTCATAGGTCTGTAGAGAATTTTTCTCTTAGTGTCTGAGAAAACAGAGCACTCGAGAAACTTAGGGAAAATGCATTTATTACACGTGTGTGAACTATAAAAGTCAAGATGGAATCGTCATTTGTCACTTTGTATTGAAGAAGAGAAGAATAAGAACACTCGCTAGAACCTTGAGACTGAGAAACTAATTCACCATCGAAACTCAAAATCTATCAGGTATTTCAGTTGTCTTCAAAATTTTCATATATTTTGGTGTGCGGTTGTTAAACCTAAGTGCAAAAGGAAAATGGAATAAATCAAGAGGAAAATCATTTTGGATGAATATAATAGTGCAAAGATTAGGTCCATGAGTAATTTTCTATTACCCAACGAATTGAAGCAATTGAATGAAGCCAAACACATAAATTTGGATATTTGGAGTGAGTTTTCGTACTTTGAGGATGTGAAATTTTTCAAATTCATCTTGAGCAGATTACATGATGATATTATAACTTTGGACAAACCCTACATCATTTCAAAGGAGGTAATTAAGAATTTGACTGGATTATGCAAAGTTGAAGATATACCAAGGAAGAAATCCATCTGAAACAAGGAAGTTGAAACCCTAACTGGAATAATCGGAGATCAAATGGCACTGATAATTGCGACGATCAAGAATCCTATTACAAAATACATTGTGCATGGAATTTCATATAAAGTATTTTTCAGAAACTGAGAAGGAGTGACCTCGGCTGGTGTTGTCTATATTTATCACAAGATGATAGTTGAAGGTCAAGACTTTGACTTGTGTGGGTTGATAAAAGATCAGCTAATGGAGAATGTGCAACTGACAAAAGAAAAAGGCTACCCTTTTAGGTTCGGTACTTTGATCATATGCTTAGTAATGTATTTCTTGAATTATTTGCCAAAGATCGGTAATGTGGTGTGGAAATCAAGTGAACTGGTATGCAAAAAAATATACTCATATTCCAGGAATTTGACTGATTGGGATATAGAATTTGCAAATTTCTTCAAAAATGTGCTTGGAAAGTGTGGTTCAGTAAATATTTCCCCTTCAATAAGAACAATGGAAGTTGGTTCCTCTTCTAGTGGCATGGATAAAAAGCAGAAAAAAGAAAAAAAAATTGTTGAATACAACCCTCTGGAATGCAAAGTTCCCAAAATTGAGGGAAAAGGAAAGAAAAGGAGATTGTGGATATTCCAGATAAAGAATCTAATGAAGAAACTGGGGACCCACATAAAAATGAATCAGAACCAAAAAAATCCAGTGAGGAAGAAGATGATTTGACAAAAGAAAAACTACAACAACTTATTTAGGAAGAAGGTGGAATGCAGAAGATCGCTAGGTTATGGTCAATTAGACCATCATATGATCAAGATATGATTCTGAGTGTACTAAATGCTCATGTTGAGCACTGCAAGATTAAATTGGAAAGTTTGCAGAACATTCTACCTGAGGAAATGATTGAATGCAACAAGGAAACAATGAACTCTGAAGATAAAGACAAAGAAGAAGGTGAAGTTATCTCTCATTTGAAGGAGCAGTTTAGAATATCACTTACCAAACTAAAGAACAAAATGAATGAGTTAAGGCAGTGCATAAATTCAGCTAACAAGATCTATAGCTATTGCATTTTTTGGTCCCACACAGTTAGTAATTATAGAAAGAAATTGGAACAAAACTAAATGGAATTGGAAAAAGCTTTGACATGTTGCAGGATCAAGATGGCAACATCAGAAAAATAATTCAGGAGTTACAGTCTAAACACACCAAAATTCAACTCACCAAGAACACACTTGTTGACACTTTTTGGAAGGTGAAGGATCAAACCGAATGCAGATTGGAGCAGATGGTGGAGATATTAAGGAAAGGTGAGAAACTAGAAGAAGCAATTACATTTTTAGAATCTCTAACTGAAATTGTCAACAAAACATCCAAAAATAATAGTTTGATCATTATCATTGGGATATCAATAGATGCTTGGAAGAAATTACGTCCGGAAATGGAGAAAAATCATAAGATAATTTTCTAAAAGTAGCAGTCAATTGTTTTTAAATTTTTGAAGTTTTGGTCTAAGGGGGAGAATTGTCAGCATATACATCTTGAAGTTTTGGAGATTTTGAACACATGTTTTTTTCTTTTCGGCATATGGTTTCTATGCTTTGTCATTGATGTCAAAGGGGGAGAGAATGCAGTGAAAAATGCTTTATAAATCTTAGGAGGAGAGAGTGCAACAAAGCTTGGCATCATACCTATAATGATTCCAACACTTAGTCATTTGTCACTAAGTGTTGCCATCAATGCCAAAGGGGGAGATTGTTGGCATATGGCTTGTAAGTGTTGTCATTGATGGAAACCTAAGTCATACATCCGATCTACAACACAGTTTATTTTTACACCGACAAAATGGTATGAAGAACAAGACATCTGATAAAAGGCACAAAAGTTGATCTGAACATCTCATCAGACTATTATTTTGGGTTGAGGATCTCTGAGGAATTTTTTTTTATATTTATTGATGATTATTTGTGAATTATACTGATACGCGTTCACTAGTACGCAATCTAGGAGATTTGGTGCACTTATCTATTGATTTTATATGCTAGAAGGCTGACCTGGAAAATATAGTAATCGCGGATGTATAAGGAGCAATTAATCAAAAAAAATCATGCTCTATTATGATTGTTTAGGTCCTCTCTTTGTCTTAACTAACTTTGGAGTATGCGCATAAATAATTAATGGTGGATCTGGCTGACTATTGAGAATAACTTAATGTTGTATAAAGTCGATGCATATGAATGATCAAATCCTTGATAGCAGATATATATATAAGATCGATTTTTATTATGTTGTGTATGTCTGATGTGGAGAAGGGTGTGAAGATAGCGAATACATGAAACATGAATATGGTATAAAATTTAGCAGAGTAGTAGTGTGAATTTGTCTATGTGTAATGCAAAGAGTAGAAAAGAGTAGAGTAGAGTGGAGAGAAGTACAAAGTCAGAAAGTAGATCCTGAATCAAATCTATGAGCTTCATTGGAACTGTAACCTAGCATGAATAGATGCTATTATCTCAGTTCATCCTTCAAATGGCTTTAATTTGAACTTTTGTAAGGCAGTGAGCCTTCCCTTTGAGCAGTGAGCTCTAAGCAGTGTGCCTGAATGCAAGTGCATTCTCTTTTATAAAACTTTATTTGAGTACTCAAATTGTGGATTAACCTCCACCATGGTTTTTCTCCTAATAGGCTTTCCACGCAAAAATCCTTGTGTTATGGTGTTATGAATGTTCCCTTTGAATGCTTGCATCTTTCCTTTATGCAATGATAGAATGGTTTAAGTTTCAAAATAATAAAATTTAAGATTTGTTGAACATTGATTCACCCCCCCTCTTAGTGTTCCCTTGAGTCCAACACATTGTTCGATGATCATGGTCTGTCTTCTAGATTTAGTTTTAAGAATTTACCATTGGTATAAATTATACATTGAGGGGGGCTCCATGGTCTCTATTCTTCTATCTTATGAGGGACACTTTTTCCTCACATGGGGTTTTGTCATTTACATATTCTAGAGAGACATTTTCTTGTATTTTCTCTCTTTCGGGGAGGATTATTGTCCCATTATTTTTTTTCTTTTTCTTTTTTGTGAGAGATTGAATTTGTACTTGGGTACCTAACATGGCCTAGTATCTAGGACCCATCTGATTAAACAAAAATAGGGATCCACCTTTTGGGATATGGAATTGGTCTTATTTCACACTTTAACCATTGGGAAACCTAGATCCCTCAACCAAGTGACTTAATTGAGGTATGTACTAGGGGTTTCCTTGGGTGTGATTAAAAGGGGGGTTCACCATTAAAATGAAGCTTCAAAGGAGAAATGCAAGCTCTAATGCACTAAACCCTAGAAACTTAAGAACATGAAATCAAATGAATAAACAAAAATCAGAAAGAAAGGAACCTAGTGAACTAATAGATTCCAAGAATTTTTTGCAACTCTGAAATTCTACTTGTTGAAGTGCACTAGGACTCATATGCCAAACTGGGCAATTTAGTCCTACTACTAGAATTTGGGCAGAATCTAGATTCTTCTATTGGAAAATTAGGATCTACAGAAAAATATTGAAAATAGGTATACTGGGACTCATACGCCCAAGGTGGTGATTTAGTCCTAGTATTAAGGTTTGATTGAAATTTTTGTAGCCTCAAGTGATCTTTTGTAGCTTTCGTCTTGTCCGATCTTCAAATCTGAAAAGTCTAAATTCTGATCTGTAGGTGAGTTTTCGTGAAGATGACAACTTTGACAACTTTCTTCAATATTGCAACTTTGTCTTCAAAGGATCTTCAAGCTCCAAATCACCTATATTTTCAATCACACATGAAGATAGAAATTTTTTTGTTGTGTTAGGGAATAGGAGTTTGCCTTACTCAAACCTCGTTTGGGTAATTAAACCTTGAAATGAAATGAAATGGAATGAAGGAATGATCAATGAACAATATGCAATGTTGCAACCCATCAAACCCTTGAAATAAAGGCTACAAACTTACGTGAAATGGCTCCAATGGATGTGGATATCTCTTGATATGAGATAATTTCTTTGAATTCTTGTTTGAATCATGAAAACCTACATCACAAATGTTAGCTCAAAAACACACATGATGCATGATGACTTTGACATGATGCTTGAATCTTGAATGCTAGAATAATATTATATAAATCTGCCCTTAAATGCCTTAGAAATGCTCTCGAATGCTCTTGTGAAGTACTCTTGATTGCTTATGAAAATCTAGGATGAAACTATGTGAAATAAACTTGTATTTATACTTGTTTATGCCAAATTTCTCAAAATTACAACACTACAAGCTGACATCATATCTAGGATGATAAAATCCCACCAAGAATTTGATTTAAAATAGGTCTTAGTTAAAGCAGGACTCATACGCCAGTTGGGGTGTATGAGTCCCAATGTCTTAAACACGGGACATAAACTCCAAGAAGTGTCTTGTTCAAGGTAATGTTCAAAATTAGGTCTCGATACTTAGGTGGGACCCATATGCCCAAGGTGGCGTATGAGTCCCAAATCAACAGATTTGGAACACACAACCTCAAACATTAAATTATAATTCGTTCTTTCTTAAATGTTGGGATTATCCTCAAAAAGAATCATTTAATTAAGCTTGTGGATGCAAAATAGGACCAACTAAGGCACAAATAAGCCCAATTAATTAATATACCCCTTGATTAGTTTGAAAGTGTAAAGATACACTTTGGGTAAAAGCACAAAGTTGTGTTACACTTTCAACCAACTTATTAGCACAACTAAATTTTAAGTATTTCTAACTAAAAATCAATTTTGGTCAAACATATGATCTAGTAAGATTCATTCTAGCTAAGTTAGATACTTCCACAACTTTTTCAATTAAAATTGTTGGCTAAAAATATATGGAGCACCACTTTGAGTCCAATTTACCAAAAAATAAAATTATTTGAAAAACTTAAAGTTTCAATAACTCCTACTAATGTAAATAACATTTTAAAAAATATATAAAAATACCCTTTTTTAGATCCATAAGTTTAGTTTTCAAAAATATATTTATTTTAGTAGTTTAATTATTATTTATATTTTGTATTTTAGTTTTACTAAAAGTGGGTTATCAGCACAAAATATTAGGTTCATTACCATGCCAAGGAAAAATACTAAAACTTATTAAAAAAAATATGATGCACTAGATAAAAGAATCTATTTCAAGATGGTATGATTTTTTTTCCATTTTAGATCAATATTTAATATGAAAGTTGACGTCCCATGGAAACAACTATTTTTTGATTCACACATTTTAATATTTATTTAAAAATATATATTTATGAAAATTGGAAGAAAATATATCCATGCACTAAAGCTTCAAGTTATAAATACACACAAAAAAATTTGAAAGAAAAAAAAAATTACTATAAAAAGTTTCATGTCTCATGCAACTTCATTTTTCAGCATTTTATCCGCAACTAAATTATAGTGTTAATTTATTAGAAACTATTTTAAAATAATTTTTTAATTTTATTAAAAAAATACAAACATAAAATATACTAAAAAATATATATTTTACTAGTTTACATCATTTCAAAATTCAAAACATATATGCCACTTTTTTGTGATTCAAGTTTAAAAGTTGGATCAGTGTTGGTCATTTCCTTTATAAAGTGTGACACAACTTTGTGCTTTTACCCCTTTACAACACATTAAATAAGGCACAATTAGGTCCCTTTAGTTTAAAAGGGCTCTAAACTTAATGTGAATGTGTAAAACACATTACAACACTAAATCAAGGCAACATTAGGCTCATTTTAATATTAATTATTCCTAAATTAAGTGATGAAAAGGGATACTTTTTTCATTACTACACCATCCTTTCATTTTTACATCATTTTCATTTGTTTACTTGGTGTCCCTAAGTTGCACTTAAGAGGGGTGTTGGTGTGAATCAGGGTTTTTCCTATCCAATTTACCCTTTGTAGTGTGAACAAGGTACATTATCTAACTCGTTCCTAATTATGCACTTTTCACATATGTTCTCATGTCAAGTTTACTTAGTGAGTTAGAAATATTTCTAGAAGAATCTATTTGACATGTTATCTTATCTTATCCACTAGTTGTCACATAACATAGGAGTAAGACATTTGTCATCATCCTACTCAATCTTATCTCTCAACATTTCCTATATAATCAAGGTCTTATTTGTACATTTTATTATATAGCATTGGATATTGCATTGCACGTCATGGAATCATATTTGATTTAATACAATTTTACATCCACTATTGGAAAAATTACTCTCTTTATCTTTTCTCTTGTAGAAGGTTATTTTGGTCTTTGGAGGTGATTATGGGAGCTTGAGTCCTTGAGTGAATCTAACACCCACAACCAAACCTACCCATCCATCACCACATCCCTATCAACAATTGAATAAAAAGCCACAACAAAAAGTCATTATGTGGGGTAAATTTTAAGATTTCCCATTATAAAGGAGTTTCTAGTTCTAAATGCAAAAGGTGGAGGTTAAGGAGGCTAAGCCAAAGGTCATTAAATTTAAAAATCAAGCCTTTCTTAGCACAATAGACATTTTCATCCAACACATCCTACCTCTAGATAACAAGGGAAGTTTGAATGCATGGTAGAGGTGAAAACTTCCCACATGGGGGAGATCATCCTCTTGCATTAGAAGTCATAGAATTACTGATAGATGAGACTAATAAATTAGAAAATGAGTGATGACATCCAAAAAATTATGACCCTTCTTTTAGAGGGAGACCAACAATAGTGATATGCAAAAAAAATGCCTCAAGAAAGTTAATAGAAAATCCTAAAGCACTAACCTTTGCAATAATAAGAGTAGAGTAAATGAGATTGATAGTAAATCCAACACCAAACTCAATCACAACATTACCAACCTCTACAAATCTCCCCAAAATATGTTCACCCCATCACAAATAGGAAAATGAGAGCTAGGTGTATCCTCTAAGGATGTTTCATAGGAAGGGTGAGGGAGATGCTAGAGAGTGGGAGCACCATTGATAATTATAGAAGTATATAAATATCATTGTTAATATATATCTTAAACATTAAATGGACATGTAACAAAAAATAGACACTTTATTTTTAATGCTTCGATAGTCATGGATTGTACATAGTAAATATTCATGTGTTTTCACTTAATACTAGAAAATGGCCATTCAAATGGGGAGAGTTTGCAAGTAAAATATTACAAAGTAAATAAAAAATGGTGGAAAACAATTTAAAACGAAATAAAAAATTGACAGAAAATGATCAATGATTGAACACATTTCAATCATCTTGAATCATTTTCAGATGATATACATTCTTGATTGTCAAAGTCAGCTCTCCTCATTTCAAATAGGGAACACCTTCGACATAAAAATATATTATACATAACCATTAATCAACACAATTATTAATATAAATTTGAAATTTCTCAATTAATAATCATGCACTTGTCTAATTATTTAAATCTTACTTGCAAAGATGATTAGAATTATTAACGTTACTTTGAAAAATCTAGTCTACACTAAAACATTTTTCAAATAGTTGTTAAAAATCTAAATCAATGATTTAAAAATATTTTTCAAAGAATCATTAAAAATCTATATTGATAAATAAAAAATATTTTTCCAAAGAAGGTTTGTCAATCTAAATTAATAATTCAAAATGATTTTCCAAAAAAATTGTTAAAATGATTAAGCCGCCTACAATTGATTGATGTACATCAAAAATTCCCGTGCATTTCTATAAATGCACGTGAACAAGACTTTGACTTACAAGCTCTTATAAATATAACTTTGTTTTCACTCATTTCTATGCAACTATCCCTTTCACACCCCATGCTCACTACCTGTAATGCCCCGCCAAGTAACCCTAAAGGAAGTTGTAATTAATGTCTTAAGCGAACCAATTTTTTTTTTATAAAGTGCATTTAACATACACATTCACTTACTAATTAACAACAACCTCTAAGGCTACAAGGTTAGGATTACTTAAACCCACACATACATATTACATATAACCATAGCATTATGAACTTTATGAAATAAACATCATATATCATAAGAATACCACATAACCTAATAAGATAATCAACCAAGATACAATCTCATAAATGTTAACTTAATCCAATAGTTACATCACTCATTCCCAGAATGAGGCAATAGTACTCAAGGTTAAAATTACAAAATTCCACCTCATAAACATAAGAGGGATAAAATAACTTATACAAGTTAAAATATTGCAATGCAAGTAATTACAACAAGAACCGCGAGTTGTCCATCTGGATGTCTCGCCACCAAGTACTGAAGATAGATGGGGACCCAACGATTTTGGTGCATGTTCCACCCAACCAAGTGGTACTCGAAGGCCCACCCCCCATGCTAGGAGATAGTAACAAAGTAACATGGACAAAAATTTACAACCACTAACCAAAGGCAGACTCATACTGACTCATACTGATGTAACCAAACAAATGAACTAACAAGTACCACTCAATTACCATACAAGTACAAATCAAGTACAACTCCAACATTACTGACATAGGTCACATTGCTTCCAGACATAATATTAATCAAGTATGTTCACAGAACCATACATATAAAAATAATTAACAGTTGTCCTAGATGGAGTGTCATCACATAGTAGTCATGAGATCTCTTCTGGGCATCCTTCATAGGCTCCGGTAATCCTGGTGGCCTCAACCGAATCCTGGCACTCATACTCACTCATGCGGCATCAAATACCTCTCGTATTGACAAGATAAATGACTATGCCATTCCAGGCCTTCTCACTCATCCCAAGTCTATACGAGCCCTTGTGTCTATGAGTGAGGATTAAATTATCTTGATTAGTGTGAACTGCATCCTAATCATCTAAGTACATTAATTTAATTATCACTTGATTAACTCACTTCTGAAGGTTACCCGGTTTACCACTTTGGGCTTCGGCCCCTAACAAAAACCACTCTTCTATTCAACAACACACACCCAAACAATCCATCAAGGGAAACACAAGTGCATATCAACTAGGCATCATAATCCACTCCAAAACAATGAGGAAACAAAAGATAGAACTCACTTCAAACATCTTGGAGGCAACAATCACATAGTCCACTCCTTTCACAGGAGGTACAAAAGATCCCCGTTCAAGGAAACCGAGTAAACTGAAAAGACGCCATGCACTACCCAACGGAAAACAATTAGATGACATAAAGGCTCAACAACCCTCATCCTCTAAATTCTTCTGAAAGACTTATAATTTAGGGCTAACACTAAATCCCAAAACCAACAATGCAACTTGACGACATAGCAACAAAAGCATTCAAGTCATTAATCAAATCTAATATTTGGATTTCCTAAATCCATACTCATTCAATAGGTAGTGTTGACAAAGTCAAAGACACGATAACTAGATCATCTAAAATAATCATAACCCTTATTTCCCCTTTCATTATTGAAAATCTAAAACAATTAAACTTACTTCCCTTTACTAAATACAAAGAATTAAATCCTTTAAGATAATGATGAGGAAGATACTACTTTTGGATATACTAAATCCATATCTCTTTCATAATCCAATCACAATGATTCAATTAATCTAAATAGAAATTAATAAATAACATAATTGATTGCCTCATCAATAAAACAACTTTTTAATTTACTTTTAAATCGACACAAATCCATGCAAGTAAACTCTTTCCATTTCCTAACCAAATCTTACATTTCATTCAATTTTCTATTTAGAATATGCAATCACTTTAATATAATAAAATATCGTTTCTCTACCCATTTACCCATATACACTAATCAATCCATTTTAAATCTCTATTCAATTTCTTATTTAGAACATGTGATCTCTTTAATATAATAAAATATTGTTTCTCTATCCACTTACCCATATACATTAATCAATCCATTTTAAATCTCTATTCAATAATATATTGCATACATCTTATTAAAACGAAATACGATAATGAATTTACACTTAACATATTTTTATATGCTCCATATTATATATACACAAAATATATATATTAATAAATTCAATTATATAGACTTTTTAATATTCCAATCACAACGATTAATTTAATCTATGGAAATAAAACATAATAACTATTGCCCTTTCAAAATTAATTGAAAAAAAACTAAATAAGTGTCTTTATAATAAAGGATAGACTAGTTCAAATAATTTAAGTCGAATCCATTGTTTTCCTTTAAAACTAACATAAATCTTCTACAATAATTCTTTTCAATTTCCTAACCCAAACCTTATATTTCTTCTAGTTTTCCAACAACACCCTATGTTAATCTCATCTAAAAGTTTCCCTTTCCAAACTCTTATTACATACATCCATTTATTCAAACCATAAAATATACATTCTCAACAAATAAATTGTTCAAATAGAAAATGATTAAATTAAAATAATTAATTGTCTCTTCATAATAATCAATTCCTGAATTTACTTTTAAAATAACACGATCCCATGCACTACCAAGAGAATTCACAACAGGTTGACATCACAACGACAACCCTCACAAACAACAAACCATCTGGAAGACTTATAAACTAACAGGTATTCAACCCATTCTCAAAGCATAAACACGAAAGACATAATCATTGAAGGCAATAGAAGAAACTACATTTGGATACTCTAAATCCATTTCTCATTTCATTACGTAATTCATTATATCGATAAAACTGAATTAAGAATTCATCTTTTCAGATAGGAGAGAAATTACACTAATATTTTATTCTCTAATTGTTTTTAACAAAATAAGTATTTTCAACTATAACTCAAAACATTTTGCTTTAAATTAAATAACCAATTGCCCTTGAAAATTAAATAACCAATTGCCCTTAATCAAATTAACATTTAGTCTCTTTCATAACTTATTATGTTAAAATAAGATCAATATTTGGACTATAACCCAATATCATATATATATTTTTCCAATTAAACCAAATTAATAATTGGACCTTTTACACATGAATTTAAATTCCACGATTAAATTTTAAATTATGCATTCTTTAAATCAAATATTTAACTCCTTCAATTAAACTTTAACATGCCATTTTAAAATAAACAATAATTTCCCCATATGTTTATAATTTTAATTCCACTAATCTAATATACAAATTTTATTTAAAATAATATAAATAAATATAATACTTTAATATTATAAATTATAATATAAAATATTATTAAATAATATTTAAATTAATATTATAATAACAATACATAAAATATTAATATTTATAAATATCAATTTATTATTATTTTATTATCAGAGCAGCCATGGGAAAATAACTTAATAGCAGTCTCGTGTTTCAAGCATAACTCAAAAACTATGATTTGGGTATTTACGATTTTTTGACAAGAATAAGAAAATTCCAAGGTGCATAAACCCTTTAAATTTCTTGACAACCCACTTTGTGTAAGTGGAGTTATATGCGACGCAACCAGACCATTTTACAATGAAAAATATAACTACCCTGCGGATTTTAAAATCTAATTTTTAATAATAATCAAAGGGTTTCATTTTCTAAAAACATTATAAATGCATTGTTCAATCTCTATGTTTGATTTCAATAACAACATAATCGATTTCCCTATATAATTTAAATTCAACTGAAATTTTCACAATTTTCACTCAAGAATTTTCACAAGCAAAGGCTGTAAATTTATTTAATTTTTTTCTTCTAATGTCAAATTTGTTTTTTAAAACAGATTTAACAAACAAATCTTTAATCACTACTATTTTTAAAAAAAAAATCAAGAACAATAAAACACAAAGAGGAAAACCTGGTACAAGAAGCTACAGTAAGAGATGAATTTCTGATGCAAGCCTCCTCCAAAGATTTCTTGAATTTTCTTCAATCCTCCAATGAATCCAATCCAAAACCCAACAAATGCAAACAATCTTTCTTTCAATCAATTCTACAATTAAAACTTTCTTCAAACCCTTCTTGTGCAATTTTCCAAAATTTCTTCTCTGCTGTAAAAATGTATTTTTCTAAAAACTTTCTCCCTCCCCTAAAATTAAAACATGTATTTCTTATAAATCAAAAATACCTAATATCACTCTAATTCGCATTACATGCAAATTAGATATTAATTTCAATTTCAATTTTCGAAAACCCACTTTCAATTTAAAATGCAATTTCAAATAATAAATTACTTTCCAAAGTTGCAACTAATTTCTCAAATAAACCTTTAATTACAATTTCTAATTTAATTCTCACACGTTGAAATTAAATTCCAAAATTAATTTTAATTCTTTTATTTCCTTTCATTCTTTTGCATCATGTTTAATTAATTAATTTAATTATTTAATAACTAAATTCAACCCCCTTGGATTAAATTTAATTAATTAGATAATTTAAATATAATTAATTAATTTAAATATAAACTTTTATCCACATTGCATTATTTAAATTAAATAACCATCAACATGATTTAAATGCAATTATTCTAAATATCTATTTCCAAATCAAGAATCTTTCATAATTAAATAACATTAAAACAAGACAGACAATGACTCGACACACACGACTGACGACACACTAAGGCTAGGGTGTAAACTTGACACATGTTACCTAGCTATTATCTCCTGTTCAACTTAACCGTTGGATCGACACACTCAAACCTGTGAAACCAGGTGGAGTCGATGTCATGTACCTCCAATCCTGAAAAAAAATAAGTAAACAACATCATACAATATATCCAACATATAATACACACCGTGAAGAAGAAATTACAGATTCGTAGGGCGCTCGCAAGCGAGTGATGCGAAACCGTCCTCTTCACCAATACACTCATCGAAACTGACACTTCCATCATAATCCAGTAATCTCATAATAACATCTCATGTTAACTCTACAACATCATTAATCCATAATGCATGTGAAACCATAATTAGATAACTACATCCCACAATAATAATTGTCGCTCAATAGTAACGATCAAAATATCATAACAAAATGTATCCAGTATCAAAGTAACTGCAACCAAACATAGCATAAAGCAACTTGCACAAGAAACAAAACGGAGGGGTATTACACCTCCTCACGATTTAACGAGGGCTTGCTCTATTCGTATGACCTCACCAATTAATGTGCTTAAGTATTTGGTAAATTCTATGTCCTAACATGTCAAATAAAACTGCAACCATATAAAAACATACATATATCCAAGGGTTCACTTCAAAATGGGTTTCAATTCCATTTAAGATTCGTAGTTTGAATCACAATTACTAATGTGTGTTCTTAAGGTGGAATCATGATGCTATTGAGCACATGTCCTTTGGTCAAACATCTATTTTATGGTTGGAGATAGAACATTCTAATATTCCATGATCCATAGATAGAACACTCTAATATTCCATGATCTATTTTAATGTTTTACAGTTCAAAAATACAATCATACAACTCACAAAATGAAATCCACTGATTTTCCATTATTAGTTTGAAGCTTGGAAGGTCTTATTTGTGATGTAATTATATTAAAATAAAATAGTTAGATGAACACAAAATATTGCCATTTTTATCTTATGTTTGGATAATATTTTAAAAGTGTGTGCTAAAGGTAAACTTTAACTCAAGTTTTAAGAAATGCAAGCAACTTTTAGAATTTAGCAATAGGAAAAAATTTGGTGGAAAAGTGTAAAAATAAAAAAATAAGTTGTTATTTTTTTATTTTTACACTTGAACATATTTACCATTGTAAATGCTTTGAGAAATTTAAAACAAACGTAAAATTTTAGAAACATGGATAGAAAATTGATGACAAATTAAAATCTAACAAAGATTATAGGTATGCAACAAAGAGTTTCATAGATGGAAATGAAAATAGGATTTCCAAATCAATTGGTTAAAAAAGTGTTAAGGTTTTATTATAATGCATATTACCTTAAAGGTGACAAAATTATAATGCCTCGATGAATTGCAATCAAGGATAACAATCTATAATACATTAAAAGGTATATTTATATGTTTAAGAAAAAAATATTGTCTGACAAGCATATGTATTAAAGAGAATGAGTTCAAAAAAAATTGAAGGTGTGCATTTAACAAAAATAATAGAGTTTGGGGAATTTTTTCATTGTATTAAAAAAAGTAAGAGAGATTTTTAAATTAACTATATCAATTTTTATTTTATTTTTCTATTTTCAAATTAACCATTTACTTTCAATGACTTAAAACCATTTATCCATAGAGAACTAGAAGCTACAACCCTAAAAATTATTTTAATCTTAAAATTCTTTATGCATAAACTAATTTACCTAAAGACTTTGAATGATAGAAATATCTAAATTATATTCATATCTATAAAATATATATATATATATATATATATATATATATTAATGAAATATTGTATTATACAAAAAAGAAATGCTCATTTTTCACTAAAATATATCTTTAAATTTAACTACAGGAGTAATTAGCACTCCTCTAACAAACTTGAAATATAGCTTTTGCATTCTATTCAAGGATAACTTTAGTGGCGAATCTTCGTCAATTGGCGAATATTTGAAATCGGGACCTCCAAAAATGGCGTATAATACAGGTTAGAAAGGATGCCGAATCGCCAGGTTTTTTCAAAAAAATATTTTTGTCTCGATTAATTCACCAATGTATTATTTTGTAAACGACACATCGTCGAATCTGATTCGCCAGTAGTTTATACTGTAATTACAAATATTACTTATATTCGCCAATAATTTTATATTCTTACATGTATTTTTATGGTATATTCGCCACTAATAATAATTTACCATTTCATTTTAGGGATATTTTAGCCTTTAATAGTTTTATTATTTATTGTCATCGATTAGCTTTTTAATTGATTGGCTGCAAGTGAATTTCGTGACTTTATTTGCACATGCCTTTTAAAAAGGTTGTTGAGGCCCGAAATTTATTTTGGACCACACGATTAGATTTGATCATGTGGCCCAAAACAAATTTTGGGACTCAACAACCTTTTTGAAAGGTACATGCATATAAAGTCATGGAATTCACTAAGTCATGAAATTCACTAAGTGTATATTACATTGTTGTATCAGCGAGACATCCCTAACTGTCCCACCGATGATGTTCACTCACGCCGATAAGGCTTCCATACTCCACCGGGGTCCACCAAGGCGCAAGAACACCACTTGTGTAATTTCGGAGAATCATGAAGGGAATCTGCAATATTCAAGCGAAGCTCCCGGAAAGACATCCAATCAAAGCTCTGTATCATTGTATCAGCAGGACATCCCTAAGTGTCCCATCGATGATGTTCACTCATGCCAATATTCACTCACGTAATGAACTTGCAGTCGTCCGATTTTCAAGTGAGATTTTTTAAAAACACTTGATCCGTGTGTGCTCCAATGCATTTTCAATAGTGAATTTATGCTTGGTGGCGAGGGGCTCTGCCCCTCGACCCTGCCTGTCTCGCGACAGGAGCGTGCTGGGGCCGCTGTCCCCGGACCCCGTAAGGGGGCATTGCCCCTCGACCCCCACAAGGGGGCTTTGCCCCCTTGACCCCCACAAGGGGCGCTGCCCCTTGACCCTGCCGATGGTTGTTACCCCCGGGCCCCTACTTCAATATTAGGTATATATATATATATGGGGGAACTGCGCCGACCAAGTATGCAAATTTTTAAAGGAGAGATTCACCATTTTAATGAACCGTTTTAGTGATTATTCACTAGGATTGACCAATGTGATTTTTTTTTTTTACCAATTATCCATTAAGATTCGCCAGGATTTTACAAATTTTTGAATAATGTGCATAAGATTCGCCAAAGAAAATTAATACATTTTTCAAATAAAAAGAAAGATTCGCCAGGATTTTACACCTTTGCTGAGGGGGGGTTTCTTGAAGTTATCCCTGATTCTATTTAATCCTATCCTACACAAATTTAGTATTAAATAAGTGTATTCTAGTGTATGATTGCAAAGAAAACAATGAATGCAAAATAAATTTATCTCTATTTTCTCTACATATAAGGCTATGTGGATAAAATCCCATGAATAAAATGGAATATTGATGTAAAGTTAGAATGACCACAAAGAAATAAAATACGTGAGATAATTTAGAAGATTGAATGAACTTGAGTGGACAAGTAAACTTCTTTAAAATCAAAGAAAAATAAACTTCTTTATCATTATGTGAACCCTGGTTTTATACATGTACAAATACAACAAACAAGCACATTATTAGATCAATATGCAAGGTAAAACAAGGATTCCCCATGAAATCCATTTATAAAGTTTAAATAGAAAGAAAAATGAAGAACAATGCAATAAACTAAATAAAATCTATCTAAGCAAATCAAACTCTTGATCTCATTGGGGAATTGGTACCAATTGGTGTGTTGAAATTGGCCCTTTCCCAGCTCCTTTGTAAGCTTTGTGATAAGTTATGGATGATTGAAACTCCTTGATGAGATTTTGGCATAACCTAGCTATGAAATCATGAAAATGATGAATGCTTGAGGAGAAATGGACAAAATTAGCTCTCAATGTGAAGAGAATAACTTTGCATGAGATTGCAGATGAGGATGAAGTTGAGTATAGTAAGTCTACTCAAATTGTGGATGATAGAATGAGAGGAAGAGTCTCTCATTTATAGATTTCCAAAATGGAAGAGAGAGTGGAAATAAGCAATGTGGGATCATTCAACATCTAATGGCCAAATGTCACTTGTCAAGATGTGAATGGAGGAAGGTTGTGCACATTTTGATCAATGTGCATGATAAATGCTATTGCATTCAAATTTGAAATTTGAATGTGACATGTGAGAGGGAAAAAGGAATGAAATAAATGCCACTTGTCTCAATGCACAAGGACATGTAAGAGGAGTGAAAGCTTTGTTGGAAGTACCCATCCACTTGGATTTTGAATTCAAATTTGAAAGAATATTCCTCCTTTATTCCATGTTGAGAGAAAATAGGCAATTAAATAAATCAAAGTAATTGATTTATTGTGCAAGTTGCATTCTGTAGAGGATTGGAGTGATTAGGATTAAATTAATCAGGATTTGATCAATTTAATGAGAGATTAGGAGTTGTGACAACTTTGACTTGAATTTATGAGTTGATTTAAATCAGAATTGAGAGGAAAGTGATTAATTAAATAAATGTTTTTGATTTATTTAACTAAGGGGGATAATATTATATTAAGTCAAATAAGGTTTAATTTATTTTATTTAATGAGAAGACTTTAGGGATTTAATCAAATAAAATGAATTATTTAATTAAAAGGGATTTTAGCGTTAATTAAATTAAATTGATTAATTTAATCAACAGAGGAGAAAGACCTAATTAAATAAATAATGATTTATCTAATTAAGAGACAGAAGGTAATGATAAGCTAAGAGTGTGATTCGGGAAGAAATGATGTTAGTAATCGGGATCAAGTGTGTTGGATTGAATTGTACATTTTCCATGTCTACATTTTGCCCCTATTTGAAGCAATGTACTTGTTGGATTATGCTGGTATATTGCCCCCTCGAGAGATCGAGCGAAAATGTTCGATTTTCCAATCGAGATCACGATAAAATGCGAGAGGAGTGGTTCTATTGATCATAGGACGAAAGATAATTCTTTTAGAAAGATCAGATATTTGACGTAGACAATTTTGATGATGTATAGACAATCATCGACCATGGGTAGCCTCATGTATATTTTGATACAACACACCAATTTTAGATAGAAATTTTAGTAAAGATAGAAGAATAAGAAGAATAAGATGATGAAAGGAGGATCCACAAGCCTACACTATGATGATGATGATTTTCTTACCAAGAGTTGGGATTTTCAAAAGGCCAATTACGTTATGTTTGATAACACACATAGGTACGATGCATCAAGGTATAAAGAACCAGGATGGAGTTGTACTTAGTGTGATGGAATTTGACTCAACAATCAGATAGGAGTATTCTTGTTCACACTTGACATACAAAAACCTTGCTAGGACGGACCTAACAAAGCAAGTATTCACCAAGTTATTTTACAAGAATATCCAACAAGCATAGCAGATAAAAGATAATGATCATTGCCCCCTTCCTTTCTCTCTAAACCTATTTTGTTTAGGCATCATTGAGAGGTCCTTGGAATGGGCGCAAAATAAGATAAGTCAAAAAGACCAAGATAAATAACAAACAAGCCAATGTTCTTCATACCGCTAGCCAAGGCTAAACTAAGGTGAGGTACCTGATGTTGATGTCCATCATGGGAAAGATTCATCCTAGGACATGTTGTGATCAAGTTTTTGATGAGACTGATTGGATGATAAGCTATTGATACTTCGATTTGATTAACTTGCATGTTTACTAACTTGGACTTAAGACTCTGACGATTAGGGTGTTCACTTTTGAACCTGCTAGACTTGCTTCCGACTGACTCACCAAAGCATGATGGTGATGATTGATTTATTATGAGTGATGATAATCGTGGGTAAAAGCGAGATGAGATGGATGCACCATTTTGGGTTTTGAGGCTGTTTTGATTTTTGGATTTTTCAATTTTTTGGATTTTCAAGATTTAGACGAAGAGAATAACTTAAAGACCTATCATAGGGGTCTCAGGAGTTGGTCCATAGATTATCCTTACCTACATTATACACACACAGACCATGTAGTTCAACTGACAACAAACTTGATTTGATGATGAGAAAGATGGGAAAACGGATTGCCAAATTATTGTGATAGACGCCTAAAAGGACTGATCTAAGGTGTGAAATAGATGGGAAAATAGATTGCCATTGTGATGGATTCCTAAAGGACTAACCTAAGGTGTCTCGGGAGATGATCAAAGATCAACCTTGCCTACGTTCAAGCTCAGAGATGACGTAGTTCAGCAAGATGACTATTTTTTATTTATTTTTTATTTTCGACATGTTTTGGATTTTGATATGGTTTGGATGTTTTTGGATTTTGCATGATTTTGATGATTTGGATATGGATATGCATGATGATATCAGTACTCTGTTTTGGGATTTTTTTTGAAAACCAAGCTAAGGTTGATTGATCGAATCAATGGATTGATGATGATAACATTGTTGAGGTACACAACAATGCAAGGATAGTGCTAAGCAACACGAGGATTTCAAAATTGATGATGATAACATTGTTGAGGATACACAACAATGCAAGGATAGTGTTAAGAAACACAAGGATCATCGAGAAGGATATCCCAAGATGATGATGGATTGATTGGTTGGTAGCTTGATTTGAAATAAAATCTATTTTGAATGATTTGATGTGCAACTTATATTGATTGTTTTGATTGATGTTCGATGAAAGGTAAAGCTTGATAAGGAACATCTTCTCGTCAAAATATGTCATGGGCTAGTGATTTGGAATTTTGGCTCACAAATGCTTTGACCAATTTGATTTCATGTTTTCCAATGTTCAGATCACCACATAAGTTGGACGATATATATCAAGATTTATTCCCAAAGCAAGATATAAATATCTGCCCCCACTGTCTAGCAATGTATGAAATTCCATGGGTGGATTCTTGGATAGATGGATGGATGGATGGGTATGGATCATCTTGCGATGAGATAAGGTGTTCGAATAGAGGATGCTCATTTGGATAATGCTTCAAGGCTTAGATAACGTTGGGTAGGATAGGATCAATGAAAATGACCCATGTCAAGATGTCTACCAATAGCAAGTGTAAAGTGTGCACCAAACTTTGTCAAGATAAAGATAATTTGGACTATGGATGCATATAGATGAAGATGGATTGATGAATAGTTCATCGATGAATGGATTTATTATGGATAATATGGAGGGATGTTGGCTTTATTATGGATGGGATGAGATGCTTCCAACTAAAATGGCAGCCACCCCAGTGCCGCCCAACGGCCACCAGAGAACCGCTCGGACAGCGGCGTCAACAGTCAGCATTGCCACGGTTTGCATGTAGCCCCGCCAGTGGTTTTATTACGAACCAAGGGCTCCATCGGTCCTCCAGCCCTCAATTGCATGTGCCCCGGTCATGTGGGTGACCGAGGGCTTAACCAAAGCTCCAGCTCCTTGGTCCGCCCAGATGACCAGGGGCTATTTTTTTTAGCTCCAAGGTGCTAAATGGGGTATGATAGGGCTTTTTAAGCTACTTTCACAAAATCGGACATATCTCGAGCGTTTTAGCTCGGATTTTCAAACGAAAATAGGCATTGGAAAGTTGATTCTAGCACCGACCTGATGGTGCAAGATTTTTTCAAAAAAATTCCAGTTTGGTTATATTTTTTCTAGTCAAAGTGGGGTCTTTTTCTACACTTTTGGGGCCATAGAAGGTGCAAACAAACTCCGTTTTTCAAAAACAAATAGGCGTTGGAAAGCTCTCAGCATGCTCTATTCAGATCTGTGATATTTTTTCTCTGAATTTTCATCAGGTACACAAGAATTTGTTTTGAATTTTTGTTGCTTATGCATTGCTTCCTCTTTCTCAGTTTGTACTAGGGTTTGGGTTTATCTCTTGTGGGGTGGTGTTTTTTTCTTGCTTTCTGTCATTTATATTAGAAAACCAGAACACCAAAACTATCAAAAAATAAACCCTTCTACATCTTCTGTCTATTCTGAAAGATCACATAATAATAAAAAACACAAGCAGGTACAGGTGCAGGGTTCCATGGCAGACTCCTCAGTTGAGTTACTCACATCACACAAATATCACACCTGGAAGTCACGCATGCCAAGGATTCTCAGGTCACGAGGGTTGTGGTCTTGTTTAGATGAGGTTCAGCCTCAGTTGCAGCGTTCTTTTGAGATTCTTCAGCATATGAACAAGATGGATGAAGCTATGGGTTTGCTATCCCTGCATGTTTCAGATAGTCTTTTGTTTCACCTTGATTCTTTGCTCACTCCTCAAGCCATGTGGTTGAAGTTTGAGACACTTTTTGGGACCATTAATGAGTTTTGAGCATTACAGATTGAGGCAGAGATGACTTCACTGTTACCTGAATCATTTCCCACTATTGAAGATTTTTTGAACAAGTTCAAAACTATCTACACTATTTTACAAGGTTGTGGCAAGAATAATTCAGACACAGAGTGCATTTACTTGATCCTTTCAAAGCTTCATGGTCCATTTCAGATATTTTTTTTTTCCTTCTATCCACCATGGATGGCCTGGGTGCTTATTTTACCATGCCTACCTTTGATGTGTTTTGTGAGTGTTTGTCTCGTGAGCAGTCACACCTTTCTCAGCCAGATATGCTCTTAGGATCAAAGAATAAAGCATTGGTTTCTCATTCATCTAAGGAGAAATAGAAGCAGAAAACAAAGCCCAAGAAAGATTCTGCAGGTAGTGAGCATTCCTCCAAACCACCTCTTAAGTCTGATTCCAAACCACCACTTAATCCAAAACAGGGGAAATCTTCAAAGTTTGTTGAATCTTCCTCCAAGACTAAGCAGAAATTAGGAGACACTTGCAGCTTTTGTGGCAAGGAAGGACATCCAGTTTCCAGGTGTTGGAAATGATTAGAGGCTTTAGAGGAAGCCATGCAGCAGCATCACATCTCCTCACCTCAGTCGTCTTCTTCTTCCACAGGGAAAGGCCATGCTCTCATTGCTCGAGCATCAACCTATGGGTCCACTTGGATTTTAGATTCCGGTGCTTCTCACCATATGACTCACACTCAGTCATTGGTCACTTCTCTTGCCTCTTTTGGTACTTCACAGATTGCAGTGGGTGACTCTACACAGCTTTCAGTCTTGGGTTCAGGTTCTGTCTCTTTGGATGGGGGTACTCTACAGGATGTTCTAGTTGTTCTTGACATCTCGATAAACCTCCTGTCCATTTATCATATTTTCCATTCTGGCTCTGGTAAGATAATTGAGTTCTCACCACATGATGTGGTTATTCGGGACCTCCATGACTCTGATCTGGTTGTGGCTACAGGGAGTGTTGATACTGCATCTCGTCTTTACAGATTTGATAGATTTGAGCCTTATGGGGGTATAGGTTCATCTCTTATAGCACATGCAGATTCAATGAGTAAGCTTTGGCATGAGCATTTGGGCCATGTCAATTACAGATATCTTCAGTAGATGAGTACACAAGCACTTGTTCTTGGTCTTCCACAGATTTCCTGCACAGACGATGTTTGTCATGGTTGTGTGCTTGGCAAACATCACAGGGATCCCTTTCCGAAGGGAAGAGTCACTCGTGCTTTGGCACCCTTGGAGTTGATTCATAGTGACCTCATGTCATTTCCCACTCCTTTTTCTGGGGCCAAGTATGTACTCACATTCATTGATGACTTCTCCAGACACACATAGGTGTACTTTCTTAAGTACAAGTCCGATGTCTTTGATTCCTTTCAAATCTTCAAGACATTTGTAGAGAAGCGGTCTGGCCTTTCTATTCGGTGGATACATACAAATAATGGGGGGGAGTATGTGAATCAGGCTTTCAGAGATTTTTGTACTGAGCATGGTTTGCAGCATCAGTTTATTGTTCCCTACACCCCTCAGCAGAATGGTGTCACTAAGAGAAAGAATGGGACTTTACGGGAGATGGTGAATTATATGATTTAGTCCAGGTCCATGGATTCATCTTTTTGGGCTGAGGCGGTTAATTGTGCCAACTATATTCAGAATTAGATGCCTCACAAGGCGATTCGACATATGAATCCTGAGGAGGCTTGGTCTCATGACAAGCCTGATGTTTCATCATTTCGAGTATTTGGTAGTGAGGCATGGGAATTTATTCCTAATTCTCAGAGGAGAGCCATGGAGTAGAAGAGTCAACCCCTCATTTTTGTCGGCTACTGTGAGGATGTTAAGGCGTATAGGTTGTTTGATCCTGATTCCAGAGAGGTCCTGTTTTGGTGGGATGTCCAGTTTGATGAGTGCCTTCCCACAGTGGATACCCTATCTCCAGTGTCTACTTCACTACCTACTCCTCCCACTACAACTCTTCAGGATTATGTTGAGGATAATTCTGATGAGGATGTTGATGTTGATGATCCCCCATCTCCACCTTCACTTGCTCCATCTCAGATGCCCAAATGGACTCGCTTTACTATTGAGGCAGCAAGATCTATGGCAGGTGATCCTTCAAACACTCGTCGCACCTGTTCTCATACCGCGGGCTCTAGTCTTTTGAATCATGCTCTTTCAGAGGATCCTCAGAAGTTTTCAGCGGTGACAAGTCACCCTGAGTGGGATAGTGCTATGGAGGAGGAGTATTCTTCTTTGATGAGGAATAGTACTTGGGATCTTTGTCCTCTTCCTAAGGGCAGAAAGATGGTTCGGTGCAAATGGTTGTATCGCACCAAGTATGTTGCTGATAGTTCTATTGATAAGTACAAAGCACGTCTTGTTGTGAAGGGTTTCTCCCAGGTTGAGGGTATTGATTACTCAGAGACATTTTCCCTTGTCGCCAAGATGAATTCTATTCAGTTTGTACTATCTCTTGCAGCTTCTAGGGGATGGCCCATTTTTTAGATGGATGTGAAGAGTGCATTCTTGCATGGTGACCTATAGGAGGAGATCTATATGGAGTAGCCTCAGGGATTTGTGTAGGATGCTTCTTTGGTTTGCAGACTTCGACATTCATTATATGGTCTCAAATAGGCCCCTCGGGATTGGTATGAGAAGATGGACTCTTTTTTGCTCTTTACTGGTTTCACACGCTGTCATTCTGATCCCACCGTCTATATTCAGAATCTTGAGGGTGAGATCCTGATTCTTGTGCTATATGTTTATGATATCCTCATCACATGTAGCTCATCCTTTATGATTTAGCATGCTCAACGAGCTTTGATGGAGCAGTTTGAGATGACAGATCTCGATCTTCTCCACTATTTTCTTGGTCTTCAGGTGATTCAGTCTTCTGATGGGATCTCCATTTACCAGCAGAAGTATGCTCTTGATATGCTTCAACGCTTCGGCATGCTTGATTGCAAGCCTGCCCCCACACCTTTTCAGTCAAGGGTTGTTTTGACTACTACTTGCCCCACTCCTTCAGTAGATTCTACACTTTACAGGCAGTTTGTTGTACCTGACTCACACTCATCCTGATCTTTCCTTTGCAGTTGGCCTTGTCTCTCGATTCTCCCATGATCCTCATGAGAGTCATTGGCAAGCTGCCAAACATATTTTGAGGTACATTCAGGGCACCATTTCTTATGGCATTCACTACACATCAGGGGATCCTCACATTGTTGGCTACACTAACTCGGATTGGGCTAGTGATGTCAATGATCGAAAGTCTACTTCTGGCTTTTTTTCTGTCTTGGCTCTAGTCCTATCACATGGTCTTACAAGAAGCAAACTGCTCATGCATTATCATCTATAGATGATGAGTACCGAGTTGTTGTGCTCGCTAGTCAGGATATTTTATGGCTTCGACAGTTGTTAACTGAGTTTGGTTTTCCTCCTGATAGTCCCACTATTCTTTGGTGTGACAATCAGAGTGTTATACACATTTCTCGCAACCTAGTGGAGCATCAGCGGATGAACCACATTGAGCTTCATATGCATTTCATCACACAGTTGATTCAGGATGGTTCTCTCATCTTGGAGTATATTCCCACTGCCGAGCAGGTTGCAGACATCTTCACGAAGCCTTTTGCATCGTCGCGCTATCTTCAGTTGCACTCTATACTTGGGGTGAAGGAAGTTGTCCTTGGGGGGTCTTTATGAGGTCTTCCTTCCTTCATATTTCTTTCAGCATGTTCTTCTATCTCTTTTTGGAGAGGATTTTTTTCCCACTGGGTTTTCTCCTTTTCTCTGTTTCATAGAGATTTCATTGTATTTGGGTACCTAGTCTGGCCTTGTTGTCGGGACCCATTGTTTTTTGCTTTCAGTAGCTTCTTCTAGGTTTAAGCTTCTCCCTAAGTCTAGCCTAAGGGGGGGTGTTAGAGTTATTTACTTGATTAATTAAACAATATTTGTTTAATTAATTAAAGTTCCCTTTTATCTCTTTTACACTTAAGCTAATATTAGGTGCATAATAGTTAATTATTTTATTAATTATTAATGTGCTTGCCTAGGGTTTTCCTTTTTAGGGTTTTTTGACCTATATGTGGTTGAAAATTTTCTTTTGTATAATCAATTCTTTTTTTACACATTGGTGAATACAGAGCTCCACATCTTTGAGCATTTTACTATTTTCTTTGTTGCTTCTCTTTGCTTCTCCCTCTAACAGGTATTCTTAGCTTGCAGAGATCACTGGGTTCCTATGAAGTTGTAGTTTCTCAACTTCTACATGAGATCACTGGGCTCCTATGAAGTTGTAGTTTCTCAACTTCTACACATATAATATCGAAAAAATCCTTTCGAGAAAAAACTCCATGAAGAATTAGTCTATTATTCAATCTTTGAAGTAGATTACAATAGCTCCAATTCTTGCTTGAGAATTCCTCTTTTTCCTTCACCAAAACTTCTTCATGCCTGCAAATAAAACTGAATAATAATCTCTTCAACTTGCTTGAGATAAATAGGCTTTGATCAACTTTGTAAACTCCAAATGAGTTACAATAACAATACTCAAGCCCTATCCCTAAAATGTACGCCTGTCTCTTGCAAGTAGAGTTATGCTATGAAGAACAATGTCAAATCCTCATCTTCAAGCATTTGGGCGTCCCAAACTGAAGTGCTAACTCAACCTTTATTCTGTAAATATATTCAAGGCTTCATCCTCAAATTTGGCGCCCAAAAGAGGGCCCACTTAACTAAGCCTTCTAAAATATCTCAACATGCAAAGGAGTTAATTCCAAGAAGACAACTTGGGTGCCCAAGGTGGGTCCAAGTTATTTCTTATTAACTAAAATATTTCTCAACACCATTCATGCAGGAATGGTCATCACCTTAATTGAAGGTAGTTCATGTTATCTGTCATGCAAATCAAGTTATTAGCCATGCATTCCAAGTTAATTGAAGTCAACTATCATTCAACTAAAACCAACTGAAGATAACTGAACCATAACTGAACTAAACTAAACTAATTCTAAACTAAACTGAATCGAACTAAACTAAACTGATTTGAACCAAACTGAACTGAACTTCATGCATGCAAACATCAAACCCTAACTCTTAGGATCTTTACATGAATTCAAAAGTGTTATCTCTTACTCTGAATAGTTAACTGAACTCAAGGTGAGTGCCACCTACCATGTGGGTGCCCCATGTGCCCCTATTATTTAGGAACTCAAATGGATGCCCTTACATGCTCCTAACATTTAGAATTAATTACAAATGTCAATTAACATGATTATTTCATCAAATATTATTCTCTTCCTAATCCTAGTGTTGTTGAACACACTCCAAGGACTTAGGAGATACATGAAATAACTAATGTTTAGGTTTGCAATTAAATGGCATCATATTTTCAACAATGAGATCCATAGTAAATCCAACACCAAACTCAATCACAACATAACCAACCTCTACAAATATCCCCAAACCATGTTCACCCCATCACAAATGGGAAAACAAGAGCTAGGTGTATCCTCTAAGGATGTCATAAGAAAGGTGAGGGAGATGCTTGAGAGTGGGAGCACCATTGTTAATTGTAGAAGTATATAAATATCATTGTTTATATATATTTTAACTATTAAATGGATAGATAAGAAAAATACACACTTTATTTTTAATTGAGAGGTTTTTTTATTTTTAATCATTTTAAATAAATTAATGAAAATAAATTATTTAGTTTAATTTTTTATAGTAATAAAACAAATAATAGAATACATGCAAACAATTATAAAATAGTTAAATCAATCAATGTATCATTAATCATAAACATACTATTAAACAATGTAAATTTGATATAAAACACTTTTAAAAATTCCTAAATTCTAAATATGTTAATTATTTATGTAAATTTATACACTTTCAATAATGAATATGCTATCTCTTTTAAAAATATGGATATTATAAACTTGTAGATACATTTTTTTAAAGATATTAAATTAAGAAAAATATAACTTTCTTGAATTATAAAGTCTTGAATATTTTGTACTCTATAAAAATAATTGAAAAATATATTATATGTAACCATTAATCAACACAATTATTAATATGACTTTGAAAATTTTCAATTATTACTCATACACTTGTCGAATTATCTAACTCTTACTTGTAAAAAGATTAGACTTATTAATGTGGTTTTGAAAATTATAATCTAACTTAAAAAATCAAAGGGTTGCTAAAAATCTAAATCGATAATTTAAAAAGATTTTTCAAAAAATCATTGTTAAAAATCTATATTGATAATTCAAAATTATTTTTTAGAGAAGGGTTGTCAATCTAATTGATAATTCAAAATGATTTTTCAAAGAAAGGTTGTTAAAAAATTTTATCAGTCATTATCAATCTTTCTCATTTATTAAAATCTTTTGGCGCTCAAGACTGACTTATTATTTTTATCTTGATATATAATTACATTACACCATTCCTTAGCAAACATAAAATTAAGTAAAAATTGTCATGAATATGCAAATTTCTCCATTGCAACTATATAAAAACCAATGTGAAAACATGAAAGTATGAGAACAAGAGAATGGGAAACTTCAAATCAAGCATAAAGTACTAGTGGAATTGATTGAGGAGGTAGAATTGATTACAAAAACCATAGTATTTATTTCACAACTACAAAACAATGGAATGACATTTCTTATTTCATTATCGGACCTTTGAAAATAAATGTGGTTTTCTCAAAAGAAATACACCAAAAAAATCATGTTGAAATATAATTAAGTGGAATACAATTGATACGTAAAATGTTTATAAATTAAATGTCATATAATTATGATTATCTAAAATTTCTACATATTTCAAAAACTAAAAATTCTCTGCATAGACTTTGAAAATCATATCTTTGTATATTTTCTACATAGAAAATTTATTATTTTAAAAGTTTCCCTTCCCCTTTCCCTACGTCTTCCACACCTAAGACTTTGACTTGCCATTATATATCGATGAAAGGACAAGTCAATGATTAAGTAGCCTAATAAAAATCATGCATATGTTTATGCACTCCTCTTACAAGCCCACAATATTTACGTCACGCCCTCTACCTAAAAATCACTACATCAAAATTTTCCACACGTTCCATGCACTGAACGATTATCATTTACATCTTCCACACGCTCAAAGACTTTGATGATTATCATTTTCATCTTCCACACGCTCAAAGACTTTGGAAATTGTACGAAGGCAACTTACAAGCTCTTATAAATACAACTCTGTTTTCACCCATTGCTATGCAACCATCCCTATTCACGATTTAACTGCCCTCAACCACATCAAGCAAGGGCTGCTCTATTCGTATGACCTCACCAATTAACATGCTTAATATTTGGTAAATTCCAAGTAATGTGTCAACAAATAAAACTGCAACCATATAAAAACAAACATATATCTAAGGGCTCACTTCAAAATGGGTTTCAATCCCATTTAAGATTTGTAGCTTGAATCACAATTACTATTGTGTTCTTAACGTGGAATCATGATAATATTCAACCCATGTCTTTTTGTTAAACATCTATTTTATGGTTGGAGATGGAACGTTCTAATATTCCATGGTCCATAGATAGAATGGGATTTTAATGTTTTACAGTTAAAAAATGCAATCATGCAACTCACAAAATGGAATCTACTCATCTTCACTATTAATTCTAAGTTTGGAAGGTCTTATTTGTGATGTAATTATATTAAAATAAAATGGTTAGATGAACACAAAATATTGTCGTTTTCATCTTATGTTTGAATAATATTTTAAAAGTGTGTGCTCAAGGTAAATTTTAATTCAAGTTTTAAGAAATGCAAACAACTTTTAGAATTTAGTAGTAAGGAAAATTTTAGTGACGAATTAAAATCTAATAAATAGGTATGCAACAAAGAGTTTCATAGTTTGAGATGAAAATGGGATTTCCAAATCAAATGGTTAAAAAAGTGTTAAGGTTTTACTATGATCCATATTACCTTAAAGGTGACAAAATTATAATGCCTTGATGAATTGCAATCAAGAATAACAACCTATAATACATAAAAAATATTTTTATATGTTTGACAAAAACACATTGTCTAACAAGCATATGCGTGAAAGATAATGAGTTCAATTTTTTTTTGAAGGTATGCATTTAACAAAAATGATAGAGTTTGGGGATTTTTTTCATTGTATTAGAAAAAGTAAGAGAGATTTTTAAATTAACATTAAAAATCTTTCTTTTTTTCAATTTTCAAATTGACCATTTACATTCACCATTTATCTATAGAGAACTAGAAGCTACAACCCTAAAAATCATTTGAATCTTAAATGCATTTTAAATTTGCATAAAAAAATAAGTTAAGATACTTTATGCGTTAACTAATTTACCTAAAGATTTGGAATGATAGAAATATCTAAATTATATATATATGAAATATTATATTATGAAAAAATAAATGCTCAATTTTCACTAAAATAAATCTTTAAATTTAATTACAAGAGTAATTAACACTCCTCTAACAAACTTGAAGTATAGTTTTTGCATTCTATTTAATCCTATCCTACGTAAATTTAGTGTTAAATAAGTATAATCTAGTGTATGATTGCAAAGAAAACAATGAATGCAAGAGAAATTTATCTCTATTTTCTCTACATATAAGGCTTTGTGAATAAAATGGAATATTGATGTAAAGTTAGAATGACCACAAAGAAATAAAATACATGAGATAATTTAGGAGATTGAATGAACTTGAGTGGACAAGTAAATTTCTTTAAAATCAAAGAAAAATAAACTTCCTTATCATTCTTACACATATTGGAAGAAAACACCAATTTGTGTTTCTTGTATCTAAGATAAAATGAATATAAAAATGGTCATATAAATCATTTTCGAAAGAAAGGGCCTTCACTTTATTGACATCTACTTTGAAATGACCTATTTTTAGCTTTTATATTACTTTGGTGCCCTTTATGTTTATAACCAATTTGAGAAATTCTAATAATGATTTTGTGTTGTGCTTGTAGCATCATACCCTGTGAATTCCACCCATGAAATATTATGATTCCATATTCGTACTTGTTGCATATTTTGTATGCTTAAATTAAAATATAGTATATAGGAACATGCCCCTAACACATATCTCATACCATTCTATCCCTTATTAAATACCACATATTTTATTCTATTGGATTATCATTCTTTTGGTTATGTATAGTATTGGGTCAACATCTTCTCTACTTTTAGGTCCCTTTTTGAGACCTCAATAACAAGATGCAACCACATAATTTATTGCATGCACTTTTTACCTTATGTATGGTACCATAAAGACCTTATTGGCATATGTGGGGTTGGATTTACTCTTATATTTTGTGATTTAACCCTATGATTTCTTCTTAAACATATAGTGCTAGAAGTTTGAGGAGATTGTAACTAATATTGTTGTTGACAACATGAGCATGGGCTTATACAGTGTTGTCATTGATGTCAATATTGTTATTTGATATCTACATTGAGGTGCAGTTGGTTGGTAAAGCATCAGTGAGCATGGAGATGGTAACCCAACATGAAGATGCAGATGTTTTGCTCTAGTGAAGAAAAAATGGATTGATTATTTGGATGTGTCGGAACATAGTTTTTCGATGTATAGAGCATTAGCGCCTTGGTCTACATTGGTTTTCCTTTAGGTATTTTTGTCAGTGGTTCTAAGTAAATTTTGTTGTGTTTTTTAGGACCTTAAATCAAAAGTTTCATGTATTTATGTCATCTGGTGCAAAATCTATGGTTGATAGTATATATTAGGTTTGCTAATGACAGTATAATTAGTGTAGGGTACCTATTTGGAATGTTCTGCATTCCATCGTGGAATTGTTTTTGTTATGTGGATTTGAGGAAGTGTTACCAGGTGTCAAATGAGTGTGTAGTTTAAGTGGTGTGTGTTTTGGAGGTTTGCATGTTAGATTGTGGATAATCAGTTGGTGTATTTTAGAGTTCAATGTAATTAGATTTCCACAATCCATATGAATTTAAATTTACTTGCTTCTGGATTTTATTGTGTGCTAGTTTTTCATCAACATTTCAGATCACACTCAGTGATCCATCATCAGGATAGAGAGTTGAGAAAGATGAGAAGTGATAAGTTGTAGACCAAGCTTGTATGAAAGAGAGAGGAAGGAGGAAAGAGAGGGGTGAGGATAAGGCACACAACTTGGTCTGCAACTTATCACTTCTCATCTTTCTCAACTCTCTATCCTGATGATGGATCACTGAGTGTGATCCGAAAAGTTGATGAAAAACTAGCACACAATCAAATCCAAAAGCGAGTAAATTTAAATATTTTAGAGTTGTCTCACTGATGCCAACCTAATATGTTTGGGGTTGTGCATAGTTCAAGGAAGTATTGATTAGTTATGTGGGAGCTATTATCAGTCCATACTAACCTATTTTATGTGTTATAAGTTTTGAATTAAGGCATGAAGTGTGTATATGTGATCTTGAGTTGACAAGTTATTATTTTGCATGATACATCTAATTAGGGAAACCTAATTGATGTTGCAGGTGTTTGTGAATGTAATGAGTATAAATCTAAGATAATTTTTGTTTTTTTATGGATGTGATGAGATGTGAGAAGAACTATATAAAATGTATGATCTACGAATTCCTAAGCAGAGCATGCTAATGTGATGTGAATGCAGAGTAGAGCAGAGTGTTAGATTAGAGTAATATGAAGTGTGTTGATTCGGTATTTTGATCTCTAGTGGAACTATATTTCCTGCATATTTAAATGCATTAGTAGCAGTTCAAATATTTGCAGTGAGCCACCCCTCTCTTTTATTTTCTCTTGTTCTCTGGAAAATGAGTCCACCTAGCAGTGAAACATTATGTAATTTTTTATGATTGGTTATAATATATTGTGAGCTAATCCTCATTGTGTTTTTTCCCTTTTTGGATATTTCCATATAAAAATATGGTGTATATGTGTTATGTTCGTTGGTGATTGATTTCATGGTTTCTTTTCTTACTAAAACTTGAATATGATTTTTGAAATGAATATTTAAATGGTTAAGTGGTTTTAGAGAATACTAATTCACCCCCTCTCAGTATTCTAAGTATTCAACAATTCGTATCAGAGTTTGGTTCCTTCATTTGGCTTGATCATTGAGGTAGATCTTGGAGTTGAAAATGTGGCTACAAGGAAATATCCTATTCCTCTTAAATAAATTATGCCAAAAGGATTTACTAAAGAAGATTGCATTGTTGATATGGAAGGAGAACTCAAATTTTCCTTGGATGATTTGTATAAAGAAAAATATGAGTGTGTGTCGTAAAATATGTCCTACCATGTTAGTATAACACACCTTCATGGAATGCATTACTTAAAAGGAAAACAAAAGTAACATAAACGAAAGTACAACCTATCCTTCTAACTCATCCCATGGCTCTCTAATCCCGAGGAATCCTACAAATTATGCTCTCAGATCTTATTATGGTTGCACAATAACCTGTAAGATTGACAAATCAATAAACAAGATGCTTAAAATGAATCTGCATGCCTATGTTTTTGGGTTTTTCAATAACTTGATGCATAGAAGCTAAATGATACTATGGTGGAATGGTGTTAAAATCTAAGTGCTGAAATGATGGTGATGATGAAATGTAAATACGAAATGGAATATCGAAAGAACTAAACTATGAAAATGAAAATGCTATTATAACACTAAAATGAACTAAAAATGCAAACTAAACTAAAATGCTCTCCAACTCTCTCACAAATGCACTAAAATTCAACAACATAAACTTGTCTAAATCTTCATGTCTATAAAATGTTGTAGCAAAGGGCTCTATTTATAGATTTTTCAAGCCTCAAGGTGATGTGGCAACAATGGATGGTCAAGATTGTGATCTTGCAGCATCAATGATAGAGCATCAGGAGGTTAGAGGGAATCAGGGAGATGGTTCTTTTCCACAAGAAAAATTGCCAAGTGTAGAAAGGAATCACAGAGTAGGAGGAGCCATGTGTCTTAGTTTGTTCAAAATTGGTTGCAAATTTGTTGGAGATATTTCATATTTTGCAATTTATAAAAATTCATTTGTGAGACACATGATGAGGTGGCAGGTGAGTTGGAGGTGGTTAGAAGAAAGTTGTAGAAATGTGCTTAAATTGGATTAAAAATTCAATTTAATAGGAGAGGGTAGATTAGTAAAATGACAAATAAATTATTTTGTGCATTTTAACCAATTTTTAGAAGAATATTCTAAATTCAAATTTAAAAATTGAAATTTAAAAGGAAGGAGGAAAATTAATTAAATACAAATTGATTAATTTGTCCTTTTAATTAATTTTAGAAAGAAGGTGAATTTTGGAAAAGAAGAAATAGAATATGAACCATATAAATAAATTTTACAATTTATTTATAATAGTAGAGGAATTAAGAATATTAATCAAATAGTCAATATTTAATTAATGTGATGCTCAGACCATTTTTGCGTGCATACATTTTGCCCCTCTTTGAAGTGATATGCGCAACAACATTGCTTCAAAGAATAAATTTTCGACCGTGATGAAAAAATTTGACATGCCCCGGACTCCGATTTTACAACGATGATGAAAGGATGCCCCCTCGGGAGGTAAATCAAATATTTTTTATTTTTTAATGATTTTTGAATTTTTTTGATGATTTAAATGATTTTTCAATAATGTGTTGATCATCGATAAATTTGATGAGGATAACCTGATTTATCTCCCAAAAATTTGAAGAGATTCGCCACACTGTTGATTAGTTGATAAAAGACCCTTTTGAAAAATAAAATAAAATGCCACCATTATTACCCCTTAATTAACCTTTAAAAGGGGTAAAAGGTTAAAAGTTAAACTCATTTGTAACCTTAGCATTTTGAGAACCTGAGAGCCTGCAGAGAAAAGATGGACAAAATTCATCACCACAAACACTAATTCGAGCACGTTCACCGTCATCAGCGTCCGACCACGTATGGACCTCCGATATGTACCCAAAAACTACTTTTTTTAATTTCAAATTTTTATTTTCGTGCCTTAAATTGCTTTTAAAATTTTGAATTTTTTGTAAGTTTTAGTGCATAGGATAGGGGAATTAGTTCATAGGGCACCCGCTTCAGCACATAGGGACCCTGTAGTAGCACATCCCATTAGGTTAGGACCCCCAAATTTGTTCAGCGCATCTAGCTTCCGCTTTAGCGCATCCGACAAATAGCACATAGGTGTGATAGAGTCGTGCATAGGGTTGATTAAGTGGCACATCTGAGGAATGGTACATCAGGTCCCTGTTTCAGCGCATAGGTTTAGTTTTCTACTGCATTGGTGAAATAGCGCATTAGGACTCTATTCTGACACATCCAACAAATCTTTCAACGCATCCAGTAAACCAGCGCATAGAAACCCTATTTTAGCGCATCTAACCAAAAATTATGATTTTGATGAATTCCTCCTAGATTTTGATGATTTTTAATCATGTCAGCCAATGATAGGATGATATTGATTGATAGGTTGATGATCGTCCTCATGATAAGTGAGGAACGATGAACTAGGATAGGTTGATTGATTGTTGTCCTCATGATAGGCAAGGAATGATGAAAATATAGATTGATGTTGATTGTTGATGATCGTCCTCATGATAGGCGATGAACAATGAAAAGATAGAATAGGTTTATTGATCAATCTCATGACAAATGAGAATTGAATGATAGGTTAAGTGCTTCCTCGAGATTTGATCAGAATCTCACGTGAGCTAATTTGATTAGATGATGTGCTTGATTGATAGGCCGACTGAATGATTTGCTGACTTGATGTTTTGATTTGATTCTAGGAGGGTGGCTTAGGGAACCTTCAGGTTCGTGAGCACTTTCTAGGGACATGGGACATGATCCCACAGTTGACTTTGACTAATCTTGTCATCATAGACTAGTGTGGCTTGAGCTCATTGATAGATATGCCCCAATACTAGATTAACCGAAGGCTACTGACAACACTTATGGATTGGTGGCATAGTTACCACAACACATTTCATTTACCGATGGGTGAAATGACAGTGACCTCAGAGGACGTGTATCAAATTATGTGAATACCGGTTATTGAGACCTTGGTGATGTATGATGTGGAGGAGCAGGGAGGGACAAATGCCTTACAATAGATGTTCCATGATGATAGGCTTATTGGTTATGAGTTATCTTGGTAGGAGTTGATTGTGACTTAGTAGCCACTACCCTGTGTCCTAGCAGGTTTTGTTGGAAGATTTTTGTGCCTCAATTGTAGGTCGAAGGGCCTTTCAGTTGGCTGGGGATGACTATTGGAGAGCATGATTTCTCATGGAACAATATATGCTTGGGTTACATGCATGTTAGCACACTTATACCATGATATGCACTAGGTAGTGTATCTACAAGCAAGCAGTTTATCAACAGGGTTCACTCTACTATAGATCTAGACCTGGGAGCATATAGTGATCACACGGCCAGTTGGTGACAAGGTGCGGGCAGCAGGATGCCCATATGTGTTTTTATATTCAAGGCCACTTGTCTAGCATAAGCTAGGAAAGCTAGAGTATTGGAGGCAGGTCTTGAATGACCTAGATATAGTGATATGGAGACAGTACTTAGATTGCGAGGCATGGCCCTCAGATGGTGTAGAGCTTCCATTTATGTTTTGCAGTAGATACCTGATAGGGAGGACACCCTATATTTTGGAGAGATTCATGTTTGGGAGGGTCCACAGGAAGTATGGTTGCATTCAAGGGATGCCACAAGGGGTAGTGCATTATGCGTGATGGCGGCAGGATATACTAGAGTGTGGTCCAATCATCGATTATGATGCAACACGCATTGAGTATTACGGCTTACAACCCATTTTTTGGTAGTACCTTTCTGGGATTATAGATGCTCAAATGACGACAGACTATGTGGAGTACTTCCACACTCATCTATTTCCACGAATATCTAGTCCTGATGAGCTAGCGTCGATTTTGGATGCAGGGAGTGGAGTGGAACTAGCTACACATCCCAGGGGTGGAGATGGAGGGGGAGGGGGAGGAGATGATGGTGGTGATGGTCTAGGAGATGATGGTGGTGGTGGTGGAGGAGTGGGTGTGCCAGTATTTGGGGTTATCCCCAAGAGGCAGTTGTCAAAAATAGCTAGGTAGTGGCCACTGATAGTATGGATGCCATCACAGAGACAACAGGCTCAGATTGCTGGTCTACAGGGGTAGTTGCAAAGTTTACAAGCCCAGATTCGGGCACTGCAAGGTCATCTTGCCCAAGCCTAAGCATAGGTGCAGATGTAGGGGCAGATGGTACAGTTACAGGCCTAGGTATCCACACTTACCACAAAGTGAGATGCTGCCAAGAGGCAGGAGGCACAGGTTGTGGCTGTAGCTAATAGGGTAAAAATTGTTGTATAGGGTATAGGTACTGCCAACCTTGTTAGAGAGCTGAGAGAGTTTTCCAATGAGGCGAAATACTATAGGGGTAGATACCATGAGGTTGTGACACCAAGGCAAAGGGTGAGCTACACTAGATCCAGGTTTGGGTGCACACATTCGCACACTACCAGCAAAGGAGTTACCCAGCCACTTCTGCCAGGTGGACCTCCACCACCAGGGACATGACCATTAGGGGTAGGGCCTTCAGGGATAGGACAAAGACTGGCCACATTAGGTGGTAGTACCACAAGATCTCCTAGACATACATTATTGTATATTGTGATTTATAGACTCAACCTTTGTGCCACATTTTTTATGTATCTCATTCTCAGATTTATCATTGTATGCTTGGCATATTTTCATGAGTTTATATGATATGCAGCGACAGTTGATGATCTTATGTGATAATATTTTATTATAGATGGATGCATTTAATTTGTGTTCTATATGATTATGCTATGTTTTGATATTATTATGTTATGGATGCATTTATGAGATGAATGATATGAATGTAAATGACATGAAATATGATTTCTTTATGAATGATTTGTGATACATGTAGATGTATAGATGTATGATTTTTATGCTATGATGTTATGATGAAAATATGTGATGCAATTTTCCATGATTTTGGTATTTTCTATGCAAATATATGAAATACATTATGATGTTATTATGAATGCAAATGTGATGAGATGAATAATGATTTTATTATGAATGCAAATATGATGAGATGGAAATGTGATGAGGTGGATAATGGTGTTATGAATGAAAATGTGATGAGATAGATAATGATATTATGAATGCAAATGTGATGAGATGAATTTGTTATGATCTTGATGTGATGGTATTATGCATTATTTTTGGAAATTTTCATATGCAAATGAATGTATGTTATGGAATGAAATGAAAATGCAACTGAATAATATTTTTGTTATGTCAAGTATACTCAAATCCTGTAGAAAGAAATAACATCAACCTTGAGGATGACAAGCTTAGAAAATCTATAGTGCATATGCAAACTAATATGAAATGCAATTCTATCTATGCAATGTTGTCATCATTGAGCGTTTTATTATGTTGAAAGTTAGTACAAACATCGATGGTATAAAATCGACCATGCTGACCTGAGTACAACTTCCATACAACTTTCGTTGAGATTTGATAATGCAAGATAACACAAGCATCTAGGCATAATGAGACCGAGATGACCCGAGTATCACTTGTGTAAACAGACAAGAGTTAATCATCTTCCTATGCAAATTCAGAATGTCATCAATGATACTTTGTAGAGCATGTCCTGTGACAATTTGCATAGTAGTAATAATTAACTCACAAGCAGCAGACAAAGAAAAATATCATTCTTGATCACAGTGCCTCTAGTTTGTGACATCATCGAGGTACTCTCGAGAAATGATAACAACAATCACGATACATTATTTGACCCATTTTGTTAAGGTGATCCAACCATGATTCAAAAGATGATCCTTTTGTGATGAGATGGTCTGGTTTGATGTTGATGTTTGATTTGGTTGATTGGATTCATTTTCGTTGCTCAGATTTTGAAATGGTCATTGTGATTGTTGTTTTGATGTTATGGTTTGTTGATTGCTTGCCTGTTTATTTATACTCAACGGTGATTTCCCCCAGTGAGATTAGGAAATTTCCCCCACTGAGAACAAACCAAATTTATTATGGATATGTACAATGAGAACCAAGCTTGAGTGGGACGACCACATTAGCTAGATATGGACATGAAGCTTGTTGTAAGATATGCATGAATACACAGAGATGGCAGAAGTGGAAAGTCAACACACGCTCAAAAAGATAGAGAAGCCAACCTATCACAAATAACGCTTGTTTACCAAGTTTTCACCATTTTTTTTTATTGCACTTTTAAGATTTTATGATTTTTTTTTGTTGTTACCAAGATGCCTATTTGCCAAGTTTTCATCAAGGCAACCATTTTTTGATTTTTCACTTTTTTTTCTATTTTTCTCTTTTTGTATTTTTTTTTTTTTTAAATTCAGGACTTTTTCTACTTTTTAGAATTTTTTCAAGACTTTTAACATGTACTAGATGTATCAGGTATATAACTTCTTCAAGTGAAGGTTGTTCATTGGTTCTTCAAATAGGTCCCCCTCAGGTGTAGATAACTGATATGCCCTCAATCCAAAGACTGAAACCACAACAAAAGGACCTAGCTAATTAGGTTCAAATTTTCCTTTGTTTTCCCGGTCTTGCTGATTATGAGGATTTTCTTTGAGTACCAAATCATTGACTTGGAATTTCCTAGGTTTGACTTTGTGATTGTAGCTTCTGGACATTATTTGCTGATAGAATTTTAGGTGATTCACAGTTAGTTGATGATGTTCATCCAAAAACTCAAGCTCCTACAATCTAGACACATGATAATCCTCATCTGTAATGAAACCTTTTAGGGATACCCAGAGTGAGGGTATCTCAACTTCGATTGGAAATACTACTTCAGATCCATAGACAAGTTCATAGGGTGTAGCTCTTGTGGGTGTTCAGATGCTTTTATGATAGGCCCACAAAGCAGGGTTTAATTGAATATGTCAGTTGCGTCCAACATCGTTGACAGTTTTCTTTAGGATTTTCAAGATTGTTTTTTTTGAGGCCTCAGCTTGGCCATTTCCTTGAGGGTAATAGGGTGTAGAAAATAGATGCTGGATATGAAATTTTTCATAGAGTTCTTGTACATCCTAATTCTTGAAAGGTTTCCCATTGTTAGCAACAATGGATTAAGGGATACCATTTCTGCAAATGATGTAGCTCAAAATGTATGATGAAATATTCTTCCCTATGATGTTGATCAGAGGCACAAATTCAACCCACTTTGTAAAGTATTATGTGGTTGTGATGATAAACTTGTGTCCATTGGATGAAGGTCGGTGAATTTTACCCACAAGATCCAATCCCCATTGACAAAATAGCCATGTTGATGCAAAGGGTTGCAATTCTTGTGTTGCTGCATGGATGAGATTACCATGGATCTGGCATTTTCAACATGTCTTGACAAATTGAAAGGCTTCTCTCTCCATAGTCGGCCAGTAATATCCTAGACGGAGGAGTTTCTTGGCAAGGATTAAACCACTTGAATGAGTTCCGCAAATACCTTCGTGGACATCGCGTAAAGTTGTTTCAGACTCATCGTTTTCTAGGCATCGCAAAAGAGTTCCATCGAGAGCTTGACAATAGGACATCTGCTATTATGGTGTGGCGGGTAGATTGGCGGATGAAATTTCATTTTTGGTTGTGGAAAAGATTGGGAGGAAACATATTATCTTGTAGGTAAGCATAGATCTTTCTGTAAAGGGAGGTATTAGCATCATCAAGGTGGCAAATAAGTTTGGATTCAGAGTCATTGTAGGCGGGGTTAAATAGTTGCTCCACCATGAACTCATAGCGTCCACATTTTTTCTGGAATCTACAGTAAAGAAGCAATACTAGCCATAGAATTGGTATCCTTGTTGTCGCTCCTTTGAATTTGACCAAATTTGATGTCGAAAAAGTACTTCTTGAAGTTATCAATCATTATCTTATAAGACATTAACTTGTCATCTTTGGTTTGATAATCATTGTTGACCTGATTGATGACTAGTTGTGAATCCCCATACACCTGGAGCTCTATAATTTTCCATTCCATGACTATCTTGATCCCACTAATGAGTGCTTCATATTCGGCCATATTGTTGGTGCAAGGAAACATCAAGCGATAGGATTTTGGAATGGTATTCCCTAGGGGAGTGATTAATATGATTCCTGCTCCTGATCCATGGAGGGTGAAGGAACCATCAAAATATAAAACCCATTGTTTTGTTGTTATTGTCAAGACATCTGCATCTAGAAATTAAATATGAAGTGGATGATGATCATGAAGTGGTGCCTCAACCAATTGATCGGCAATGGCTTTCCCTTTGATAGATTTTTTGTCAACATATTGGATGTCAAATTCACTTAGTACCATTACTGACTTAGCCAATATTCATGTCATATTTTCTTTGCTTAAGAGATACTTGAGTGGATCAATCTTAGCTATGAACTTAACTGTGTGAGTCATCATATAGTGTCGCAATTGTTGGGTAGAAAACACTACAGCTAGACAGGATTTCTCAATGGAGGTGTAATTGATCTCATATCCATTCAAGGTTCTACTGATATAATAAATTTCTCTTTCTTTCCCCGTTGAATCTTCCTATGCCAACAAGGCTCCCAATGATCGATCGATAGTGGCGATGTACAATAAAAGAGGCTTCCCTTCTTCTGGAAATTCTAGAACTAGTGGACTGATCAGGTAGTGTTTTAGTTGGTTGAAATTTGTTTCACACTTTTCGTCCCATCGGAAAGAAACATTCTTGTGCAGGAGATGAGTGAAAGGATGAGTCTTATCAGCTAATTGCGAGATAAATCTTTTGATTGATTGGAATCTACCCTAGAGGGATCTTAGCTGACTGATGTTTTTGGGAGAGGCATATCCATTATAGCTTTTAATTTTGTGGGGTCCACTTCAATACCCTTCTCTGACACTATATACCCAAGTAGCTTTGTTGATGTTACCCTAAATACACATTTCTTTAGATTGAGGCGAACATTAAATTTCTCCAGGCAAGTGAATAGTTTTTCTAATATCTCCAAATGTCCTTCTCGAGTGTGGGATTTCACCAATAGTTTGTCCACATAATCTTCCATAAAGGTATACATCATGTCATGGAAGATGGTTGTCATAGCTCTCTGATATGTGGCCCCTGCATTTTTCAACCTGAAGGGCATAATATTCCAACATAAATTTCCCCATGGGCAAGTGAAAGTGGTCTTATCTTGATCTTCTGGAGCTATCTTGATTTGATTATATCCAGAAAATCCATTCATCAATGATAACATGCCATGTCTCGCTGTCAAGTCCACAATGATGACTATATTAGATAAGGGGAAATCATCTTTTGGGAAAGCCTTATTGAGATCTCTAAAATCAATGCAAATCCTTATGCTATTATCAGGTTTTGAGATAGGTACAATATTTGATATCCACTCTACATAGTCAATGGGCCTTATGAATCTGACATCCAACAACTTCTTTAGCTCAAAATTCACCAATAGAGCAATGTACGGATGCATTTTCCTCAACTTTTGTTTAACTAGTTTGATTCTTGAACGAAGGGACAAGTGATGCATTATGAGATCTAGATCTATCCCTGGCATATCTGCATACGATCAGGCGAAGTTGATTTGTCTCTCTTCGAAGAACTTGATGAAGCTGGGCTTTTCTATTTTTGTCAATGACTCTACCAAATGAAGTTTTTTTTCTATTTCTATACTGCCAACATTAATGGACTCTGTTGGTTCAATTAGGACTTTTCATCTCTCTTGGAAGTGTTTAGGGAGAGTGTCAAATTTCCCATCCTTTGGTACCTCAAAGAGGTTTTCACCATCAGATGTGCTCTTTATTTTTATTGTTTTCGAATTTGATACTGCCATGGAATGGTTTTCACCATCAGATCTTTCTTTTGTTTCATTTATTTTGTAGCTAGGAAAATTGACACTCTCCTGTTGTAAATTTCTGCTCTGATGTTCAATGGTGGAGACTATTTCGGGATTTACAACACATAGGAAGTTTATGGTGGCCTCATCATTCGAAAAGTTGGGGATATTGATAGGTTCAGTTTGGTCCCAATCTATTAGCTCAGGATGCAATAATCGTAGGGTATCATTGGGAGGGTTCAGGTCATATGTCGTAAGTGTCCTAATAATAGTGTTGTCATCAAACAAGACTAGGGCCAGATCGAGGTCTATAATGTCACTTTCTTCCAAGGGGTCCATCTCACTATGAGTCTGTTCATCCTCACTCGATCCATCGACATTGTGTGATTCTAATTCAAGTGGTCTAATTCCTGAACCTTGTCCCTTCTCAAGTGTGGGAGTATACTTATGGATTACATCAAAATTTATTTCATGACATGATTCTTCAAATAATGAATCCCACTCATATCTATTTGAATCTGTTTCATAGTGGTCACTGGCTTGGAGTTCTAGAATCCATTCAACAACCTTTTGTTTTAGATATTCTTTGGTTTCTTCTTCTTTCTAATGTTCTTTGTATCCTAACCCTATTTTTTCTTTGGCATTGGTTATAACGGGTTGGATAGGTTTTGTGATACCCTCTTTTATTTTCTTGATAGGTCCCTGTCCGTTGTATCCCATCTTCTCCAAGATCGAGAATCCTTTTCCATACTGAGTGGTTTGAACATTTGTTATTGTGGATTGAGAATCAGTTTCATCTTTGTAGAGCTAGTTCAAAACATCCTTGTCATTTGATTCCTCTGCTTGGGTGCTTGCTTTTACAAACCGGCCATCAAAAAGGGTGACTGGTTGAGATGATATCTGAGATGAGGTTGATGGTTGGCCATATGATTTTGGTGACATTAACTGTGAGAGACAGAGGTATTTTGTAATGGAATATTCACCGATGCCCTTGTCTTTCATTTGGACTTTCTCTTCAAACTATTTGGTTGGGGTATTAAGATGGGCTTCAAAATTAGTGGATGCAGAAGGGCTAGACTCCTCCTTGTTCTTTGATTGTTTGGATGGTGAACTGGATTGCCTCACTTTAGAGGAGAATGTGGATAAAGGATTAGCTTGATTCGAATTGTTGGAGATGTCAAGAGTGGAATTAGGAGCTTCACGGTTATGCGGGAAAAAAATGTCCTGGACAACCTTTAGGGCATTACATTGTTGAGGACTATTTGAATCAACATGAATAGTGATTTCTTGGCCATTATAGGGAAAATTCAAGCATTGATGATATATCGAGGGGACAACCTACATTTTATGGATCCATGGATGACCAAGGAGTATGTTATATGTTAAATCCTTATCCAGAACTTGACATACCATATTTTTTCAGGATTGGCCCCACCTGAATATGCAATATAATCAAACCTTTTGACGCTCTCTCTTCATCATCATATACTTTGATTGTGATCTTATTTCTTGGATCTATTGCATTTTCAGAGAACCCCAGTGGTCGGACAAATTTTAAAGTACAAATATTAAGTTCAGCTCCTCCATCTATAAGAACACGCTTGACACAACTTTTATGGATTAAAACTTTGATATGAAGGGCCACATTGTGAGGATGGGTGAGTGATACATCATCATTCTCTAAAAAGGACAAGCAATGAGGAGTAACTAGGTGTCCCACCATGGTTTGGAAAGCATAGAATTTCAGATCATTCGAAACTGTTGTGTCGACTAGGGCTTTTTCCAGAATCTCTTTGTGAGCAGGAGAAATGTTTAGGAGCTCGAATATTGATATTTGTGTGGGAATTTTTTGAAGCTAATCGACAATTTTGTATTGATTAGAATTAGTAGTAGGTTGTTTGGAAGTGCTACCCTTTAAAATATATTTAGTTTGAGCCCTTGTGGTCACGTTTACGGGCACACTATCTTGTCTTCTATTGATTTTGATGACATTAACTTGATTATCTGTTACAACCACGTCTTTTGGGATATCGAGGACTTGATTAGAAAGAATGTTGGTGTTGTTGATTGGATGACTGGTTGCAACAGGATCGGGTGAGTTACTGATGTTATTTGTGTGATTTTCAATGACTGAGATATGAAGAATGGTGGTATCATAAACATAGTTCACAGTTTTTCCTTTTCCATTGTGTTAGAAGATTCTCCTTTGTCATAATTTGGTAGATGATTTTTTAATACACCATGGTTAGTGTTGGTTTGAGGTTCCTCGATTCTTATGACTTTATTGTCGATTAAATCCTATATATTATGTTTCAGTTGCATGCAACTGTTGGTGAGGTGACCTTTACATCGATGAAACTCACAATAATGAGCATCATTCTACCATGACGATTTTACCTTAGGTTCAAACCCTCGAGTATCAGGTAAAGTGATTGCAATGAGTTCCCTCAAGGCGGATTCATGTGATTGACCTAGGGGCATAAAATTCCTTCGATTGTTTGATGTTTTATAAGGAAAATTATTGGATGATGATGTTTGATTATTTTGATTATTTCCCTAATTAGCATTTTGACTATTGGTTTGATTGGCAATTTGGGTGGTCTTTTGATCTGTATTTGAAAAACTTCCTGACAAATTGAAAATTGGTTTGGCATTATGCATTTCAGTAGAGGGATCATTGTCATTGTTTTTGTACTTTTGCCAAAATTTGGTTTTATCATTGTTGGAGGAATTAGATGAGTTGTTTTCATTATAGATTTTCATAATTCATCTCTTGACTAAAGCTTCCTCAATCTTGATTCCATTTTCGATCAATTTTTCAAAGGTTGGAGGGAATTGTAAGTCAATTCTATAACTCATGACAAGATTCAGGTTATCAATGAATACTTCTATCTTTTCCTTTTCTAGTATGGGTCGGGGATATATTGCGAATAACCTTCTCCATATTTGGAAGAATATAAGGAATGATTCTCCTTTCTTTTGTTTCACATTACAAAGGTCTGTCATCATGATCTTGTGTTGGATGTTATACGAATATTAGGTAATGAATTTGTTTACTAGTTCTTCAAAAGACCTGATCCCCGAAGGAAATTGTGAGAACCACTGCATGAATTGCCCTTCCAAACTTCATGGGAATAATATCATTAGATATGTATCCTCATGGGAAAACTCAAGAATCATTGTTTGAAATTCCCTTACATGAGCTATCGGATCAATCTTCCCATTGTACTTGTCATATTTGGGAAATTCACAATGTTTAGGGAATGGTATCATGTTGATACTTTGATCGAATGGATAGGGACATATATCTTGTATGGAATATCTCTTAGTAGTCCTGGTTTGCATGTTCTACATTTTTTGTTGAAGGGTTTTGATTTGTTGTTTTAAAATTTCCATGGGATCATTGGTTTTCACTTCATTGCTTGGTTCAGTTTGGGTTTCAATTTCCCTTTTCTTTGGATTTCTTTTCAATTTGTTAACATAAAAATCATCGGGTAATTTGACTCCTTTGTTTGCCAACATCAAGAGGTATCTTTCTCCTTTTTTTTTCAAAGACCTTTTCTAAGAATTTATGGAAGTTTGGGTCTTGTTGGGCTTGTTGGATATCTTCCTCATTTAGCTCATCGGTGTCAATTCAATGGATATTATGAAAGGGATTTTCTTCTTGGTCAGCCATGGTCACTTGGGTTTCAATTCCCTTTTCTTGAAGTTTCAGCTTTTGGAATCTTGTTTGGATGGGCATACAAGTGATGAAAATTTTCTAAATGTTTGACCAAAGTTTGGGAGTGCCAAAGGGGTTGATTAAAAATCTGGTTAAGTAAGCTTTATTTCAGGATGAAGGATGATGAATCTTGATGAAGGATGATAAATCTTGATGTTGAAATTTAACCGCTAAATCAGAAATTTGATATGATAAGGAAGGCACTTTGAGATGCTTGATCAAAAAATTAGCAAGGGATTTTCACTTGAGAAGGCTAGTTTCGACAAGATTAGGATCTATTACATAAATTGGTTGGGACGATTAGAATATTGAATTGTTGGTTGAGGAATGGAAGAATGGTGAATTGGATGACTATGGTTATGCCTTTGGTATAGAGCTCTTTGTTTATAATAAGCTTATGAAAATAAAGGATCTAAAGCAAAATCGTCGGTATACCCTCTATCAAAATCGTGATACCGATAAAGGAAGGTTTGATAACCGAGCAAGACTTCCCTACTTTGGTACAGGAAGTGTCTCTTTTTCAAAAGTTTCTTAAAGCTAAGATGTTTCCTCAATTCCTTGATCCTCTTGGCAATGGATTTCTTGAAGAATTTGATTGATTCCCAATCCCTCAACATAAACTTTAGGATGATGAAAAAAAATGTTGTTTATGGAGGAAAATTTGAACTGAATGTTGACTAACAGAAAAGAGGTCAAATTTGGGTTTATGTTTGAAAAGTTACCAAATGCGCTGAAATAGTGTATGGATGCACTAAAACTTAGATGCACTAAAAAATGGCTCAAACGCGTTGTAGAAAGTTCTAGATGCGCCAGAACAGGGTATGTTTTTGTTGAAAGATGGTCTAAATCCGTTGAAACAAGGTATGGACGCATTGCAAGAGCATATGCTAGGAATGTATAAGCGATATGCATTGAAACATAAAATTAATGTGTTGGAGAATGGTATGAACGCATTGAAACATGCACTAAATGTACCAGACCAGAAAGTGTTTTCTGGTTTTCAATAGTTTGATAGATTTTCTTGATTTTTTATAGTGAATCCAGACTATTTGAGTTGGATTTTCTTTTGAATCAATGGTTGAATGTGTTGGTGTAATGTTTGTTTAAAATTTTGTTCAAAAACACATTGGTAAACACATCAAACAAGCACATATCCTAGGCTATGTAAGACTATATTCTTTTGAATCCCATGCGGATTTTACTGCAACTGCATATTCTTAGTGAATGAATCTAGAAGCTTGGTTGCACAGGCTCCCCATTACAGTGCACTCACTTCTCAGGCCAACCAAGCTTCCAACTCCTATGAATCTCCCATGGCAAGTTGATCATTTCTACTAAAAAATATGAAAATCTGGGTTCCTTCACAACGACCGTTGCTACACCAAAGAATAGATAGGGTAATTGGGAAAAATACAACAAGAGGGTTTTAGTAAGGACTTTTCATTCATGTGGTACCATCCATGAGGCAAGAGACCATTTCTTCTCTTCTTTTCAAAATGATAGTCGTGATACTCAAACTTTCCTTGAGCACCCACATTTATATCCCGACTGGAAGTCACTCGGATTAGAGTGTGTTACCGGTTGGTTCGTTCCCTCCTTTCGAAGTGAGGAGGCAGGCCCTCTAAGGTTAAAAATTCAAATAAAATGAACGGGTCTAGCTTTCTGATCACCTAGTTAAGGGGATAGTATACTCACCTACTATTCCAAACAAAACAAGCATGATGTAAATTTAACCTTCCTAGTTATACTAGATTCCTATCTTAACCAAAGGAAAAGTAATAACTAGATTTACCCCTACAGCCAACCATTAACTTAGTTTCAATGTTTATCTTTGATATCGTTCTTTTAAATGTTTCTGCAAAGTCTCTAACTGCATATCGAGGTCTTGCAATATGAAAAAAAATTAATTAGTTTCGAGAATCTGGAAAATGATAGTAAAAACCGAATGTTTCGTTACAGAGACCGAATGCGCTAAAACAAAAACCGAACGCACTAAACTAATGAATGCGTCAAAAGAACAAATAGATGCGCTAAAATATTAACTGAATGCGCTAAAACTAAAAATGACAGAATTAAACTTTTAAACCCCCTGATGTGCCGAAACAAAGTCTGAATGCACTGCAGAAAACACTAGATGAGATGAAACAAGAGTCAGATGCACCAAACGAACAACCAGATGCACTGAAATAGGTAACTGTATGTGCCAAAACAGGTACCAAACACACTGTAGAAAAATTCATATGCGTCATTTCAGATATTTTGACGGAACCTATAAAATGAAACTCAACAAAAATTTGATTAAATCATGGGGCTATGCCCCGCAGTGAGCGCCAATTTATGTGTGTTGTAAAATATGTCCTACCATGTTAGTATAACACACCTTCATGGAATGCATTACTTAAAAGGAAATCAAAAGTAACATAAACGAAACTATAGCCTATCCTTCTAACTCATCCCATGGCTCTCTAATCCTGAGGAATCCTACAAATTATGCTCTCAGATCTTATTATGGTTACACAATAACCTGCAAAGATTGATAACTCAAGAAACAAGATGCTTAAAATGAATCTGCATGCCTATGTTTTTGGGATTTCTAATAACTTGATGCATAGAAGCTAAATGATACTATGGTGGAATGGAGTTAAAATCTATGTGTTGAAATGATGGTGATGATGAATGTAAATACTAAATGGAATATGGAAAGAACTAAACTATCAAAATGAAAATGCCATTATAACACTAAAATGAACTAATAATGCAAACTAAACTAAAATGCTCTCCAATTCTCTCACAAATGCACTAAAATTCAGCAGCATAAACTTGTCTAAATCTTCATGTCTATGAAATGTTGTAGCAAAGGGCTCTATTTATAGATTTTTCAAGCCTCAAGGTGATGTGGCAACAATAGACGGTCAAGATTGTGATCCTACGGCATCAACGACAGAGCATCAAGAGGTTAGAGGGAATCAGGGAGATGGTTCCATTCCACAAGACAAATTACCATGTGTAGAAAGGAATCACAGAGTAGGAGGAGCCATGTGTCTCAGTTTGTTCAAAATTGGTTGCAAATTTGTTGGAGATATTTCATATTTTGCAATTTATAAAAATTCATTTGTGACACATGATGAGGTGGCTGGTGAGTTGGAGGTGGTTAGAAGAAAGTTGTAGAAATGTGTTTAAATTGGATTAAAAATTCAATTTAATAGGAGAGAGTAGATTAGTAAAATGAAAAATAAATTCCTCTGTGCATTTTAACCAATTTTTAGAAGAATATTCTAAATTTAAATTTAAAAGGAAGGGGGAAAATTAATTAAATACAAATTGATTAATTTGGCCTTTTAATTAATTTTAGAAAGAAGGTGAATTTTGGAAAAGAAGAAATAGAATATGAACCATATAAATAAATTTTACAATTTATTTATAATAGTAGAGGAATTAAGAATATTAATCAAATAGCCAACATTTAATTAATGTGATGCTCAAACCATTTTTGCATGCATACACTGAGAACAGAGGCCTAAAAAAGGATCTTAGTGATGTAGATGAATGTATTAAGATATTGATAGAAAAACTCAAGAAATCTATAGATAGGATCAAAGATCTCAAGCAATCAAAATGAGATCATTCCCATCCTAAAATTGTAAATTGAAGAAATTAAAAGAGTTGAAGTATACTTAGGTCCCATGGAATCTTTATAGAAGGTTATTAGTTGTTATTAGATCTTATCTTTTGACATTTAATGATTTTTTCCTAAGTTAGTTAATATTATTTGTCTCGTGACATAGGATTAAGACACTTGTCGTGATCTTGTCTAATCCTATGTTTCACCTTGGCTATATAACCAAGTGGTCTCATGTGTAAATCAACAATCATATCATCATAATCTATCATTTGCATCATTTCATATAATAGAATTATTCTCATAGATGACCTCTCTTGTGCTTTCATGAAGTTCCTAGATCTTGGGTGGCTATAATCTTTAACCAAATATTACTTGGTGTAGAGAATTATATATCAACTCTTACAAAGAGTTAGCCTACTATAAATGAAAATGAAAAGGCAAAAAATATTCAAAAGATACTCACTCATCCACGTGGACATATATTTTTATGATGCCTTTACTTGCCTAGTCTATTATTTTATTCAATCATCCCTTCCATCTTAATTGTTAGGCATGAGGTTAGAATTAGGTTATAATGTCATCTAAATGGATAAGTAAAATGCATTTCCAACAAAACAAATCAAATAAAAATCAACTCAAAATAAATAAAAATCATTTGCACGAAGATGTAAGAGAAAAATCAAGAGCAAAGAAAAAAAAATCAATGCATTCATATTGATTCTAGCACATTGCATTCCCTTTATCTCACACAATTACTTTATGTGAGATCATTTCTCTTGATGATTCTTCCCTTTCCTCATGATTTCTTGGATTAACTCTTTAGGTTTAACTTGTGAGTTGAGGATGCCTCTTTTCCCTTTTATTATATCTAACATGAACTTAGAAAGGTTTTTCCTATTTATTAATATTACTCCATCCCCTCATCTTAATATTCCCTAATCACTTTACTTCATTAATTTTTGAAATCTAAGACTATGCATTAACTTGTCCTTTAAATTATGTATGAAAAATCCTCATGCATACATTTAAATCTTGTATTTCTTATTTCTATTATATTTTTTTCCTTACATTCCTATTCCAACTATTGATCACACCCCTTATATACATGTAGCCTTTGATGGATTATAGTTAGAAAAAATCTTTTACAATATTGGAGCATTAGGGTGCAATCTTGTGATCTACATGATTTTTAATTTTTTGTTACTTACGTAGGTATCATTAATATTATATTTATTATTAAAAAATTTAATTAACATTAATTTTATCATGCAATATGAATAAATTGACATGTAAATGACTCAAATTTAAGAGGTCATGTCATTAAATATGACATATTATATAAAGTATTTAAATTTGACATAAAATCATGCATTGATTTTTTTAATATATTGATTGTTTAAATAAATTTCAACACTATCAATAACAAATATGATGACTTCTTTGAATATAAAACTTACAAACTATAGATATATTTTTTAAAGACTATTTAATAAATAGAAATGTTTCTTTTTTTAATTATAGAGTCCCATATGTATTCATTAAATCCTAAAGATTAATATTGCCTTAAACATAGGGAATTATTAAAAAAAAATAGTTTTCCCTAAATCATAGGAATTATTAAAAACATTAGTTATTTTTAAAATATTGAAAATTATTAAGAACATTTAATTTTCCTAACACATAAGAAAATTTAAGAAATATTAATCCTTCCTAAAACATAGGGAATTGTGAAGAAAGATTAGTCTTCCTAAAACATAAGAAATTGTTAAGAAATATAAATCCTCCCTCAATCTTAAGAATTGTTAAGAAATATTAATCTTCCCTAAAATATAAGTTATTCATAAAGATTAGTCTTCCCTAAAATATAGAGAAATATTAAGAAAGATTAATTTTCCCTAAAATATAGGGAATTGTTAAGAAAAATTAGTCTTTTTTAAAATACAAAGAACTATTAAGAAATATTATTGTTCATTAGAACATAAGAAATTATTGAAAAATAAAATTTCCTAAAACATTTAAAACTATTATAAAAAATTAATCTTTCTCAAAATATAAAAAAATATAAAAAATTATTTAAAAAACATATATTTTTATTAAAAATGATTAATATTCTCTCAAATATAAGAAACTATTATAAAAAATAAAAATTAAATGTTACAAATCTAAACCAAAAATTATCAAAAAATTGTATGAGTGGAAGTGATGGCTATAAGTCTTGTATATGTTTATATGACACACTACTCTATCTAAAATTTCTATCTAAAATTAGTTTATAAAGGATTGCCTCACCTGTAAATTATATGGTTTTAAACTATTAAATTTTCAATTAATAATCATATATTTTTCTTTTCTTTTTTTAATTTTGACTTGTCAAAAGATTAGAATTATTCATGTGGTTTTGAAAATTTTAGGCTTTCTTAAAACATTTTTGAAAGAATGGTTGTTAAAAATATAAATCAATCATTCAAAAAATTGAGAGAAGAGTTGTTAGAAATCTAAATCAATTATTCAACAAAAATTGAAAGAAGAGTTGTTAAAAATATAAATCAATCATTCAAAAAAAATCAAAGAAAAGTTGTTAGAAATCTAAATCAACCATTCAAAAAAAATTGAAAGAAGAGTTGTTAAAAATTTCAATCATTATTATTTTTTCTCTTTTCCATTAACATCTTTTCACATTAAAAAATGATTTGCTATTTTTATCTTAATAAATAATTGCACTACAATATTTTTAAGAAAATAAAAAAATAAATTAAAATTAAATTGATATACAAATTTCACCATTACAATTATATAAAAACTAATATAAAAAAACAAAATATAAAGACGAGAATAACAAAGTTCACAACACACCTAAATTGCTAATAAAAATTGACCCCAAACTTCAAGGATAGAATTGATTATTAAAACCATTGTATTTTTTCACTAATGTAAGCAACGAAAATTCAGGTAGAGTCGTGATTAACTGGGGTACAATTGTTGTTTAAAATGTTTAAAAAGGATTGACAGTTGTAAATAACATATGCGGAAAATTATGAATTATCTAAATTTTCCACGCAACTTTGAAAATTATGTGTTTCCACATTTTCTGCATACTAACAAGACTCCGAAAATCATGATTTTAACACTTTCCACACGCTCAAAACTTTTGTTGTCATTGAAATTTCTATGAGCGGAAGTGACGAGTGAATGATTTGTTTATCTCACCCACTTCATTGAATATAAACCTTTTATGTGCTTTCCCCAAAGAAACAATTTACATAGATACGAAAGTGATTAAGCAGCCTGTAATTAATGATGCACATCAACATTTTCCACACATCCAAAGACTTTGAAAATTATAACTGGGTGCCTTCCACACGCACAAGACTTTGAAAATTGTATGAAGGCAACTTACAATCTCTTATAAATGCTCTTCTATTCTCTATTAATATTCACACCCTTTCTCCCTCTCTCTCAACATGGGTAAACCAATGTTTTGGGTGCTCCTCTTCTTGCTCACCTCCCCCTGCTGCTGCTCCTCCTCCTGGGAATGCCCTCCTCATGAATTGACTGCCCTCAACCACTTCAAACAAGAGCTACTCAATCCATATGAAATTGTGGGTTTGTGTAGATTTGGAGTATTCATTTATTCAGATGAAATATGTGTGATTTATTATTCTAGATGTATAAGTGACTTTAGATTTACACTGAGATGTTTTTATAAGTCTTACATGTTAATAAAAATAGGTGGTTTGTGGATCTGTGGAAAATGTTGTGTTCAAACTCTTAGAGTTTTCTAGATGAAAACAATTCCAGATTTGTATGAATGCTTGATTAGTTCCTTGACTATGGTACTCAATTGTGGATTTGTTTGGAAAATCAGGTATGTTGGTTCAATCTAGTGTTTGAGTCTTGAAATCTACATGTTATCTTCTTTGATATCTCATTTTTCCATGTTACTAATGTGATGATGAGTTTGCATGCTTCAAAGTATGGGATCTATGAGTTATGTAGTTTGTGGATTAGCTACCCATTGACTGCAGTGGGATGACTCAGATGTGGACTGTCTATATCCATGAGATTGATTCAGTGTTGATGCAGATTTCATTAGTCGGCCTTGTCTGTGGTCATTGTTGTATTGATATTTTTCTTTGAGATGAGAGGATGGATCTTTTTTGAGTGCTTGTATATTCAGTTATGGGACCTGTAGCATGTTGTTTATCTTCTTGGCTTGGAAATTTTGTTTCTAATTATTATATGGTGCTGTTAATATTGCATTTTATTGTGTTAGAGACATGAAGAATATTCATTAAGGAGATGGTTGTCATGATTCTTGGAGAGCTTGATATCACTGTTCAATGGGTGCTTTAGTAGTGATTATGGATTCATCACTTGGTGATGAATGATCATCTTTAGTGTTGCAGATGTTACTAGGAGGAGCTCTTAGTTCCTATTGTTGCATAAGGGTTCTTTCATATTTTCATGGACATTATTTGGAGATAGTATTTTTCATGTGATTGGATATGTTGAAATCTTAGTTTTCCATGCAAGACTTCTTTAGTCTTTGGTTAAGGTGTCATGATTTGTATTCTAATATATGATCCTTATTTTTGATAAAATGGCTATGTTATTATGTCATGGTTTACTCTTAATTATGGATTAGAGTTTTGGCATGATACAGGTGCTTGTTATGTTCTTTGGATCATATGATATTCTTTGAGGAGGTGTGAGATTATGATGTCATGTTTATGTTCTTGATTCATGATTGGAGCTTTGACATTGATCTTGTGTGGTTCTCTTGGTATTGGGTACATTGATCATTTGTTTGATTACTTCATGATGATGCTTTGTTTCATTTGGAGTTTGGCATGGATTGTTTGGTTATAGGTACTCATGGATACTTGGAGAGATAGGTGAGGCTAGGAGATCTCTTGTGATTAGAGACATGTGTTGAAATGGTTACTCTTAATGAGATTTCAGCAAGAAGTCTGAGGAGCCTACACCTTGGTTGGATGTGAGTTCAACACATGGACCTATGAGGAGAATGTTCTTGGATGAGGCATGATGACTTGGATATCTTGGAGAGGCATTCTAATTCCCCACTCTTGGTCTACTCAACTGTTTCACTTGATATGTATTGCCCATTATTTCTTTCAGGTACATTATGATTTATGCTTTTTCTTCTCATGCATATGGATCTTGAGCTATGGATATATGGTATTGGAGGATTCATTTGAGGAGTGTTGGCATGTTTATCTCCTTATGCATTATGAGTAAATTCATTGGTGTTGAGTTTAGGAGATGTATTGGGCTTATTTATCGATATGGGAAAGGATATTTAATTCAAATGACACCCTAATAAGTCGATGATGACTGATCTGGATGGTGCATCTTTGAGCATTCCATATAGTGTGTTGCACATAGAAGATGACAAGATAGACATTCATGCAAAATTGGAAGATTATAATCACTCTAAGTTATGTGATGTGTGGTTTAATGAACTCACCAGAGACCAATTTGAACTAAAAATTGAGTTCGAGAGTTTGGCAAAGAAGCAGCTCAATGTCAAGAATAATTTTTTGATCTTTTGCTATGTGGATGAGTGGGTTAGATATACATTGAGAAGGATTCATGATAGGTTTATGTGGTTGGATACTCCACATATAATGAATAAGGAGGCTATTAGGGTTCTTACAGGATTATGCTCAACTAGACCAATTCTGACTCAGCATTAGTCGGCATTCCATCGGCCTCAGGCCAACCTCTCAGCTTCTGGTCAAAGACTCTGATCCCCACCAAATAACCATCAGGGTCTCATAATACCCCACCGATAAGCTTCACCATTTCGGGTTGTGTGCACAACCTTTTCAACTGGCATCAAGCCACCCTGCAATCAATTCTGCACTCTGATCAAACCCTCGAGACACGCACACAAGCTTTTGGCCACTAGCCATTGATTTGCAACAATGATGCAAAATCAACCAATGCGATTTCGCCATGTGTCACACTGCCATTCATCCGCCTCTTGCAGATCGTTCACCCTGAGCCCTATCGCTAACCATCAGTCAAACCTCTGAGGTTCGGCGATCAACTGCTCTACTACTATCCAAGAGAAAAGCCCTTACGGTATGGCGGTTCGCCAAACAACTGCCAGCTAAGCTACCATTGTCAGGAGGCAGCCGCCTTCACTAATACCGACCACCAGCTTTATCGGGTCCCACCAGCCACGTGTCAGCCGTTGATGGAGGTTTTGAGACATCTAGGAGGGAATATCTGAGATTCCCTTGAGCCTGCCTGGAACGAGCTTTCGAGTCTTCCACGTGTCCACCGTTCGCGCACTTCGCTTGGCTTACGTGGAAGCTGCTGGAGCTCCTTCAGGGAATCTCTAGCGGCATCCGCTATATTCCCCAGGGAACTCCTGAGGTGCTGACAAGTTTCCACTGACGGGCAACCCTTAACATAAAGAAACTCGAGGGGGACCCATCTTCCTTCCCTGTGCTCATCACTTTAGGAAGCTACCATGCATCACGTGCACAGTAAATTCCACTTGGCCAAAAATTTCTCAACGGTACCTGCCTCAGGATGGCACGGAACGCGATGGATGCCGCCGGATAAAATCCTCCACAACTATTGATCAAGTTCTTCACTGCTTGGTCCCTCTTCAACCGCTCAACACATTATCGGCATATCGGTGGGACATGAAATGTCACCCGCCGATATGAGATTGCCTCGCCACATCGTCCCATCGGTGGAACAACACAAAGACTCATGTCGATAGCGATCGCCAGCCGATAAGAAATGCCGCCAAGCCAAACCCATCGGGCCATCGCTGGAACACCCCCAGGAGTCCCACCGACCAGACACAATCTCAGCGACAAGGAATAAGTTGAACACATGAAGTCCTCAGACCAACACAATACAAGCCAACGAGATTGAGGAACATATTTCCAACAGTGTTGTGGTATGCATGATATTTTATGTCTATTTTTGTTTAATTTTTTGAAACTGTTAAATATTTGTAAAATTTTTCCATTATTATCCTCTCAAGATTAGTGTAGGAAGTTGTTCGAGTACTTTAACTTCCTTACACCTCTCCCTTTTCGCATTATGAGGGTGTTTCTACTATTGGTTCTCATGCTTCCTTGGTCTATTTTTGAAGTGATCTATATATCTAGTTTGTGTTCCTATGTACTAGGTAGATGTAGCAACTAGTTACCCATGCATTTGGTGAGATAGATAATTTACCATATGGAAAATCATGTATTCCTATTTCTAGAGGCGACTTTCTATTTTCACTTGATCAATACTCTTTAGACTATTGGTACTTGTGTCATTTGTATCTTCGACTTCTAGATTTTTGCCTTTGTTTGTCATCTAATTATAGTTTCATTGGGGGAAGTCATGCAAATTATTGTCTTCTTGATCATGATCATCACCTATTTTGGAGGAGTTCCTTCATTTCAATACCATAGTAGTCATCAATTGATAGTAGTCTACAACTTATTGGTTCTTGTGCAATGTTCTTCATGTTCCTATTCTTTTTAGGACACTATTTTAGAGGCTTCTTATTCCTTCATTTTCTTATTTATCTCTTTTAGAGAGGAGTTTTTCCCATGATTTTTTCACATTTTTTCTCTAGTTGTGAGAGATTAGATTATTTGTACATGGATACCTCATCAGGCCTTTTTTTCTAGGACCTATCATGCATTCTTTTATTTTTATGCATTCACTTTTTAAGGTTTTTTAGCTACTCCCTAAGTTCATCTTAAGGGGGTATGTTAGATTAATCATGTATTAGCTCTAATACTTAATAAATATTTAATTGATTATTAGTCTAATTCATTGCAAGCACTTCAGCTAAACTTAGGAGTGTTATTATGTTAACTAGAGTAAGCTTGTATTAGATCATTATGTCTTATCACGTAGGATGATGATACTTTTCATGATCTATACCTTTATCATTTAGGGTTTCTCTTATAAAGCACTCACCATCATTGTATTATCGAGCTTGATCTCCATGAAGATTCTTGAGGTTCGTTTTGTAAGTTTTTCTTGCTGAGGATATAGCATATTATCGTTCACAATTCTCTTGCATGGAAGGTGTTATTGTTCATTGTTTGATCTTGTGTCTCATTTTTATTCACAATTCTAAAAATCTAAAAAATTGTGTCTCATCTTTCAAAGGGAGACCAACAATAGTGATATGCAAAAAAATGCCTTAAGAAAGTTAATAGCATAACCTAAAGCACTAACCTTTGCAATAATAGTAGAGGAAATGAGTGTTGAAAATTGAGGTGTTTTCTTAGCTTAATACCTTGTAAAACTTAAATATTGCTGATATAAATATGGTTTTCCTTTGTTATAGATTCTTTGTGGGTGATTATATGATTAATCCATTTTACTGTTTGTAAAATGTAGATAGAAGTTGATAGAAGAAGTAGATAAAATATTAGAAATATTACACAAGCATATACCATGGAGAAACCCTTTCAAGAAAACACTCCACCAAGAATTAGTCTATTATTCAATCTTTGAAGTAGATTACAATAGCTCCAATTATTGATTGAGAATGCCTCTTTTTCCTTCACCAAAACTTCTTCACACCTGCAAATAAAACTGAATAATAACTCTCTTCAACTTGCTTGAGATAAATAGGTTTTGATCAACTTTGTAAACTCCAAATGAGTTACAATAATAATGCTCAAGCCCTATCCCTAAAAGGTACGCCTATCTCTTGCAAGTAGAGTTATGTTGTGAAGAACAATTTCAAATCCTCATCTTCAAGCATTTGGGCATCCCAAAACTAAAGTGCTAACTCAACCTTTATTCTTTAAATATCTTTAAGGCTTCATCCTCAAAGTTGGCACCCAAAAGATGGCCCACTTAACTAAGCCTTCTAAAATATCTCAACATGCAAAGGAGTTCATTCCAAGAAGACAACTTGGGTGCCCAAGGTGGGTCAAAGTTATTTCTTGTTAACTGAAACATTTCTCAACACCATTCATGCAAGAATGGTCATCACTTGTTAACTGAAGGTAGTTCTTGTTATTTGTCATGCAAATCAAGTTATTAGCTATGCATTCCAAGTTAATTGAAGTCAACTAGCATTCAACTAAAACTAATTGAAGATAATTGAACCATAACTAAACTAATCTAAACTGATTCTGAATTGAACTGAACTGAACTAATGTGAACTAAACTTCATGCATGCAAACATAAAACCCTAACTCCTAGGATCTTTACATGCATTCAAAAGTGTTATCTCTTACTCTGAATAGTTTACTGAACTCAAGGTGAGAGTCACCTACCATGTGGGTACCCCATGTGCCCCTATTATTTAGGAACTCAAATGGACACCCTCACATGCTCCTAACATTTATAATTAATTTCAAATGTCAATTAACATGATTATTTCATCAAATATTATTCTCTTCCTAATCCTAGTGTTGTTGAACACATTCCAAGGACTTAGGAGATACATGAAATAACTAATGTTTAAAATTGTAATTAAATGGCATCATATTTCCAACATTCTCCCACTTGAAATTATACATTGCAATTATTCTAAACAAGGAATAATAATTTTAAATCAAGTACATGACTCAAGGCCAATGGCCTTCCTACACCACAAGAACTTATCTGTAGGAACTGGCTTCATAAGATAATCTGCAACATTAATCAAAGTATCAACTTTTTCAATTAATACTTTTCCACTTTCAACCATTTCTCACACAAAGTGATACTAAACATCTACATGTTTAGTACGAACATGATACATAGGATTTTTGGCTAAAAATATAGCACTCTTACTATCACATTCAAGCCTAACTTGCTTGTAGTTAAAACCAATACCTTTCCCAAATCTTTGTAACCAAAATGCCTCTTTAGAGGCATGTGTGGCAGCCATGTACTCTACTTCTATGGTGGAAAAAGCAACCGTGGTCTACCTCTTACTCATCCAACTAACCACAACTCCAAAAAAAGTGTACACATAACCACTTGTCGACCTCCGACTGTCTAGATCTCCTGCCCAATCTGAATCAACAAAACCCTGTATGTCCAATGATTTATGCATAATATCAATTTTATTAGAACCATGATAAACTAAATAGTAATCAAAAGTCCCTCATAAATATCTAAACACCCTCTTAACATAAGTCCAATGTTCTTTACCAGGGTTAGACATAAACCTACTAAGAACTCCCACTGCTTGGGCTATATCTGATCTCGTACAGACCATTGCATACATTAAACTACCAATTGCACTAGCATATGAAATTTTAGACATTTCCTCATAATCAAAATTAGATTTAGGACTCGCGTCTAAACTTAACTTCATGCCAACTGGTAAAGGAATATTAACTGGTTTACTATCTTGCATGTTAAACCATTTCAAAATAGTATCAACATAATTCCTTTGACTTAAGCAAAGATTTCTATTACCTCTATCTCTGCTGATCTCCATACCAAGGAATTACAACCCCTAGATCTTTCATCTCAAATGTGCTCGAGAGTTGTGCTTTCAATTATTTGATGATTACCATGTTGTTACCAATAAAAATTTGAAGTGTCATCAACATACAAGATAATAATTAAAAGTTGATCATCAATTAATTTTATGTAAACACAATGATCTTCCTCACTCCTAACATAATCTATTTTCAATGCGAAAGTATCAAAATTTTGGTACCACATTCTGGGTGACTGTTTCAATCCATATAAAGATCCCTTTAACCTGCAAACCAATTCTTCTTTTCCTTTTACAAAAAAACCATCAGGTTGCTTTATATAAATCTCCTCATCAAGATTCCCATGCAAAAATACAGTTTTCACATCCATTTGCTCAATTTCAAAATCATAAGCAGAAGCAATTGACAAAAAAAATCTAATAGAAGTAAGTTTAGCAACGGGAGAGAAGATTTCATTAAAGTCAACTCCCTCTCTCTAGGAGTAGCCCTTGGCAACTAATCTAGCCTTGTATTTTTCAAGATTACCATCTTCTCCAATCTTCTTTTTAAAGATCCATTTACAACCAATGGCCTTTCTTTCTTTTGGGAAAACTCTCAAGATCCCATGTGTCACAAGTTTCTAAGGACTCCATTTCCTCATGCATAGCTTGTGACCAAAGCTTGTGTCCCTCTGAAGACAAAGCTTCCCTGTAAGAACTGGGTTCATCATTAGTACTCATTAAAGAAAAAATACAACAAAAATTAGGTGGGCTATACCTATCAACGGGATTTTATTGTCTTCTAGATCTTCTCAAAGGGGTTTCTACTTGTTCCTCAATACGCTCATCTTGAGCATCTATTTCAAAAGAACTCTCTAAACTCTCCTCTTCCAATCCATCCAATTGTTCTTCAACAGGTGCATCTTGTTGATTTTGATTATCAATATCAAAATGCACTGTTCGAGAAGTATCCTTCTCCTTTGGTTGTTCTTCTCCTGAATAAGCTCTAAATTCCCTGAAAATCACTTCTCTAGATAAAGAAACTTTTCGTGTTAGTGGATTCCAAATCTTGTAACCTTTTACATTTTCACCATAACCTTATGAATATGCATTTATGTGCTTTAGGATCCAATTTAGATCGCTTTTCTTGAGGCACATGAACAAGATCCTCACAACCAAAGATCCTTAAATGTGCAACACTAGGCTTCTTTCCTAACCACATTTCAAAAGGAGTTTTATCTTCAATAGATGAACTAGGGGATCTATTGATTAAATAACAAGAAGTACATACTGCCTCAGCCCATAGGGACCGATCTAGCTTAGCTCTACTTAACATACTCCTAGCTTTTTCCATTAAGATTTGGTTCATCCTTTCTACTACTCCATTTTGTTGAGGTGTATATGGAGTAGTTTTCTGTCTCACTATTCCTACATGCTTACAATAGTCATCAAATTCCCTAGAACAATACCCACCACCATTATCTGATCTCAACACTTTTATCTTATGATCTAATTATTTCTCAACCAAAGCCTTAAATTCCTTAAACTTATTAAACACATTAGATTTTCTATGCATAAAATTTATCCAAGTGTATATTGAGACATCATCAATAAATGTGACATAGTATCTAGATTTTCCAATAGAGTCAATATCCACAGGGCCATTACATCTGAGTGAATAATCTCTAATAATCTTTTAGCTCTATTTGTACCACTAGGAAATTTAGATCTAGATTGCTTTCCAAACACATAGTGCTCACAAAAGTCATTTTTGCCAATATTATAATTAGGAATACTGTCAACCAAATTTTTATTAAGAATGGTCCTAAGACCTTTTTCACCTATATGGCCCAATCTATTGTGCCATAGCATACATGTATTTTCAGCTTCAGTTACATTGGATAAAATATTTACATTGGAGGTATTCAACTTAAACAAAGTCCCAATCTGAGATCCTTTAGCAACCACCATATTCCCTTTTACCAATCTGCAACCACCTTTGTCAAATGTCACATGCATTCCAAAATCATTGAACTTAGAAACAAAAAGAAGATTTCTAGCAAGTCTTAAAATATGTAAAACATCATTAAAGGTCTTAACCCTACAATCACCGAAACACAATTTTACCTCTCCTTTGCCAACAACCTTTTTTGTGTTGTTGTCTCCAAAGAAGGCATCCCCTCCATCATATGCAGTATACTTAGTGAGCCACTCCTTTCTAAGAGTCATATGATAGGAGCAACCTGAATCAATAAGCCAAGAGTTATCAACAACAATATTAGAAGAAATGACTAATGCATCATTACTGTCATCTGTGGATTTCTTTGTAGAAGCATCAAAACCCTTTTTCTTGCTCTTACAATCCTTTTTACTATGTCCAAGTTTTCCACAATTCCAACTGTGATCCTAATAAAATGCTACTTCCTAATATGAGATGTTAAATAAAAACTAATAGTGCAATATGAAGAGAAGTAACAAGATAATAGGGCACCTCAATGATTAGCCTAAGAAAATGAACAATATGAAAGCAAGATAAACAAATAGATTGTTGTTATACCTTCATGTTGTTGCTTCCTTGGTTGGCCCTTGATGTTGAAGTCTTGTGTGCTCCTTGGATGAAAATGAAGTTGAATGAATGCAAGATGAATTGATGCAATATGGGTGCTAAAATGGATGAGAGCTTGAATGGAAATTTTGCAAGAGTTTTATTGCAAAAGACTTGATTCCTTTAAAATGAAGGAATTGAAGGGGTATTTATAGGCTAAATTGAATTCTCTAGAGAATTCAACGGTTGGTATTGATCCAACAAGATCAAGATGAAGGGCTATGGTGAGTTGAGGACTCACAAGCCCTCACATCTTGACATGTGGAGTGTGAGATGTCTTAGGGTGGAGTGATGTGGAAATGAGGTGGAAGAGAAGGACAAGAGGTGGATCTTGGGGGATGAGAAGATTCCTTGGAAGAATAAAAGTGAATTAAAAATTCACAATGATTGGAAGAATCTAGTGGATAAGAGAGGGTCTCCTAAAAGCTGGAGATTTGTCACATGTAGGTGATGTGACAAGTCCAAGGTTCTAGAAGCCCTTGGCACATGTGAAGTGACAAGTCAAGGCTTCTAGAATCTTGCATGGGGGATGGGGAAGACCTTGGAAAGATAAAAGTGAATTAAAAATTCACATGGGGAAGAGAGGAACCTTGGGAAAATAAATGTGAATTAAAAATTCACATGGGGAAGAGAGTCCAGGCTAAAAATGGTAAGTGGGAAGGTTGACCAGAAAAGGTAAGCCAAATGTGGCTAATGATTTTGATTAAGGTTGTGCAAACATAGGATTAGGATAATTAATGAGGGATTAGAGGCAAGTGGGAGATTATGGAGGATGTGACACTTAATCTTGATTAAGTGGTGCACATCCTAATCACAGATTAATTAATTTAATCCGGATTAGAGAGGGTTATGGAGAATGTGACAAGGAGAGAGAAAAAAGATGAATTAAAAATTGATTTTAATCCAAATGGGTTAAATGACCAAATTAAATAATTTTTCATGTTTATTTAATTTAGAGAAGGAAAGGGGATAAGGTAAAGTATTTAATTTATTGAATTACATACTTTAGGAACCTTAGGCAGAAAATGAAATAATGATTAAATAAATTATTTAATCACTATTAATGAAATAGATGAATAAAGTAGATAATTTTGATCATATGGAAGTGATCAAATTTGGATGTCTACACCAACACTTTACCTTACTCTTACCAGGTGTTTTTTACCATCCTTTCGACTTGCCCTTTCCTTTCTTGTCTTTCTTAGATTCCTTCTCTTTAGGCCTACCTCTTACAAACAAGGCATCTTGGGAGCCAGTTTTAGACTTCCTCCTCATCTCCTCTAATAGGAGAGTAGGAATGATATTTTCCATCTTTGGATCTACACCATCACCACTGATTGCAACAATTAGATTTTCCCAAGAATTCGGTAAAGAGAAAAGTAATAAAATGCATTTATCCTCATCTTCTAGCTTTACATCTACAGATGCTAACTGGCTAAGAATCAAATTAAAAGCATTTAAATGTTGTGCTACAGAATCACCATCTTTCATTTTTAATGAATACAACTACCTTTTTAGATACAACTTATTTGTGAGACTTTTAGTTTGATAAATATCCCCTATTCCCTTCCACAATTTATATGCAGTATTTTCTTCTGAAACATTCAAGAGAACAACATCAACACGACATAATATAATTGTTCCTCTTTCCTTCTTATCTAACTTAGCCCAATCCTCATTTGAAATAGTTGTAGGTGTCTTTGCCTGATTATTAACAGCTAACCACTTATCTCTTTCTTCAAGAAGATCTTCCATTTTTAATTTCCACATTTCATAGTTAGATCCATTGAACCTTTCAATATCTAAATGAGAATTCATTGTAACAAAACTTATTTCCAAAATCAGCAAATAACCAAAATAATAAAAGCTCTCACTAAGCCAATAAATCCTTCAATCTTTAAGAGAAAGGCATCCCAATACTCTACCCAACCTCACCTTTGATACCAAATGTTGAAAATTGAGGTGTTTTCTTAGATTAATACCTTGTAAAACTTTAATATTGCTTATATAAATATGCTTTTCCTTTGTTACAGATTCTTTGTGGGTGATTATCTGATTAATCTATTTTATTGTTTGTATAATGTAGACACAAGTTGATAGAAGAAGTAGACAAAATATTAGAAAGATTACACAAGCATATACTGTGGAAAAAACCCTTTCGAGAAAAAACTCCATGAAGAATTAGTCTATTATTCAATCTTTGAAGTAGATTACAATATCTCCAATTCTTGCTTGAGAATGCCTCTTTTTCCTTCACCAAAACTTCTTCACACCTTTAAATAAAATTGAATAATAACTCTCTCCAACTTGCTTGAGATAAATAGGCTTTGATCAACTTTGTAAACTCCAAATGAGTTACAATAACAATACTCAAGCCCTATCCCTAAAAGGTATGCATGTCTCTTGCAAGTAGAGTTATGTTGTGAAGAACAATGTCAAATCCTCATCTTCAAGCATTTGGGCATCCCAAACTGAAGTGCTAACTCAACCTTTATTCTGTAAATATCTTCAAGGCTTCATCCTCAAATTTGGCGCCCAAAAGAGGGCCCACTTAACTAAGCCTTCTAAAATATCTCAACATGCAAAGGAGTTAATTCCAAGAAGACAACTTGGGTGCCCAAGGTGGGTCCAAGTTATTTCTTATTAACTAAAATATTTCTCAACACCATTCATGCAGGAATGGTCATCACCTTAATTGAAGGTAGTTCATGTTATCTGTCATGCAAATCAAGTTATTAGCCATGCATTCCAAGTTAATTGAAGTCAACTATCATTCAACTAAAACCAACTGAAGATAACTGAACCATAACTGAACTAAACTAAACTAATTCTAAACTAAACTGAATCGAACTAAACTAAACTGATTTGAACCAAACTGAACTGAACTTCATGCATGCAAACATCAAACCCTAACTCTTAGGATCTTTACATGAATTCAAAAGTGTTATCTCTTACTCTGAATAGTTAACTGAACTCAAGGTGAGTGCCACCTACCATGTGGGTGCCCCATGTGCCCCTATTATTTAGGAACTCAAATGGATGCCCTTACATGCTCCTAACATTTAGAATTAATTACAAATGTCAATTAACATGATTATTTCATCAAATATTATTCTCTTCCTAATCCTAGTGTTGTTGAACACACTCCAAGGACTTAGGAGATACATGAAATAACTAATGTTTAGGTTTGCAATTAAATGGCATCATATTTTCAACAATGAGATCCATAGTAAATCCAACACCAAACTCAATCACAACATAACCAACCTCTACAAATATCCCCAAACCATGTTCACCCCATCACAAATGGGAAAACAAGAGCTAGGTGTATCCTCTAAGGATGTCATAAGAAAGGTGAGGGAGATGCTTGAGAGTGGGAGCACCATTGTTAATTGTAGAAGTATATAAATATCATTGTTTATATATATTTTAACTATTAAATGGATAGATAAGAAAAATACACACTTTATTTTTAATTGAGAGGTTTTTTTATTTTTAATCATTTTAAATAAATTAATGAAAATAAATTATTTAGTTTAATTTTTTATAGTAATAAAACAAATAATAGAATACATGCAAACAATTATAAAATAGTTAAATCAATCAATGTATCATTAATCATAAACATACTATTAAACAATGTAAATTTGATATAAAACACTTTTAAAAATTCCTAAATTCTAAATATGTTAATTATTTATGTAAATTTATACACTTTCAATAATGAATATGCTATCTCTTTTAAAAATATGGATATTATAAACTTGTAGATACATTTTTTTAAAGATATTAAATTAAGAAAAATATAACTTTCTTGAATTATAAAGTCTTGAATATTTTGTACTCTATAAAAATAATTGAAAAATATATTATATGTAACCATTAATCAACACAATTATTAATATGACTTTGAAAATTTTCAATTATTACTCATACACTTGTCGAATTATCTAACTCTTACTTGTAAAAAGATTAGACTTATTAATGTGGTTTTGAAAATTATAATCTAACTTAAAAAATCAAAGGGTTGCTAAAAATCTAAATCGATAATTTAAAAAGATTTTTCAAAAAATCATTGTTAAAAATCTATATTGATAATTCAAAATTATTTTTTAGAGAAGGGTTGTCAATCTAATTGATAATTCAAAATGATTTTTCAAAGAAAGGTTGTTAAAAAATTTTATCAGTCATTATCAATCTTTCTCATTTATTAAAATCTTTTGGCGCTCAAGACTGACTTATTATTTTTATCTTGATATATAATTACATTACACCATTCCTTAGCAAACATAAAATTAAGTAAAAATTGTCATGAATATGCAAATTTCTCCATTGCAACTATATAAAAACCAATGTGAAAACATGAAAGTATGAGAACAAGAGAATGGGAAACTTCAAATCAAGCATAAAGTACTAGTGGAATTGATTGAGGAGGTAGAATTGATTACAAAAACCATAGTATTTATTTCACAACTACAAAACAATGGAATGACATTTCTTATTTCATTATCGGACCTTTGAAAATAAATGTGGTTTTCTCAAAAGAAATACACCAAAAAAATCATGTTGAAATATAATTAAGTGGAATACAATTGATACGTAAAATGTTTATAAATTAAATGTCATATAATTATGATTATCTAAAATTTCTACATATTTCAAAAACTAAAAATTCTCTGCATAGACTTTGAAAATCATATCTTTGTATATTTTCTACATAGAAAATTTATTATTTTAAAAGTTTCCCTTCCCCTTTCCCTACGTCTTCCACACCTAAGACTTTGACTTGCCATTATATATCGATGAAAGGACAAGTCAATGATTAAGTAGCCTAATAAAAATCATGCATATGTTTATGCACTCCTCTTACAAGCCCACAATATTTACGTCACGCCCTCTACCTAAAAATCACTACATCAAAATTTTCCACACGTTCCATGCACTGAACGATTATCATTTACATCTTCCACACGCTCAAAGACTTTGATGATTATCATTTTCATCTTCCACACGCTCAAAGACTTTGGAAATTGTACGAAGGCAACTTACAAGCTCTTATAAATACAACTCTGTTTTCACCCATTGCTATGCAACCATCCCTATTCACGATTTAACTGCCCTCAACCACATCAAGCAAGGGCTGCTCTATTCGTATGACCTCACCAATTAACATGCTTAATATTTGGTAAATTCCAAGTAATGTGTCAACAAATAAAACTGCAACCATATAAAAACAAACATATATCTAAGGGCTCACTTCAAAATGGGTTTCAATCCCATTTAAGATTTGTAGCTTGAATCACAATTACTATTGTGTTCTTAACGTGGAATCATGATAATATTCAACCCATGTCTTTTTGTTAAACATCTATTTTATGGTTGGAGATGGAACGTTCTAATATTCCATGGTCCATAGATAGAATGGGATTTTAATGTTTTACAGTTAAAAAATGCAATCATGCAACTCACAAAATGGAATCTACTCATCTTCACTATTAATTCTAAGTTTGGAAGGTCTTATTTGTGATGTAATTATATTAAAATAAAATGGTTAGATGAACACAAAATATTGTCGTTTTCATCTTATGTTTGAATAATATTTTAAAAGTGTGTGCTCAAGGTAAATTTTAATTCAAGTTTTAAGAAATGCAAACAACTTTTAGAATTTAGTAGTAAGGAAAATTTTAGTGACGAATTAAAATCTAATAAATAGGTATGCAACAAAGAGTTTCATAGTTTGAGATGAAAATGGGATTTCCAAATCAAATGGTTAAAAAAGTGTTAAGGTTTTACTATGATCCATATTACCTTAAAGGTGACAAAATTATAATGCCTTGATGAATTGCAATCAAGAATAACAACCTATAATACATAAAAAATATTTTTATATGTTTGACAAAAACACATTGTCTAACAAGCATATGCGTGAAAGATAATGAGTTCAATTTTTTTTTGAAGGTATGCATTTAACAAAAATGATAGAGTTTGGGGATTTTTTTCATTGTATTAGAAAAAGTAAGAGAGATTTTTAAATTAACATTAAAAATCTTTCTTTTTTTCAATTTTCAAATTGACCATTTACATTCACCATTTATCTATAGAGAACTAGAAGCTACAACCCTAAAAATCATTTGAATCTTAAATGCATTTTAAATTTGCATAAAAAAATAAGTTAAGATACTTTATGCGTTAACTAATTTACCTAAAGATTTGGAATGATAGAAATATCTAAATTATATATATATGAAATATTATATTATGAAAAAATAAATGCTCAATTTTCACTAAAATAAATCTTTAAATTTAATTACAAGAGTAATTAACACTCCTCTAACAAACTTGAAGTATAGTTTTTGCATTCTATTTAATCCTATCCTACGTAAATTTAGTGTTAAATAAGTATAATCTAGTGTATGATTGCAAAGAAAATAATGAATGCAAGAGAAATTTATCTCTATTTTCTCTACATATAAGGCTTTGTGGATAAAATCCCATGAATAAAATGGAATATTGATGTAAAGTTAGAATGACCACAAAGAAATAAAATACATAAGATAATTTAGGAAATTGAATGAAGTTAAGTGGACAAGTAAATTTCTTTAAAATCAAAGAAAAATAAACTTCCTTATCATTCTTACACATATTGGAAGAAAACACTAATTTGTGTTTCTTGTATCTAAGATAAAATGAATATAAAAATGGTCATATAAATCATTTTTGAAAGAAAGGTCCTTCACTTTATTGACATCTACTTTGAAATGGCCTATTTTTAGCTTTATATTGCTTTGGTGCCCTTTATGTTTATCACCAATTTCATAAATTCTAATGATGATTTTTTGTTGTGCTTGTAGCATCATACCCTATGAATTCCACCCATGAAATATTATGATTCCATCTTCTTACTTGTTACATATTTTGTATGCTTAAATTAAAATATAGTATTATATGGTATAGGAACATGTCCCTAACACATATCTCATACCATTCTATCCTTTATTAAATACCACATAGTTTATTCTATTGGATTATCATTCTTTTGGTTATGTATAGTATTGGGTCAACATCTTCTCTACTTTTAGCTTCCCTTTTTGAGACCTCAATAACAAGATGTAACCACACAATTCATTGCATGCACTTTTTACCTTATGTATGGTACAACAAATACCTTATTGGCATATGTGGGGTTGGATTTACTCTTATATTTTGTGATTTAACCCTATGATTTCTTCTTAAACATATAGTGTTGGAAGTTTGAGGAGATTGTCATTGATATGGTTGTTGGTGACATGAGCATGAGCTTATACAGTGTTGTCATTGATGTCAATATTATGATTTGATATCTACATTGAGGTGCAGTTGGTTTGTAAAGCATGAGTGAGCATGGAGATGGTAACCCAACATGAAGATGCAAATGTTTTGCTCTAGTGAAGAAAAAAAAGATTGATTATTTGGTTGTGTCAGAACATAGTTTTCTGTGTATAAAGCATTTACGCTTTGGTCTACATTGGTTTTCCTTGAGGTATTTTTGTTTATAGTTCTAAAGAAATTTTGGTGTGTTTTTTAGGACCTTAAATCAAAAGTTTCATGTATTTATGGGTAAAAGTACAAAATTGTGTTACACTTTTGGCCAACTTATCAACACTAGTGAATTTTAGTATTTATAACTAAAAATAAATTTTGGTCAAACATATGATCTAGTAAGATTCATTCTAGATAAATTAAATATGTCCACAACTTTTCCAACTGAAATTGTTGGCTAAATGCATATGTAGCACCACTTTGAGGCCAATTTACTAAAAAAATGAAATTATTTGAAAAATTAATGTTTCAACAACTCCTACTCATATAAATAACATATTTTTTAAAATGTAAAAATACCCCTTTGTAGATCCATAAGTGTAATTTTCAAATATATATTTATTTTGATAGTTCAATTATTATTTATATTTTATATTTATTTTTTACTAAAAGTAGGTTATCAACACAAAAATATTAGGTTGATTACCAAATCAAGAAAAATACTAAAACTTATTAAAAAAACTGTGATGCCCTAGATAAAAGAATCTAGATTAAGATAGTATCATTTTTATTTTTTTTAGATAAATATTCACTAAAAAAGTTGACGTCAAGTGGAAACAATCGTGTTTTAATACATGCACGTTTAAATATTTATTTAAAAATGTATATATTAAAATTGTAAAACAAAATATCCATGCCCTAAAGTTTCAAATTATAAATATACACAAAAAATTGAAGGAAAAAAAAAAAAAAATTACTATATAAAGCTTGACGTCAAGTGGAACATCATTTTTTAGCATTTTATCAGCAACTAAATTATAATGTTAATTTATAAAAAACTATATTCAAATAATTTTTTAATTTTTTCAAAAAAATACGAACATAAAATATACTAAAAAATACACATTTTATTAGTTTACATCATTTCAAAATTCAAAACATATATGCCACTTTCTAGTGATTCAAGTTTAAAAGTTAGATCAATGTTGGTCATTTCCTTTATAAAAGTGTGACACAATTTTTTACTTTTACCCTTATGTCATCTGGTGCAAAATTTATGGTTGACAGTATATCAAGTTTGCTAATGATAGTATAATTAGTGTAGAGTACCCATTTGAAATGGTTTGTATTCCATCATGAAATATTATTTTGTTATGTGGATTTGAGGATGTGTTACCAGGTGTCAAATGAGTGTGTAGTTTAAGTGGTGTGTGTTTTGGAGGTTTGCATGTTAGTTTGTGGATAATCAGTTAGTGTATTTTAGTGTTGTCTCACCGATGCCAACCTAATATGTTTGGGGTCGTGCAAAGTTCAAGGAAGTATTGATTAGTTATGTGGGAGCTATTGTAAGTCCATGCCAACCTATTTGATGTGTTACAAGTTTTGAATTAAGGGGTGAAGTGTGTATGTGTGATCTTGAGCCGACAAGTTATTATTTTGCATGATACATCTAATTAGGCCAACCTAATTGATGTTGTAGGTGTTTGTGAATGTAATGGGTATATAAATGTAAGATAATTTTTGGTTTTGTATGGATGTGATGAGATGTGAGAAGAACTGTAGAAAATGTATGATCTACGAATTCCTAAGCAGAGCATGCTAATGTGATGTGAATGCAGAGCAGAGTAGAGTGTTAGAGTAGAGTAATATGAAGTGTGTTGATTCGGTATTTTGATCTCTAGTGGAAGTGTATTTCCTGCATATTGTAAATGCATTAGTAGCAATTCAAATCTTTGGAGTGAGCCACCCCTCTCTTCTATTTTCTCTTATTCTTTGGATAGTGAGTCCACCGGACAATGAGTTCACCTAGTAGTGAAACATTATGTATTTTTTTATGACCAAATATAATATATTGTGAGCTAATCCTCATCGTGGCTTTTCCCTTTTTGGTTTTTCCACATAAAAATCTAGTGTATATGTGTTATGTGCTTTGATGATTGATTTCATGGTTTTTTTTCTTACTAAAAATTGAATATGATTTTTGAAATGAATATTTAAATGGTTAAGTGGTTTTAGAGAATACTAATTCACCCCTCTCTCAGTATTTTGGGTATTCAACAATTGGTATCAGAGCTTGGTTCCTTCATTTGGCTTGATCGTTGAGGTAGATCTTGGAGTTGAACACGTGGCTACAAGGAAATATCCTATTCCTTCTGAATAAATTATGCAAAAAGGATTTACTAAAGAAGATTGTATTATTGGTATGGAAGGAGAACTCAAATCTGCCTTGGACGATTTGTATAAATAAAAATCTAAGAATAGAGGCCTAAACAAGGATCTTAGTGATGCAGATGAATGTATTAAGATATTGAGAGAAAAACTCAAGAAATATATAGATAGGATCAAAGATCTCAAGCAATCAAATGAGATCATTCACATCCTGAAATTGCAAATTGAAGAAAGTAAAAGAGTTGAAGTATACTTAGGTCCCATGGAATCTTTATAGAAGGTTATTAGTTTTTATTAGATCTTATCTTTTGACATTTAATGATTGTTTCCTAAGTTAGTTAATATTATTTGTCTCATGACTTAGGATTAAGACACTTGACGTGATCTTGTCTAATCATATGTCTCACCTTGGCTATATAACCAAGTGGTCACATGTCGTGATCTTGTAAATCAACAATCATATCATCATAATCTATCATTTGCATCATTTGATATAATAGAATTATTTTCTCATAGATGACCTCTCTTGTGCTTTCATGAAGTTCCTAGATCTTAGGCGGCTATAATCTTTAACCAAATATTGCTTGGTGTAGAGAATTATGTACCAGCTCTTACAAAGAGTTAGCCTACTATAAATGAAAATGAAAAGACAAAAAATATTCAAAAGATACTCACTCATCCATGTGGACATATATTTTTATGATGCCATTACTTGCCTAGTCTATTATTTTATTCAATGATCCCTTTTGTCTTAATTGTTAGGCATGAGATTAGAATTAGGTTATAATTTCATCTAAATGGATAATAAAAATACATTTCCAACAAAACAAATCAAATAAAAGTCAACTCAAAATAAATAAAAATCATTTGAACGAAGATGTAAAAGAAAAATCAAGAGCAAAGAAAATAAAATCAATGCATTCATATTGATTCTAGCACATTACATTCCCTTTATCTCACACAATTACTTTATGTGGGATCATTTCTCTCAATGAGTCTTCCCCTTCCTCATGATTTCTTGTATTAGCTCTTTAGGTTTAACTTGTGAGTTGAGGATGCCTCTTTTCCCTTTTCTTATATCTAGTATGAACTTAAAAAGGTTTTTCCTATTTATTAATATCCTTCCATCCCCTCATCTTGATACTCCCTAATCACTTTATTTCATTAATTTTTGAAATCTAAGACTATGCATTAACTTGTCCTTTAAATTATGTATTAAAAATCCTCATGCATACATTTAAATCTTATATTTCTTATTTCAATTATATTTTTTCCCTTACATTCCTATTACACCTATTGATCACACCCCTTATATACATATAGCTTGTGATGGATTATAGTTAGAAAAACTCTTTTACAATATTGGAGCATTAGGGTGCAATCTTGTGATCTACATGATTTTTATTTTTTTGTTACTTACGTAGGTATCATTAATATTATATTTATTATTAAATAATTTAATTAACATTAATTTTATCATGCAATATGAATAAATTGACATGTAAATCACTCAAATTTAAGGGGTAATGTCATTAAATATGACATATTATATAAAGTGATTTAAATTTGACATAAAATCATGTATTGATTTTTTTAATATATTGATTGTTTAAATAAATTTCAACACTATCAATAACAAATATGATGACTTCTTTGAATATAAAACTTACAAATTATAGATATATTTTTTAAAGACTATTAAATAAATAGAAATGTTTATTTTTTGAACTATAGAGTCTCATATGTAATCATTAAATCCTAAAGATTAATATTGCCTTAAATATAGAGAATTATTAAAAAAAAAAGACTTTTCTCTAAATCATAGGAATTATTAAAAACATTAGTTATTTTTAAAATATTGAAAATTGTTAAGAACATTTAATTTTCCTAAAACATAAGAAAATTTAAGAAATATTAATCCTTCCTAAAACATAGGGAATTGTGAAGAAAGATTAGTCTTCCTAGAACATAAGAAATTGTTAAGAAATATAAATCCTCCCTCAATCTTAGGAATTGTTAAGAAATATTAGTGTTCCTTAAAATATAAGTTATTCATAAAGATTAGTCTTCCCTAAAATATTGAGAAATATTATGAAAGATTAATTTTCCCTAAAATAAAGGGAATTGTTAAGAAAGATTAGTCTTTTTTAAAGTACAAAGAACTATTAAGAAATATAATTGTTCATTAGAACATAAGAAATTATTGAAAATAAAATTTCCTAAAACATAAAAACTATTATAAAAAATTAATCTTTCTTAAAATATAAAAAATTATAAAAATACATTAAAAAATAATAAAAAACATAAAAATTTTATTAAAAATGATTAATAGTCTCTCAAATATAAGAAACTATTATAAATTAAATAAATAAAAAATGTTACAAAATCTAAACCAAAAATTATCAAAAAATTGTATGAGTGGAAGTGATGACTATAAGTCTTGTATATGTTTATATGACACACTACTCTATCTAAAATTTCTATCTAAAACTAGTTTATAAAGGATTGCCTCACCTGTAAATTATATGGTTTTAAACTATTAAATTTTCAATTAATAATCATATATTTTTCTTTTCTTTTTTTAATTTTGACTTGTCAAAAGATTAGAATTATTCATGTGGTTTTGAAAATTTTAGGCTTACTTTAAACATTTTTGAAAGAATGGTTGTTAAAAATATAAATCAATCATTCAAAAAAATTGAGAGAAGAGTTGTTAGAAATCTAAATCAATTATTCAACAAAAATTGAAAGAAGAGTTGTTAAAAATCTAAATAAGTCATTCAAAAAAAATCAAAGAAAAATTGTTAGAAATATAAATCAACCATTCAAAAAAAATTGAAAGAAGAGTTGTTAAAAATTTCAATCTTGATCAATTTTTCTCTTTTCCATTAACATCTTTTCACATTAAAAAATGATTTGCTATTTTTATCTTAATAAATAATTGCACTACAATATTTTTAAGAAAATAAAAAAATAAATTAAAATTAAATTGATATACAAATTTCACCATTATAATTATATAAAAACTAATATAAAAAGAAGAAAATATAAAGACGAGAATAACAAAGTTCACAACACACCTAAATTGCTAATAAAAATTGACCCCAAACTTCAAGGATAGAATTGATTATTAAAACCATTGTATTTTTTCACTAATGTAAGCAAAGAAAATTCAGATAGAGTCGTGATTAACTGGGCTACAATTGTTGTGTAAAATGTTTAAAAAGGATTGACAGTTGTAAATAACATATGCGGAAAATTATGAATTTTCTAAATTTTCCACGCGACTTTGAAAATTAACAGTTTCCACATTTTCTGAAAATCGTGATTTTAACAGTTTCCACACGCTCAAAACTTTTGTTGTCATTGAAATTTCTATCTTACCCACTTCATTGAAAATCATGATTTTAACAGTTTCCACACGCTCAAGACTGTGCTTTCCCCGAAAAAACAATTTACATAGAGACGAAAGTGATTAAGCAGACTGTAATTGATGATGTACATCAACATTTTCCACACATTCAAAGACTTTGAAAATTATAACTGCACGTCTTCCACACGCACAAGACTTTGAAAATTGTACGAAGGCAACTTACAATCTCTTATAAATGCTCCTCTATTCTCTATTCTCTATTAATATTCACACCCTTTCTCCCTCTCTCTCAACATGGGTAAACCAATGTTTTGGGTGCTCCTCTTCTTGCTCACCTCCCCCTGCTGCTCCTCCTCCTCCTGGGAATGCCCTCCTCACGAATTGACTGCCCTCAACCACTTCAAACAAGAGCTGCTCGATCCACATGACTACTTGGCATCATGGAAGGGCTTATACTGCTGCTCGTGGAGGGGAATCACCTGCCACAGGGGAACTGGCCGCCACGTGGTTCGTGTGGATCTTAACTGCAGCATGTGGAGTACCTCGATCTCAGTTATAATGATTTGTCCCCTCTTCCCATTCCTTCACAGCTTTCAAGCCTCACCAGATTGATGCATTTGAGTTTGCAAGGTTGCGGGTTTACTGGCTCAATTCCAAGTGAGATTGGCAGCATGTCTAGCTTGAAATTTCTGGACATCTCCCACAATTATGATCTCAACGGCTCAATTCCAAGTGAGATTGGGAACATGACTAACTTGACATTTCTGGACATCTCCTACAATTCTAATCTGGAGATGAGGCAGTCGAGCTCATGGATACGAAATTTGCGAGGGTTGGAGCACCTTGGAATGTTCAATATGAATCTGACAATTGGTGTGGTAGAGAATGTTGTGTCTCTCCCCAATCTTATGTCACTTGAAATGTCTGTGCTGTCAGGAACAGTTCTCTCTGCTCTTGTAAACCTCACCTCCCTCTCCCATCTCGACCTTTATGAGAGCAACTTCACTCAGCAGCCATTTCCCATTTGGATTTCAAATCTTACATCTTTGGTTTCGCTCCGCCTGAGAGACTGTGATCTCCATGGTTCCATCCCTTCTACTATTTTAGGCCTTCCACATTTGAGGGACCTTGACTTGTCCTATAACCCTAATCTCAAAGTCAATCTCTCCATCATTGTGCAACATGCTTCCCAGCTCAACATCTTTTCTATTCGAAGTTCAAATGTGCAGGGAGTGATTCCAAATTCTATTACAAATATGTACTCGTTGACAACCTTAGATCTTTCTACCAACAATATTGAAGGTGGCCTTCCAATTTTTATTGGAAATCTCTCACGACTTGAAGCGTTGAGTCTTTTTCGCAACTCACTAAGCGGCAGCATTCCATGGAGCTCTTTAGCAGGACTACCAAAGCTTTCATATCTTTACCTCAGCTCAAACCAATTAAATGGAAGCTTGCCATCTGCTTTTGGTAATCTCTCATCTTTGGTTGCACTTGGTCTATCAAATAATTCTTTAAGTGGCACATTCTTACTCTCTCAGTTAGAAAATTTCACAAAGCTTAGTTACTTATCTCTTTCTAACAATTTGTTGAGAGTAAAATTTGAAGGCTCTTGGATCCCCAAGTTTCAACTTCAATCTTTGTATTTGAGTTCCTGTAATATGGATGGTGATTTTCCAGCTTTCATATCCACTCAATACACCATAGGGCAACTAGACTTGTCCAACAATTTTCTTAGTGGAAATATTCCAGATTGGTTGTGGGACCTTACACCCTTCTACACACTCAATCTCTCATGCAATCAATTTGGAGGAAGGCCTTTCTCATCCAAGTTCAGTAAGTTTGATGCTGGAAATGTTGATTTACATAGAAATAAGTTACGAGGGAATGCTTTTTTACCTCATCCTAATGTGGAGTTCTTGGACATGTCTGAGAATCAATTGGATGGCATCATTTCAGCAAACATTGACAAATATGGTCAAAGTCAACTCAACTATTTTTCACTTGCAAATAATAGTCTCATGGTGTCTTTCCACATTCTATTTGTGAAGGGCATAACTTGAAGGTTCTAGATGTGTCAAATAACAAGCTCACACATGATATTTTTGTAAGTTTTGGGAATTGCTCATCAACACTAAAGGTGTTAAATCTAGAAAATAATGCTTTGGAAGGTGAGATTAGGAGCATGGTTTGTCTTCGAACACTGAAATTGGGCAGTAATAGACTACAAGGGCCAATTCCATCATCACTTAAAAATTGTACTTCTTTGGAGGTTCTAGATTTGGGATATAATAACATGCAAGGAAGCATCCCAAAGTGGATAGGGAAGTTAATTGGTCTTCGAATTTTGATATTAAGATCTAATAAGTTCAAAGGTGAAATACCATCAGAGTTAGCAAAATTAGAAAATCTTCAAGTCTTGATTTTGTCAAATAATAATTTCTCTGGAGCTATCCCAAGTAGCTTAAGAAACTTGACAGCAATGGCAAATTGAACACAAAGTACAAAAGTCCTTCAATACTCAAATTCAAGCTTAGTGACTTATTTAGATAAAATACAAATAAACAACAAAGGGCTATTTCTAGAATATGTGAGATCACTGGCATTGGTTCGATGTCTTGATCTCTCAAATAACAACTTCTCAGGTGATATTCCTCAAGGCATCGGATTCCTCATTGGTCTAATGATTCTCAATTTGTCAAGTGATCATCTCAATGGAAACATTCCTACTTCTTTTGGAAATCTTGTGCGATTGGAGTCACTTGATCTTTCAAGGAACAATCTTATTGGAAATATTCCTGCAGAACTACAATATCTCACATTTTTAAGTTACTTGAACATATCTTGTAATAACTTTTCAGGAAGAATACCACAAGGAGCTCAGTGGTTGACATTTGATGAAAGGTCATTTTCAAACAATAAAAATCTTTGTGGACTTCAAATCAACATAAATTGTTCCCCTTCTCCTTCTTCAAACAACACTTATGATGAATATGTAAGTGAAGAAGAGTGGGAGGAACATGTGTTGTGGGAGGTGGGAATTGGATTGAGCATTGGGTTTGGGTTTTCAATTGTTATTGGAGTATTATGTTTCAACAAAAAATGTAGAACAAGATGTTTCAAGGTCATGGATGACATTATTGTCATTCTTGATCAAATTGTTCAAGAAAATATCTTTTAATAAAGTACTTTTATACTCCTTCCCCTTCCCCTTCCACTTTCCTTGGAAGACTTCCTCCAATCCCATTCTCTACGAAGGTTGTGTAGTGAATATATATGTATTTTCTTTTTCTTTTTATTTTATTATTATTAGTAAAAATCATTAATTTAAATCATATTATAGTACCTCCATCTATAGCATGAAATAAAATAGATATTAAAAATTAAATTCAATTGTCTATTTTGAATTTGTTTCTTGTTTTGATTTAGATTTAGAAGTAAACATTATTCCACACAAAAAGATATCACATGACCATTTATCTTTTCTAAATATGTTATTGTTCACACACACAAGATATTTGTATTGTTCACACACACAAATTTTTACTAATTGTAAAGAATAGTTGCATTAAAAAATGATGATATAAAAGAAACTAAATAATAACAAGTTCAATTAAATTTAATATTAGCTATTAAATTTCCCACACATTAGTGAAGTCAAATATTAAAAAATACGCGTAGAAATTAGTTGCTTTCTTGGGTGGAAGTAATTTTCTTAAGTAAATGTGATTGAAATTTGTCAATCTTGAACATTTTTTAATTATTTTTTCTAGTTTGGTGGTTGTATAATGGTTAACTTATAGTACTTTATGTTTGGTTTTAATATATGAGACTCTATTTTGACAATGCTTAATTTTTAAATGTTTTAACATAACAAATCATGTGCTAGATGAAAATTAGCATCAAGAACTTTGGTGAGAGGGATCCATGAGCATACTTATTTTTAACATATATTTTATATAAATATCTAAGAACATATATTTACACCTCCATTTAACACATGCTTAAATATTCGGTGAATTCTAGAAAATTGTATCAACAAATAAAATTTCAAACTTATCAAAACTTACATATATCTAAAGGTCCACTTCAAATGGGGTTACAATCCCATTTAAGATTTTTAGTTTAAATAAAAGCACTAAGGCATGTTCTTAATGGTGGATTTGTGATACTATTTAGCATATGTCCTCTATTCAAACATCTATTTGGCAGTTGGGAGATATAATGGCTTAATATTTTATAATTCATTGGTAGAATGACCTTTTAATATTTTATAATCTAGAAATACATGATGCTTACTTACAAAACGTAATCCACTCATTCTCCAATATTAACTATATGTTTATAAGGCCGTATTTGTGTTGTAATTAAATTAAATTAAATTAAAGTGGTTAAATTAACATAAAATATGGCTATTTTCATCTTACGCTTGAAAATTATTTTAAAAATTTGTGTTGAAGGTGAATTATAATTCAAGTTGCATTTTCAATAAAAAAACATTTTTTATAATTTAACAAAAGGGAAAAATTCAATGGAAAACTACAAATTGCAAAACTAAGGAATTGAAATTCCAATCAATTCAAAAGGAATGTGAATGTATTTATTATTCTAAAGACATTGAGCAATTCAAGACATACATAAAAATTAAGAATTATGGATAGAAAATTGATGGCAGGCTAAAATAGAACAAAGATTATAGCTATGCAACAAAGGATTTACAAAATTATGCTTTGATGAGTTACAATCAAGGGTAACAATATTTAATGCATAGAAGGTATATATGTATGTCTTTAAGAGTTTTAAAAACGTTTGGAAAACTTTATGAAAGAGCTTGTATTTATAAGAAATCTTAAGAAAACATGCAAAATTTAGGGAATTTCTTAATGTATTAGGAAAGGAGTTAGGCAATCCGCATCAACAAAATTTATTCCAGTTTCATTCATTTTTGCAATAAATGGCAAATCAATTTTAAATGTTTAGAAATTGATTTTGGACAAAGTTTTCAATGGGAATTTGATTGGTTAGAAGTGATATTTGAATTAATCTCTTTCCACCTTGACAATGCCTGGATGGAACAACAACTAGAATGTTTTAAAATATTTAAAATTTGTATTGCCAAGTAAAGTAGAAACAGGCATTTTTATTTTCATTATAAGAAATTAAATTGATACATAGCTACAGGAATAGGAAGGGGCAAAAATAAGGAGTGAAGGCGTGAAGGAAGATGAAGTGGGCAAAAAATTACATAAACATTAAAAATTGTATGAAAAAATAAAAAACACGGACATTCCTAGACCTCGTGTAGCAAAAAGAGAAATATATGGGTCGCTAAGAGAAAAGGAGACCATGCACCATAGAGAAGGAGATATTGGTGCAAAAAAAATTGTAAGAATTAAAAAATGTATGAAAAATTAAAAACACAGACATTCCTAGACCCCATGTAGCAAAAAGAGAAATATATGGGTCGCTAAGAGAAAAAGAGACCATGCACCATAGAGAAGGAGATATTCATGCAACAAGGGAAGAATAAAAGGAGGTTGCATAGTCAAAGCAGAATATAGTTGATGATGATGCAAGACATGTCGCAACGAAGGATGATGTTGCAGCTGTGGAGAAGAAAGAGGTAAATGTAGATTTTAACTTGTTTACAAACATGGAAGTAGATGCAATTGTAGAATTGTGTGTAGAAATGGTAGAGGATGTTGCAAGTGGTGATATGGATGGTGAGGAATTTTGGTGGAGGTGGTCAAATTTTGGTGGGTCAAAACCCATGGAAGATGAGAAGAATGGAGAATTTATTTGGTGGAGGAGGATGAAACATGGTGGATGCAAGTCCATGAGAGAAAGGAGGAATAGTGACCAAATTTGTTGGAGTAGTGTGAAGTTAGTTTTAGCAAGATAAGGGAAGAAGAGGAATAAGAGCTAACAATGTTTACAAGATTCGATGATGGAGTTCCCTATAGATTGCTTACAATCTAAAAGAATGGTTCTACCATTCAAATCCACTCTTGTGAGCCTCTGCTCACAAACTTCATATTCGACATGTCTAATGCAGGAGTATTTTGGGAGTTCAGCAATCTGCATCAACCAAATTTCATTTTAGTTTCATTCATTTTTTCAATAAAATGACAAATCAATTTTAAATGTTTGCAAATTGATTTTGAACAAATTTTTGGATGAGAATTCAAGATTAGGAGTGATATTTAAATTAATCTCTTTCCACCTTGACAATGCATGGATAGAATAACAGCTAAAATGTTTTAAAATATTTAAAATTTGTATAGTGGCAGGAATAGGAAGGGGCAAAAATAAGGAGCGAAAGCGTGAAGGAAGATGAAGTGAGAAATCACAGAAAAGAGTGAGGGCACAACAAATTTTGTAAGTTAAAAATTGTATGAAAAAATAAAAAACACAGACATTCTCAGACCCCACACAACAAAAAGAGAAATATATGGGTCGCTAAGAGCAGAGGAGACCACATAGCATAGAGAAGGAGAGAGTCACACAACAAGGGAAGAATAAAAGGAGGTTGTGTAGTCAAAACAGAAAGAAGAGAGCAGATTGGAGTTTGCAATAAGAGAGGAGTCAAGTCTAAGAAAGCGGCAAAATTAACATCAGCAAAGCCATGCCAATTAAGAAGATTTTATGTGTAGATGGAAATAAAGAACAGGCCACAATATATATTGACCGGAATAAAGTATATGGAGCAGGAATAGGCTCGTGGAATTAGTGAAGGGAAGATAATTCTTGAGCGTAGTAAGGGGCATGAAGTTGGAATAAAAAATATAATAGTATAGAGACCAAGGGAGGTAAATGTATGGTGCAGCAAAAATAAGGAATGATAAGTTGTGGAGCAGTTAAATAAAAATTGTACATTGAGAAAAGATAACGTTGAGCAATCTAAGAGAAGTGTACAGAGATAAGCAAATAGAATCATGCCAATTTAAAAGACAAAGTTAAATCTTTGAATGTTGGGTGAATGTAAGAGGATCTAGCTACCATAGTGCGAATAAATTTTTAATTTTTAATCAAGCCATGTATATTGTATTTGATTATGTTGAACCAACAAATGGAATAAAGATGTCAAAGAGATTATTGGAGCCATAATGTTTCTATTTTCAATTTGAAGTCTATTGTAATTCATCGTTGTGTTAAAAAATGTGGATTTGTGCAAGAGTTTGATTTGTGACAATTAGAAATATAAAAAGTGAGAAAGAATTAAATTGATGATAGTTGAAATATAAAAAATAAAATCTGTTTTTTAATTCATCATTTATATTTGATGAATTAGTATCATTTTTCATATATGATTGCAAGATGCAACCATCAAAACTATTTTGAGCTTAAATACATAACATGCTTACATTAACATTTAGGTTGGAAAATACCTATACTATTTTACATTAAGCTTGAGAATTATAGCATCATCTAAATTATATACATATCTATTAAAAAAACTATATATTTTGTAATGAAATGTTGTATTATGTAAAAATAAATGCTCAATTCTCACTAATATATACCTTTGCATTTTATAAATATGAATAATTATCATTTTAAGTTATTATGACACACTTACAATATAATTTTTTTAATGTAATTAATCCTAACCTACATAATTCTAGTGTTAAATAAATGTATTTCAATTTGTGGTTGGAAAGAAAATAGTGAATGTAAAAAAAAATATCTATATTTTGTCTATATATAAGACTTTGGGGATGAAACTTCATGAAAAAAATGGAATAATGGTTTACAGTTTGAATGCACACAAATAAATGTAACAAATGAGATAACTTAAGAGATTTTGAACTATAGTGGACAAGGAGGCTTCTTTAAAAATAAAGAAAAATAAATGTCTTTATCATCCTTTCACATGTAAAAAGCCACTATTAATTTGTGTTTCTTGTATCTAAGCTAAAATGAATATTTAAATTCTCATATAAATCATTTTTAAAATGGTCATTCTTCATATATGGTATGTTTTCTTTTAACATATAATGTTGTATGGTATGTGTTCCTAGCACATGTCTCATACCATTTCAACCTTCTATAAAAGCCACAAGGATATTTCTATTTTTGTATTGTCATTCTTTTGATTATTAAGTATTTGTTTAACATATCCTCTACTTGATTATGTCATCCTTGATAGGTTAATTCCGTGTGCACTCTTAACTAAATGTGTGGTACCATAGTGACCTTTTTGACATGTAATGGTTGGATTTACTCTTAAATGTTATTATTTTCCTTTTGATTACTTATTGACCCAATAGGTCAACTCAATGGTGCTAATAATGACTCATGTAAGCCTCTTTATTGATCTCCTAGAATATATGTGAATAATCCACTATTGGTCCTTTACTAAGCTTCAAATTGGTAGTCATAGTGGTCTAGTTCAAAAAAATTAAGTCATTTATTTTTTTTGTATGACTGTTTTTTTATTTTTAAATTGACATCAAAAATAGATATGGTTTTAAGTGTTATTTTTGTATCCTAGTGGTGACTAGTTATAATTCCTATGACCTATGAGATATTATCTTAGCCAATCAGCCTATTATTCCTTATAGGGCCACAACCATGTAAATGATTTTTTTTTTCAATGGAGTTTCATCCCTAATGTTGGCACTGGTGACTTTTTTATTATGATAAAACAGGAAGAGCTCGTACTCATTACATAACAGTCATAGAGGCCCAATAGAAGGAGTTCACAAGAAGTGAGACAACTTAAAAACTAAAGTTTTAAACAAAATAGAAGACCAATAGGAAAATACAAAAAAGACACAGGACCAACCAACGACTAGCATGAACTCAGAACCATTAAGTTAATCTCCAAGGAGGCGAAGACCCTTAATTTCCTATCATTTCTTGGAAAGGAACTAGAGATTTTCTTCGAAGGACAGAGTCTTCTAATTATTTATTCCAATGTTTTTTCTAGAGGATGAAAGGTTCACTCTCCACATTCTTACCCTTCTTCCTTGAACTAGTCTAAGGAGCCTCCAATTGATCCTCCCTAGTGTGCTTGGCCTAGAAAATCTTCAACTCCTGTTGGAAAACCTAGAAGATTATCGTAGTGTTTTTGACCATTTATTTTCTCTACTCAATGATCTCCTACAAACTGAGGATGATTTTTTCTTGATTGCTATGAAGATTGACAATCTATTTCCTTAATCTCATGCTCTCCACAGTGGAACCAATTATAATTTTGATCTCTGCAACTATTGTCATATATAAAATAAATATGAAATTTAATTTAGAGAAAATAAGGTTGATTAAGCATGGCTACATAATATATCTTAATTAACTATAGGTGGTTGTGATGCAGGAGCATCACTTTGGTTTGTTTTATGCTCATTTTGATGTTAAGAGTCTTATTTTTGTTAGGGTAGGTCTTAGGGGATCCATTAGGATCATTTTCAATAGTCTAAGTTGTGTAAATAGGCCAAGAAATTCAAATTTTGCTTTTCCCTACCAAAATACAAATTTGAATTTTCTAGGTGCTTTTTGGCTTGTAGAAGGTTGGGGTTTGTCCCTCAGCTATATTTTGTGGTTTTTGGAGTCTAATAAGGTCTTAGAATACCATGTAGACCATGCAAGGTCCCTTTTCATGTTTGTTTTTATCCTAAGTTGGGAAAAAGTGCATATTTTGCAAGTCTGGTGCGAAAAAGACATGAAGTTACATTAGGTTTTGATGGCAAAGCATTGTATTTCAAATTATAAATTTTCTTTAGATTCATTCATGTTGCATCAATGAAATAAAATTATCCAAGAAGTTGTTGAAGGATCTTGTGGATGAAAACACCCTGTTTCTTCACCACTTTTGTCAATTTTATGTAATTACAATCTGAAAAAAGACTTGTAAGACCTTGTACAAAACATTGGTAGGTCCGAGAATGGATGGTTTGATAGTTTTTTTTTTCAGGTTCAATTTATTTTTGTTTCATTCAATTTCATGAAATTTTGAGCAAGTTACAACAAATTTACTACTAGTTGCCTTGTTTCAAAACTAGGGTTTCCAACGAGTGAAATAAATTCATAAATGTTGTTTTGACTGTGGAAAATTCATGAAACTTGGAGGAAATAAATCTTCATTAGGTTTTTGGTCAAGCGTCCACCAAAGGAGAGGTCACAAATCAATTGTATGTGAAAGATATGCAAGTCTGAGTGTGTTTTTTGTCCTTAAAACTATCAAAACCCTAGGTGTCTTTCAGGTTTTGTTGAAAAACACATTTCTTGAATTCACCACAGAAAAGTAAGGGGTTGGTGAGATCCTCTATAGTGCATTGAAGGTTTATAATCTTAAAAAAATCATAGGAGTGAATGTGGTTTCAATAGCACCTCAAATAGGTCTTCCATGGAGGGTTGAGCCTAGAGTGAAAGTTTGCAGAAACCTTGCAAGAAAGGGTTTGAAAACCTTTAGTAGATTCGATAGAACCTGAAAACACATTTTTTTTGCAATTGTTTATCCCTCTACATCAAGTTGGTAATTTATAGGAAGTCTAATTTTTCCCCACTTCATGTCAAAGTATAGGACAAAAATGGTATACATCATCATATTATATAGTTCCTTTGAATTTATTTTGATGTAGATCGCGGCCATTGATTTAGACCATGTGACCTGATTTTACAATCTATAGGATTTGTATATGTGTTATAGAGAAACACTAGCTCTAATACTTGAAAGGAAGTAAAGTGCGATAAAATTCTCCCTACAATAAAATTCTAAAGAGAGTGTTGTGCAAATTTCAATCTTTTAACAATTAAAAAAAAAAGAATAAACACATAACTTCATGAGATAAATAATATACTATAACAAAGGTGTATGTGTGGAAAACCCTTTTAGCAAAACCAAAGAAACCTATTGTATTATTCAATAAACAACACAGTTACAATACACTTGTAAAAAAACCTTCATAGGAGTATCACCAACTAGAGATCTAGAAGAATTGTAATAGCTTAGTAATATCTACAAAACTCTACACACAACCTCTATCTCAAGAACCTAATATACATGAGATAAAAATACATGAAACTATCGAATGGTAATTATAAAATTAATGAGTTAAAAACACTTAAAAAATGCCACACAAATCCAAAATCTCGAGAAGAGACTACAAGATACAAATAGCCTATTATTTCCACCTATTATAACCTCATTATAATCCATTAACAAATTGGGAATTCTATTTTTTCATTATCTCCAAATATGCCTTGTGATTTCACATAGCATGCATCATAATTCAGCCAACAACTCTTTTATGTGTCCAACATATTTTTATATTTCCTATACAAACTTTCTGATGCTATAAATTTTAATCTAGGAGGCTTGGGCCTTTTTTTCTTCAAATTGTAAATCTTGAAGAAAAAAATATAATAAGCACCCCCCTTGGTGGTCCTAAATAATTCAAAATATTGAGTTTGGACAAAAACAAACTCTATAGCCCGTAAATTGATTTTTTTTTTAATTTTCTAGCCCAAAATTTACACTTTTTTAATTTCATGAATAGAAAAAAATTTGAGGCATATTTCATAACATTCTCTCACTGTCAAAACATTACAAGAGAAACTGAGCTATCAACACCATAATCAAACTTTCAGAGGCTAAAAGGCCCATAGACTCATAGCACCACCTAAATTTTCCTATGCTCATTAGCTTTGTTAATGCATCTAAAACAACCTTAAAAGTGTTTTTTTTTCTAGAATCACCCTTCATCCTTTACCATATTAAAAAAAAAGGTATTGAACATCAATATGATTTATCCTTGCATGAAAGGTTGGGTTCATTGCCAAACATATTGCACTCTAACTATCACAATGAATCATAATGGCTCTTGCCTCTAGCCCAATATTTGAACATAATTCCTTAATCTATATGGATTCTTTACAAGCATGATTTGTCTCCATGTACTCTAATTTTATAGTGGATAAAGTGACCATTTCATTTCTCTGACTCATCAAATTGATTGCACTACTAAACATAGTGAAAACATATCCAATCATGGATCTTTCTCTATTGATATCTCCAACCCAATTTGAATCCACAAATTCATGGTATAATTTTAATGTTTATCCCTTGTAGGATAACCTTTATAGAATAAGGAATATTTAGAAGTACCCTACAAATACCTAAAGGCCCACTTCATTTCATCCTAATGTAGTCATCCAAGATCATCCATAAGTCAAATGACTCCCACTACTTGGACAATGTTTGATCTTATAAAAACCATGGAATATATCAAAATATCAACTACACTATCATAAGGTAATCCATTCATATCATTTATCACACAAGGATAAGTTGTACATTTCTCAATAGGTAACTTTGTCCTCATTGGAATTGGAATGCACAATGGTCTACAATGTAACATGTTAAACCTCACCAAAATTAAGGTCATATACTTACTCTATCTAACAAATTTTTATTTTTGCTCTATCTCTTTTAATATTCATCCCCAAGATGTACCTAACTTCCCCTAATTTGATCATTTAAAATTATGTTAAAATCTTTTGCTTCAAATAAAAATCAAATCTTTCCCATAACTGAAAAAAAAAATCATCAAAATATAATGCAATAATGAGAATATGATCACAATCTATCTTATAGTACATGCAATGAGCCTATTTTGATCTCAAAAATTATAAACTTAACACAAAATAATCAAACTTTTGGTACCATATCCTAGGAGATTGCTTAAGACCATACAAATATTTCTAAAAATTACAAACCGAATTCTATTTAGCTTTCTCAATGTATTACTTCAAGTGTGTCATATAAATATCTTCCTCCAAGTCACCATGAAGGAATTTTATCTTCAAATATATCTATTCAACCTTAATATTATACTCTATATCAAGATAAACCCCACTATGGATTATTTTCCTTCGACTTGGGCTTAGTGCTCCCAATGACAATAACCAAGTAGTCCCTGAATTTGGAAAAAAAATTGTAACAAATTATTTCATTGATCCTCTTCCTCCATTGTCACTCCCATGTAGTGATTCATCTCTCTGTATAATTAATAAGCGTGAAAATGTATTATGATGATGACTTTTTCTCTTTAATTTTGTGTTTATTTTTGGACAATGTCTTAGTACATATGCATGATGGTAAATGCCACTCTAATGTAAAGTCAAACACGTTTGCATAGATTTTATATCACCTTTATCTGCATAATATCTTATGCTTACTAACACCTCAATTTTATGCACACATGTTCCAATACATTTGATCTATCCATCTAATTATTCATAATAATAAATGTATTGATTCCTAAACTCTATTTTAATCATGATCTATTCCATCTATTTTATCATATGTCAAGTCCACAATCAAGTGGTCATCCTCATAATTATAGCTCTCACAAGGCATGATGGCCTTTGAACCAAGGGTCAAACCTTTGTTCTTGATACCATATTAGAATCACCTAACATTCATCATTAGATCTGCAAGCATCTACTCTAAGAATAAAAGTAAAAAACCATAGAAAGATCAACTATTGTAATAATGGCTTTTGGCAATACCTTCTTGTATTTAAACAAGATTTATTATGGCCTCGTGGCCCTAAAATCTTCGGGAATGACCATTGACACGTGTGAAAATCTGATTGCCTTAATTAGGCAAGATTTTCAATTTTAGTTTGGTGGTGGCATTAAATGAGTTGCGTGTTTTACCCATTGGCATTTTGAGATTCTTCTCACTTTATTTATCCTACTGAAAGTTTACGATATGAGAGAGAAAATGGGTGGAGACAAGGTCCAAACTGAGTTTGGTTCTTACGATAAATTTCGAAGGGACCCCCTCGTCTAGCACATATGTGTGGAAGGAGGCATTGTGCCTCTAATGGAGAGCTTGCAGGGACATCACGAGAAACTCTCGATGCATTTTTCTAGTTCTTGGAATGAAAAAAGAGTGATGGTTGGTGGCATCTCGTTCGAAATCAATGAAGATGTCATAGGTAAAGCTACGGGCCTATCTTGCATGGGTCAAAAACCCAAAAAGCACACTAAAGTGCAGGATTTGGAGAGTCTCCATGCCTTCTTCGATGAAAATGAAAAGCCGATCAAAATGCACGCTGAATTCAAATGGAGCTCATTGTCATGGGACTAGGTTTGAATGGCTATCATGAGGTACATTACCCTTGAGGGGAGGTTTAAGTTTTACTATTTTTATCACATGCCTCTGTTAAACCATCTTAGACATAGGATGCTCATAAGCTTTCTATTCTTCTTACTTTCTTCTCTTGAAAGCTCTATGAGTGAAGTGGATTTAGCGGCCAAAAATCTTGATAAACCGCTCCCTTTGCCCCTGCACCAAGGCATCATTCTATTCATGTACCACTTTCACTTGGCCCTCTGTCCTCCTAAACCAATCTTGAGCGTTAGAATTGAGGAACAAGAAACCTCCAACCATTCCCGTGATAAACCATCTTCAGTCGCTTTTGTTGGGCCCAAAAGAAAGACCCCCTATGTGGCATGTCAACCCCCCGAGGATCCTAAAATTAATCCCCCGACCAAAAAGAAAAAATTGTGGCGCAAGCTTAACTCAATCAAAAGTTGTGGTCGAGCTATGTTAGTTGAAAAACACTCCCTCTAGGAAAGACTGTAAACCGCCCACCAAGATCAAGTTGGAACCAAAAAAGGGTAAGAAGGGTACCCCTTGCCAAGTTGAGGAACCACCCATGGACAACGAAGGTGGGGACTTTGCTGACAAAGACTCCTATGGTGATATGGTGGTTGCGGCCAATGTTGGTGTGGGGACGGAGCATACGAGTATAAGAAGATCTAACAAACTAGCAAAGAACAAGGAGGTGTTGGTGGATAAGATTTCTAATAGTTCTGAGTAGAATGGTGGTTAAGAGGAGAGCAAGCACAATACTATTGAAGAGACCGGACAATTTGTGGAAGGTTTGAGCCATTTCTCTCAATTAAACATGATGATCCTTACGGAATCCACACTGAAGTCCTCGAATCATCCAACTCAGATTGAGATGACTAAAAAGGTGGAAACAGATAAGGGAGAAGAGCTTAATAATCTACTAGCTCGGGTTGATAAACTGGAAAATAAATTCAGCAGGCTGACATGCTTCACGATCAAGGTCATACACCACTCAGTTGTTACCCTGTTTGAGGTGCTAAAGGAGGAGGTCGACAAGAAGATCGCGGAGGAGGATTCCAACAACAAGTCAGTGGGTGATGATGTGATGAAACTCCTCTTTGAGGAGTGGGAGGGTTTAGCTAAGTAATGTGTGGGTTGTGTGTTGTTGTGGGGTGGGCTTTCTTTTTGTTGTATGTCTATTGTTTCTGCAAGTTTTGGGTATTTGGTCTAACTTTGACCCTCTGGGCTCCCTTTGTGTATAGGGTATTCCACCTTGTAAATGCAACTTATCTTATCAAAAACAAATATAGATATTGGTTGCATCTAGAGACACTAAAGAACAATAGAATCAAAGAACCCCCGCTTGAATGATTGAGTGAGTAAGAAGGCCAAGATAGCTTGCTTAAATAGACCTCTTAAAATGGAAAATCCACCTCACTACTCTTAGGGCTGACCCAAACACGTGAATTTCAAAATATTTAAAAGCATCTTACTTATCTCAATAACATACCCATGAGCTATCACTCTTTCTTGACGTTATGAGTTGACAATGGCTCTTGCAATATGTGATGCCCTTTGAACCAAGGGTCAAATTCTTGGCTTTAATACCATATTAGAATCATCAAAAAATTGTCCATTAGATCTACAAGCATCTACTCTAAGAAGGAAATAAAAACACCATACAAAGATCAACAAATGAATATATTTGGTTGAGTCTAAAGATATTAAAGAACACTAGTATCAAAAAAATCACTTGAATGAATGGGTAAGTAAGAGCACAAAGATTCCTTACTTAAATAGACCTCTTAGGAGGGAAAACCCACCCTACTCCTAGGGCTAATATATACACATAAATTTTAAAATATTTAAAATCATATTAATTAACTGAATGAGATACCTAAGAATTGTCACTCAAGTTAGGCCTAACAACTAAGATTTCATATTCTAATATAAATAAGTGATTGTCCTTCATCTACGACTTTGAAACCCCATGTTTGAGTATTATTAATTCTTTTAATGAGAAGATGAACATTATGATATTTTTTACAATCTATTGGCATCCAATGCATCAATCATTGACCTCTTCAAGCTAAGTGTCAAGGAAGGACTGAGGTTATCTATTCTTCCACATTTAAATAATAAAAGATCTCAATCATTTTAATCATTTTAATTTCTTACCTTCAATATACTTTATGTACAAAAATTTAATGATAATTTGATTTAGGTAACTCCTAGATAAAAATCAAAATTTATTAAAAATTTAAATTTCAAAAAATATTCAAATTTCATAATTTTCCATTACAAATAAAATATGAAACCATAGATACAACAATAATTCACATAAGAAAACCCTATTCTTTTTCATTGATCTTAAAATATTATTAAATAGCATTCAATTTAGATATATTAAGGTTTTTTCTAGTATTAATTTTTTTTGTTTATATATACATTTACTTATAGTCATTTACCTGTTTTTGGTGGATGTGGTGTTAGGATGAGCATCTTGTGTATAAACCTATATATATTTTAAAATGATGCATCATTTAAAGATACATATAACACAATAGTGTATACTTTCCTCCCTACTAATTAGGGATGATATATCAATCATTAGAAAATATATTGTAAAATTTTGTAATAATATTAATATTTATATAGTAGAAAAAAATATTAGTAGTCTTTCAAGGTTATAGAGAAATTTACAATTGTAAGTGTTTTATTGAGTATTTAGTTTTAAAATAAAAAATTAACTTCTCCATAAATATTTGAGCATCATGAAAACGAAAGTGACTTAGTCACTTTGATTCTTATTAGAATAAAAATACTATTTAAGTTTTAGAAATGGTAAATATTCTTCATGTTAAAGGTAAAGGTAGAGCAAGTTAGGACATGATGCTCAACATTATTAAGATCACAGATATTATAAAAATAATGATTCCAAGGTGTTCACCCTCATCAATAGTTCAATATCCTAAGCCACATTTCAATTTCTTTAGACTACACCTTTTCACTTTATCCTTTTTTCACTTTGTGATGGTTACCACTCATCTTAAACGTTACAAGTAGTCTATTGATACTTAGTTGAAGTAATTCATATTTATATATTATATGTACTTAATTGTCATGTCTCATGTTTCTATGCATATTTGTCAACTCGTATGAGCACCTGTAAGCCTCATTGTGCACATACAAGATCATAAGAGTTATAGAATGCTTGCACTTGGTTGAGCATTTGAGTGGAAATTACTTTCAATTATAAGTGTGGTTTTGTAAAAATTATACATGTGTTGTATCAATCCCAAGGTTTCATGGGAGCAATTGACCTGTAAATTTGACATAAGGAAGCATAGTGTTTGACCTATAAATTTGACATAAGGAAGCATAACACTGTCATTAGAATTTTATGCAATGCCACGTTTGGAATATTTTTAGTTTTTGCCCTAAAACCACCATTCCAATTAAAATAAGAGATGTAATATCATTAAAAATAATGAAATTACCAATTCAATCATCCTTTGTAAAATAAATCTTGGTTTAGGTCCTGCACACAATATTAGTCATTAGAAATTGACATTAAATCATAAGCCAAAATATATCAATATATATATCATGATATCATGATATATAAATGAAATTGACATTAATATATATACCATGATATCCATGTACATTAGTCACATCAAAAATCTAATTAAGCAATTATCATTCCAATGTGGATTCCCCTAATAGTCTTATTAGGAATTCATTGAAATGCTTACAAACCGCAATCTCAAGGTTGGTCGCCCTTGTACTGCGAGAGCATGGAAGGTGGGTCGCTCTTGTACTATGAGAGCATGGAAGGTGGGTCGCCCTTCCATCCCTCAATTCAAATTGGAGATTGGTCATCCTCCTTGATCAAGCCCAAAAGCATGGAAGGTTGGGCTTCCATTCCAACCCCTAGCCCACGAGCATGGAAGGTCGTTCTTCCATTTTATCTTGAGGTGGCATTCTTGATAAGAGCATGAAGGTCATTCTTCCTTCACCTCTCGTGAATTGAGAAGGTTGATCGACCTCCCTATTTGCAATCCATTTCTCTAAATTCAAAATAGATTAGTATTTGAATCCCTTATCGCATATAATAAAGAGAAGCAAGTAGATAATTTACAAAGATCATTAACACACACACACACACACACACACGTGTGTGCATCTATAATTCTACCTATTACTCAAATTTATTTTTAAAATAAATTTCTACTAATATACTTCTTGTTTTGATTCCCATTTCTCCGTTCTTTTCCAATCTACTTATTTATGTCTTGGATGATTGATGTCTTAATGATTGATATTTGAACGATTGTTGTTTTAATTATTGATATTTGAATGATTTAAGGCTAGAATGGTTGATGCTTGAATAGTTGATGTTTGAATGCTTGACTGATTGAATGAATTCATAATTTGTGATGTTGATTTATTTGATGGATTCATGGGTGACGATTGAATGAGTGTTGATTTGATGCATTGGTGAGTTATGATTGATAAGTGATCCTTGAATGCTTGGAATGATTTCTCTTTTATTGGTGAAAAAGTCATCACTATCCATAAGAATTGAGTCACCATCCTTCATTGTTGTCTTTTTTAGAATAAAAATTATTTTTCCAAATTGATCTCTCTTGCATATCCTCCTCAAATGCAACCTTCTCCGTTTTATATCTTCCAATCCAAGGGAGAAGTCGCACCTCTTCATCATGTTTTCCCTTTGCAAGAATCACAACCTTTCATAATTACCACCCTTTGAAAGAGTTACAGCCTTATTTTCTTCCAATACCTCCTCAATTCCTATGCCCCCTTTTTTTTCCTTTTTCTTTTTCAAATGAACTCTTCTCCCTTTATCTCATGTTTGAGAGAGTAACAACTCTCAATTTCATGCTTTTTGACCATTCATTAAATTTAATTTAATTTTTATTATATTATATTATATTTTATTTATATTTATATATTTTAATTTTATTATTATTATTTATTATTAAATCCTATTTCAAAAAAGGAACATTACATTTTACGAACATATGTTTCTCTAAGGTAACTTCATGCCATTATTCGATCATCCTTGTTCATTTATTTACTCAATTTCATCTTTATACAATTGTTGTCATAAATTCCAACAGTTACATTGCATCTATAATTTAAAACTGAGTTAGGTAAAAATAAATAAGGCAAAATTACAGTTAAACCCAAAAAAGGCATGTACAAAATATGGAACACAACAAATATCAAACGCAGGTTTCTACGAGCTTGAACTAATGGCATATAACCTTTATAATCCCACCGTACTACTCTATCATACTTTTCTTGATTGAATCTTGCAATGTAAGAGATCCTACTAGCTTTCCCCGTGTAGTGACTAAAAGGAGAGACATACCATCAAAAGTTATTCTAGATCAAATGAACATAAATTCTACTAATTTTTGTGAAATAAAGTTTAACTAAATAATGGAAGGCAAAAGAAAGAATTTCCATAGACCTTAGCAAAGTAAGATAACAGCTTTTAGGAACGAACATTACTGGAAATAATTTTCCCACCTTTTTAGTATCCATGCTATTGCCCTTCGTTGGTATTTAAATTTCTCCATCCTGAGTTGCATGAACGAAGATTACTTTGTAGGTAAAAATATATTAAAAAAACAGTGAGCATGTGGACAAAATGTACTCTCAACTCAATAAGATCTCCGGATAAACCGTGTTGCAATTTTTCCAGATCAACACATCCATCATCAAGATAAGAGATAGGTAGGATTGCCAATTCAGTTCCTTACACAGATGCTTTTGCAAGTTACAGGTTCTTCATAAGCCCTTAAGACTCTAAGAGATAAATGGCAGTTAGCCACTACCCTGCAATTGGACCAGTGAATATATTTACAGTACTTCTTGTTCAAATAGAAGAATATAAATTGAATAGTTTAAATGTTAAACAGTGTGACCAATTATAGATGTAGCCGCGATTATATTCCCAACAATAACATGTATTAACTTTTTTCACACTATAGACAATAATTACACACAGAGTTCAACTTCAAATCCCCTCGAGTCCCTAAATTAAGATTATATTTACAGAATTTACAAACTTGCTGCCAAGTCATTCAGCGCATGCCAATAAATGATGAGCTCTAATTTTAGTTGTGAGTGTCCATGTTTAATAGAAGCACATCAGAGAAGACAAACATTATGGTGAAACCGCGTAACTTAAGTAACAACTGACAAACATACGCTGCAACTGTATAAAGATAACTGCTGCATGATGGTGGAGTTAAAATACCACCATAGTATGTCTCTTTAAGGTGTTGAAATTTTGACAATTTATTAAAAGAACTGAAAAAATATTTCATGGGATAGTTTTTCAAAGTCGCATCCAACAATCTCTAACTTCTGAGCCCAGAAATTACAAGCGATAAACAACCATCTATTATAAATAATGCTGTAAGGCACTTGGTATCTACATAGGTATCAAGTTTCTTATCTCACCTTTCTAAAACTTGTGAAAGCTAGCTTTTCCATTGTTTGTAACCTAGCAACATTGTTTTAAACAAAACAAAAACTGTAAGCATCTCGATCAAACAAAAAGGTGTTCAAGCAATCTGACACCATGTGTACATAGTGTTGCTGTGAACAACTCTCAAGTGCATGTACTGTCAATCAGAATCTGATGCTGAGTCCTCTATGGTATCCCTTCTAATAACATCTGGTTCATGACCTGATGATGGCACTGATGGTCGAAGAATATCTTGTATAATCTGATAAGCTATTTTAAATATGAAAAAAAAAGTCAACAGAACTATTGATAGAACCAAAAATCAAAATAATTCAGTAATAAATTTCTAGTGCATTTGTATTCCTTACCTGCTCCAAAAGATTTTTTGAGTGCAACTTTCATGAACTGTATTTCATGTTGGTGCGCTGACAACAATTTATTCTGCAAAAGAAAAGGAGAAAAACGTTAACACACAATAACAAAATAGCATCAGAGTCTTACGCATCACAAATATCTATTGAATAAATAACTTAAACAAGTTAACGATCAAAATGCATATATAAATATAGGTGTGAATGCATATATCTGTGAATGCCTGAAAGAATTTATGTAAAATCATAACTATAAATATAGATCTACACGTTTTGCAAATATCTCTGGATGAATAAAGTATGTATATAAAATATATAAATATAAGAGAATAAGTATCTAAATATAATAATATATTTATATTCTTATACCCTGTATATATATTCTTATATAGAAATACAAGAATATCATTATATTCTTATATATTTATACATAAACTTATAATTATATAAATGTATTTGCATAATTATATAAATATATAAAATCTTAATATAGATATATTAATAGAAGAGAATAAATAAATATGCATATGTATATATATATATATATATATACGAAAATATACCTAGAAGAATGCAAATATGCATAAGAATATGTGTGCATATGCATATGACAAAATACAAGTGCTTAGGTATGTAGGTAGGTATGGAATCTCATAGTTACGGGACTCGCCCGGACTCACCCAAACTCGGCGAGTCCCAAGCCGAGCACCCCTGGCCGGGTCCTGGGAGCCCGGACGCAGAAACGGCCGAGTCCTGCCGAGTCCTGGCCGGACTCGCCGGACTCGCCGCTTCCCGGAGAGTCCCAAGCCTTGGACGCGGCCGGCGACAGTAGCCTTTTAAGTCATCAAAAAAACAAAAAATTGACTTTTAAGTTAGTTTTTTTTTTGCCTTATATTATCTCCCCAACCCTAAAAGCAACCTCATTTCATTCATTTGGCAAAATAGGAGGAGAAGAGAGAGTTGTGAAGAAAAATAGGACAAGAAAGGGCAACCAGCAAGTTGTTGAAGACAAATACAGAGCCATATATCATTTGGGAAGCTTCATACCGCAAGGAGGTGCATTGAGAGCTCATTACCAGTGATTGGGAGGAGTTTGCATTGCATTCCAAGCCAAATATAAGAGGTAAGTTTGATTTTTATTGATTTTTTTTGTGTTTTTTAAACAAATAATTCATTGTAATTTGAAAAATCATTGTTTTTTTTAGTTTGCATTTTTTTTTACAAACCCTACTTGCAATTTAAATAATATTATAAACCCTACTTGTTATTGCAGCCACATTCATTTGCAAATCAGAACATATTATTATTTTCACAATGTCTTAAACCCCAGGCAGAAAAGACCCTGCTTGGAAACATGCTGAAATCTTTCCCGGAATGAAAAAAGGAGAAGCAAAATGTAAATACTGCAAAACAATATATCATGGAGGCATAAATAGATTAAAATACCATATTGCACGCATACCCATCCATGATGCAATGGGCTGCCCTATAGCACCTCCTGAGGTTGTCCGTGAAGTGCAGGTGCAATTAGAAACTTTTGAATTGCAAAAAGAAATGAAAAAAAGACAGAAGCATGAATTGGTGAGTTTGGGAGTTGGACATGGACTTGGTGCTGTTGGAGATGCTTCTTCCATGCCTCCATACCATCCTAGTGCTAGTGCTAGTGGTACTGCTTTTGCACCAGCTATCCCTGTGCATACTCCTACTAGTGGTGGCACTAGTACTGCTAGTGCTAGTGCTAGTGGCAATATTAGCATTGGCCCTAGAGTTCGTAAATCTAGGGTGGACTCATATTTTGTACCACGCACTACTCCTAGTTCCCAACCGTCGCTTGAGAGCATGGGTTGGAACAAGGATGTACATGATGCAAAAAATAAGACAATTGCAGACTTTTGGTACTACTGCACCATTCCCTTCCATGTAGCCAAGTAATTCTTTTTCATTTAATTGTTTTAAAATTTATTATTTTAGAATCTAGATGTATCTCATTATCGAATTCAAATTTAGTGCAATTAAAATCTTAAAACTTTTCATTTTACAATACTTATGTAAGTAACTTATTAATTTATTTATGACATGTTTTAGATCACCTTTTTGGCAAAACATGGTTGATGCCATAACCATATGTGGGCCGGGGTTTAAAGCCCCTTCTGAAGATGAATTAAAGGGCCCACTTTTGACTCAAAAAGTGGCAGATGTGAAAGCGCAATTAGAGGAGCAGCGTGTGCAGTGGAGGAGGATTGGTTGCACCATCATGACTGATGGTTGGACCGATAGGAGAAATAGGACGTTGCTTAATTTTCTAGTGTCTTCCGGAGGTAATTGTAATTCCCTTTATGCATTGAAATTTGAATTTGATTTAGTGATTAATAATTTAATATGGCTGATTTTTGTTTTTTAATTTATTGAATAATTGGTTTTGCTTATTCTTTCAGGTGACACCGTTTTCATTAAGTCCATTGAGGCTTCTACCCAATTCAAAAATGCCACATATCTGTGTGAGGCTATAGAGGAGGTGATAGCTGATGTGGGGGAAGAGAATGTAGTGCAAGTGGTGACAGATAATGCAGCAAATTATGTTGTTGCTAGTAGATTATTGATGGAGAGGCACCCTACTATATTTTGGACTCCATGTGCCGCCCATTGCATTGACCTCATGATGGAGGATCTTGGCAAGCTCCCATGGATCAAAACATGTGTGGATGCAGGTAGAAACATTTGCAAATTTATATACAATCACACATGGGTGCTTAACCTTATGAGGCAATACACGGGGTTGAGGGAGTTGTCTCGTCCTGGCATCACTAGGTTTGCAACTAATTTTATCACGTTGCAATCCTTGATTCGGTCAAAGGCAGCTTTAAGGCGCATGTTTGTTGGTGAGGAGTGGTCTTCCTCATCGTTTTCTACAAGCACTGCAGGGATTGGTGTGGCTGATTGCATTTTTGATGAGCAAGGGTTTTGGACACCAGTGGAGGAGATTGTGAAGGTAAAATTTAATTCTTTATTATGTTTTAATTTTTAATCATATCTTTTATTTGTTTATTTTCATTCACACTTATTTGTGAAACATGTTTGCACTTTGCAGTTTATTGAGCCCTTGCTAGTTCTCCTACGAGTTGCAGATGGGGAGAAGCCCACACTGGGCTACATATATGAGGGCATGGATAGGGCCAAAGAGGCCATTAGATCAGTCTATGGTGGAGTTGAGGATAAGTATCGTCCCATTTGGGAGATCATTGATAGGAGATGGAAAAACCAACTTCATAGGCCCATCCATGCAACCGCATGTTTCTTAAATCTGGCCTTCCAATTCCGCCGTGATATCCGTGGAGATAGAGAAATTCTTAGTGGGCTCTACTCGACAATAGAGCAGATGTTGCCCGCTATTACTACGCAGATAGTGCAGGAGATAGATGCCTTCACTAAGGCACAAGGAGACTTCTTTGCATGTCAAATGACCAAAGACAGTAGGACAACATTACTACTAGGTAAAAATATATTTAAGGGCATAATTGTCATCTTTTTATATTGTATTTTATTATTAAATGTTGAACTTGAAACTTGAAATGAGATTGATTTTGTTTCTTTTTCTCATCTCAGATAGCTGGTGGAGGTTGTTTGGTTCCGATACACGGAACCTGCAAAATATTGCCATTCATCTATTGAGCCAGCCATACAGTTCATCTGGTTGTGAGCGCAATTGGAGTATGTTTGAGCACATACACTCCAAGAAGCGCAATAGATTGACAGTGGAGAGGATGAATGACTTGGTCTATGTTCATTACAACCTTCGGCTCAGATACAGGAAGCTTTTTGACCACGACAACACCCCGATCAATCTAGATGAGGTTGATCCACAGTCTGAGTGGACCACTGAGGCTACAGATGCAGTCTTTAGTGACGAGGACCTTGATTGGGTGGACCAGGCAAAGAGAGAGGCTGAGGTTGTAGCCATGGCTGAGGAGGAGGCTAGAGCACGAGGAGACATAGCTACTGTTGGTGAGAGTGGCATGGAGACTCAGACAGAGGCAGAGACTATGGCTGCAGCTGCAACATCATCCAGGACCATTAGACGCCTTCGTAGGAAGGATGTTGGCTCCACTATGCCATAGAGTCATAGACTTGTAGCTATTGTTTTGAATATTTTGATATTTCATATTTGTATGGAACATTTGATGTTATGGATTTCATATTCCATGACTTTTGTATACATTTGACTAATTTTATATATCTAAGTATGTTATTTCCTTCAGCAACGCAACTACAATTTGTGTACTTTATACTTATGTTATCGTTGTATACTTGTGTATGTGATCAAATTTGCTTTTATTTGTGTTGTATTCAATAAAGGGTGCTTGAAACAAGTTTTAAATCCTTAAAAATCTCTAAATTCTAGGTTTTTTTAAACTTTTTTTCATTTTGCCGAGTCTGCGTCGAGTCCGAGTCCCGAGTCCCGAGTCGAGTCACCCTAGCCGAGTCTGAGCCGAGTCTGAGTCTCGTTACTATGGTATGGATGCATAAATCTTTATGCAAATATGCAAGAAAGCATGTAACTGCCAATATGAATACACAAACGAATTTTAAAAAGTATAGAAATAAGAGAATAAATATATAAAAATAAGAATATATTTGTATTCTTGAATATAAATCTTAAAAATTAAACTAAAAGAATGTGATTAAATCCTTATATTTATATAATACTTGTATAAATATATTAATATAATTCTATAAGTGCATCTATATAAACATATCGAGGCAAATATATAAAATAACAATCTTTATAAAAATACCTAAATATAAGAAAATAATTATATATATATATAACAAAATAATAAAAGTATTTATTTATGTAATTCTAAAAATGTACTAGAATCAAAATATGTGCAATAAATCAGTAAAAAACATTGCAAATAAGTATGCAAACCAGTGTATGAGTATATATATGCAAGTCAATATGTAAGGAACCAAATAACAATAAGTAGGAACTCCTATGTATGTATGCAAGAAAAATTGCATGTAAGGAAGAAAATAACAATAAGAAAGAATGCCTATTTAAATATCCATGCAAGGAAGCAGATAACAATCAGTAAGAACACCTTTGTATGTATGCATGACAGAATGCACATACCCCTACGCAAGCATGTAAGAAAGCATAAATCTAACAAAATGCATAACTGGACTAAAGGGGGAAAAAAGGTTCAAGGAAATAGGGTAGTGAGGGGCAATTGAAGAAGGGGCAATGAAAATAGAAAGAAAATCAAGACAAATGGGGTAAAGGTAACCTTGGGGAGAGAAAAAATAGACTAGATAACCAAAGACAATTGACACCATAACCACACCACTCCTAAGGATCGAGATAACTAGGTTTTGAAGAGGGGAAAGGGGTTAAAAGAATGGGAAGGAAGCAAAGAAAGGAAAATACGAAAAAATTAAGATGCTCAAGGAACCCAAACATCTCAAGCCCATAGTTGGGGAAACACCAATATAAGGGAGCCGACAAATGGGAAGGAAAGACAAAGGGGTGGGAGGAAATAAAATTGAAAAGGCAATCACAAAGGAGGTCAAGGCTAGGCAAGAGGGGGTCACAAGATTACCACGAGAGACAAAGAGAGAGAGAAGGCTACAAGAGAGCAAAATTGGGAAGAGAGGAAATCAAGAAGGGCAAAGAGACCAATTTTTAAGGCAATTTACAAGAGGGTTTCCAAATAGAACTCAGATTCCATCCATGATCTCAATTGAGGTTGGAGGGTTGATTGTTGATTTCAATGGCCTTTTTGAGTTTCCTCTTGAACTAGTTATCTTCTTTGAACAAGATTTGAGTGTTTTCTAAGGAGAGGGAGGTGGTGTTTGGTCTTTGAGGAGTGCTTTGCCAAGGCAAATTTCAAGACCCACTCATGTCTTTTGTCAACATGATGCTCTTTGATTCTAGTGCTAACAGAGCAACCTATCTCATCAATGCAAGGGATGCCATAGGAACACATCACTTTGTAGACACCCAAGTTGAGAAGGTCTTGAGGGTCTTTAGGAGAGGGGATGGGATTTCTTAGGGTAAAGCTAGGCTTGAAAGTACAATAGAGATCCTTTTTAAGAAGGATCTTGGCAACTCTATTGGACAGGCGCTCAACGTAGGGGAGGAAGGTGAACAAAGATGGAGGGGGAGCAGCCTCAAGTTTTTGGGGGCACTTGGAATTGGCTTGCTTGATCACCTTGATGATGCACTTCCTTTAATATCCATTTAATTTAAAGACTCGGGGAAGGTGGGCAATCTCTTGGTCTATGTGTTCATCATAACATATCATAGATGCTCTAGAAGCCAAAGTTTTGAGAACACCAACTTTTTGGCCAAGGTGATGATGAGAGTAGTGAAGGTAAAGGTCAATGAGTGTAGCTTTGCAGAAGACGCGATGGGCTAAGGAGCCATCTAATTTTTTGATGAGATGGACATCAAGGAAGGGGAGTTGGTTACCTATTTCTATCTCTTTGGTAAAACAGATGCAAGGGGTTATGTTGTTTAAGTGCAAGTGAAATTCTTGAAGTTTCCCACACCCATGGGGCCAACAAACATTGGTATCATCAACATAGCATTTCCACCACTTTGGTCTAGCCACGATAGTGGATAGAGATGAAGCCATAGCTACACCATCCACCTACTCAAACTAAATCTTGGAAGGTAAGAGAAAGTGGATCTAAGACACAACTCAACCAAGGTGGCAAGCTCATAAGTGGTCTTTTGTCTAATTGATTAAATCGAGCCAAGGATGGAAACTTTGATTAATCGAGAGACAACATCAAAGTTGACTAAGAGGTCACTTTCATCTAGCTTCTTTTATTTAATAAAATCAATGAAATGGGAAGAATTCTTGATGAAGGAGCTAGATTTACCAATGAGGGGAGAGATGAGCTTAGCTAGATGGGCGGCAAGCTTGTAGTTGGGAGCCGGAGAATCAATTGTATCCACTATGGGCCTAAGGGGAATACCTACCTTGTGGATTTTTAGGAAACCATAGATATGGGGGATCACCTCTTTGGAGGGGTATAACTACTTTTTGGTAGCGTCATCAAAAGATGAAAGGGAGATAGCTGATTTCTCTTCTCTGGCTTTAACTCATCTTGATGATGGATCAAGATGATAAAAAAATGTTACATGGTCAAAATTCGAAAAATATTACTATATTGATATTAGTCAAAATCTGAAAATATTACTATATTGATATTATGGACTGTGGAAATTTCATGTTTTTAATCTCTATATCCTATTCCTAGGAAAAACAATTATTTCAATTAACTACTAAGATATAAATGTCCTATTCCTAAGGAAAACAACTACTTCAATTATTGAAATAATTTGATTCACACCTAGTTTGCTAAAGCCTAAGACTCACACACTTTGTCCAAATTCCCTAAGCTAATCACAAAACAACCCAATTGGCTCAAATCTTATTCAAACTCCTACCGGTTCTTTTATCTTGCATTAACTATTCAACTCCCCCAAACTCCAATCTTTTGGTTTGCTTATCATTGCATTCAAGAAATAAAGATCTCAAACAATACTCCAGTCAATTTTTTCCTACTCTTGTGTTTCTTTTTCTTTGTACCCTTCTGCAGGTGTGCTTCCTAAAACTATTGTTTCAGAATGGATGCATTCTAGACCCTATGTTTCAGTGTGGTACCTCAAAAAATGCCCTGCAGAATCCCCAAAAAATAAAGAAATGCATGCTCAAGGATGGATGTTACTTATACATACCCCGTTGTGGAGGATGTCCAACTGTCCCTCCATCCATTGAAAGACATCTGGACATCCCTGCATTTAAACTTTAAAATACAAAAAAAAGGAACTCGAGGGAGAGGTAGATAAGAAAGAGAGAGATGTGAAATAGTGCGAAGAGAGATCCACATAGGGAGGGAGGGAGAGGTAGATAAGGAGGGATGAGGATTCATTCTTGTTTTTACAAATTGGGCACAGAAACCAGTAAGCGGTTGGTTTTAAATTTCAATCATTAAACCATAAACAGATTTAAGTAAGGATGTTGATAGTTTATGCTCTTCATACCTAACCAGAAAATATCAACTTCCCAGTGTAATGACTCTGGTAACTCCCAAGAAATGTCTTGTGATAAGATCGTAAGAAAATCCTAAATGCAGTCATTGCATTTTTATATTATTTAGTTTACTAGTTTCTAGATCATTACTTATTTCTGAACTAATATTCTCCATTGTAACAATTATATGATAAAAAACAATCTTAATCTTTTAAGGCTTGTCCAACTTTGCTAACTGAATTTTGGGGTGGTCTCTCCACCTCTAATTGAAACACATCCCCAACTCCTCATCCCTGCATACCAGAAACTTTGTGAAACATTGCCTAAAATCATAAAAATGATTTATTTGGACCAAATTTAACCAGAACCCCTGAACCTTACTTCCATTCCATATAAGATAAAGGGTACACTTGTACATAAATATGAGGATGCTTGTGGAAAACAAAATCCAAATGTTTGAGGTAAAATCTAAGTTACCAGTTCAGGTTCGGGTTCAGGTTTGAGCCAGAGGATTTGGTACACAGACATGGCAAGAAAAAAGGAGTTGCAATTCATTTTGGGTTCATCCGTACAAAAAACATATAAAAATCATAAATATATGCATAGTTGTATCCTTAAAACAGACAATAAATTTGGATGGCCACATAATGAATATATAATAAACTAAGTTACCAGTTTGGATAGGTATGCATATATGGCAAAAATTGGGGTTGGGTTCATTTTGGAAATATCCATACAAAAAAACATATATAAAATCATAAATCATAAATATACACATTGTTTAACCAAAATATAATTAAATATATACTATTATATTATTAAATTTAAAATATTATATTAGATTTTAAAATATTGCATTAAATTATAAGTATTAAAATTTAAGAATGTTATGTTATGGTCCCAAACCTATTTGTTTGGGTATGTTAATCATTCATGGAATACTAACTATTTTATTGGTTATGTTTCACATTGTTTAACCAAAATATAATTAAATATATACTATTATATTATTAAATTTAAAATATTATATTAGATTTTAAAATATTGCATTAAATTATAAGTATTAAAATTTAAGAATGTTATGGTCCCAAACCTATTTGTTTGGGTATGTTAATCATTCATGGAATACTAGCTATTTTATTGGTTATGCTTTATATGCTATGCTTCGTTAACAAATAATACATGGATAAATATGGTTGGCCAAATAAACCATATTATTTGTTATATAATGTTATCGACAAGCAGAATTGCAACTGTCATTCTCACTGCCTTTAAAATGTGTAGCCATTGCCTCGTTAAACAGCCTTCTAAAGTCATGTTTTTCCTAGTGAAGGATAGGAGCAGTTTGTAGTGAACCACCTCAAATGGAAAACTACTCACTGACAAAGTATAGCTGCCCATATGATAATAAGGCACAATCAGAACTTCATGAGTCATAAGTACAATTGTGAGTAAAGTGTCATTCTCACTGCCATTAGAATCATGATTGCCATTCTCTGTCAGGAAAAATTGTTTTAGGAAAAAAGAAAAAGAAAAAGCTACTCCAGCCCAAATTCCATGTCCTGCTCACAACCATGGCAAACAGACCACAAATCTGGAATAGGTACGAACCAGACCCAGATCTAAGGATATTTCTGAGTGAACAGCTAACTTAGATAATAAACAAAACAACAATAAAAAATTTATAAATTCGCCTGGATTTCAATATTAAAAGTTGTAACCCACTTAAAAAGGTACTCAAAAGTAAACCATGTATTTATTGTTTGTTTTATAATGTTTAGCATGTACTAATTTCTTTCTACAAAGAAATGCAACAAGTAATATAGTTCAACTAGCCATAAAAAGACAAGCCCTACAATCCCCCACTAGTTGTATTATTAGAACAGTGACAATGTTAACAATAGTAATACCACCATCATTGACAGCGCACATAGCAGCTTTGACGAGGCATTTGCGAAGGATAGCTTGTATTGATTAAGTCGGGGTAGGCAGGCTAATTTATTTTTACTGGCAGGTGAACAATAGAAAAGTGAGAAATGTTGCCTGCTGCAGTGTGGATGGAGCCTAGGCATCCTTGCAGTCAAACCAGCCCAGAATCAGACCCAGATTAAGGGGCCTTTTCCAAGCGAACCAGTAAGATAGGTAAAAATAATAAAATTTTAGAACAAAGCTTTCTTCAAAAAGATATACAAAAAAACTCCAGGAGCTTTCGAAAATGATAAAATTAACAATTGCTTCTTAAGAGAACTCTACATATGATGATACTACACAATATGAAAATAAAAAAACCATATTAGTGGCACAAAAACATGTAAAAGACTCAAAATACATTGTTTGAATATACCTGCCACAATCTGCTGCTGTGCAATAATAATTAGAGCAATATATGTCAGGAAGAGTTACAAACAAGCAGGGAAATATACAGAAAAATGCAGCTATATATAGAAGCTTAAACAAAAACCTAATAACAAAATACTATTATTAGGCTAACCTTAACAGCGAACAGGTGAAGCAAACAGCTACGTCTAAATATATATTATCTAACCGCCTTCCCCAACCTGTAATGGATTTAAACATACACTCCCTTAATATTTGCCATAAGAGCAAAGTTAACTGTGTTCTGCTTGCTCTTGCCTTTGGATGATCGACCCTCAACCATTTCTTCATCCCGAACATCACCAATAAGTTTTTCCCACCACTTAGGTCTCTTTGTAAGAACCCCTTCATCCAAATCAATGTGGTTATCATGACTTGGGCTTCCTATTGCTGTATCATCTAGATGCTGACCCAGGTTATCATCAATAAAAACTCAGTTTATTTCCTCATGCTCTGAATCCCCCCCTTCAAGTGGAGCTTCCTAAAGCTGAATACCTGAATCCTTATAGCAAGAATAGGATGGTTATCGATAATCTAGATCTCAAAAGATGTCGGAAAAGGCCATGCTTCCTTATCAATCACAACATCTCTACTGAAAGTCAAGCGATCAATGTCAACATCAATCAGCTCGTAGGCCTTGTGATTGTCACTACACCCTGCAAGCATCAATTTCTTACTCCTAGGATCTAGTTTGGTTAGCTTTTCATTTAGAATCCAGACATATGCAGTAGAACCAAAAACCTTAAGATGACTAACTATCGATTTCCTCCTAGACCATGCTTCCTCTAGAGTTTGATGTTTCATTGCCTATGTGGGAGACCTATTGAGTAAATAAACTGCACTATATACTGCCTCAGCCCAAAATTTCTTGGGAACATTCTTGTTCTCCATCATACATCAGGCCATCTTTGTGATAGTACGGTTTTGTCTCTCAACTACTCCATTTTATTATGGAGTGTAGGGTGTGGTAAACTGTCTTTTGATGTCATGTTTAGGCTTTTAGCACAAAAGTTGTGGAATTCTTTAGAACAGAATTTGTCTCCATTATCAAATCTAAGAGTGGTTATGGCATGTAGCGTCATAAATTGTCACCCATGACAATTTCACACTATGTTTTGCTCCCCTTTAAGTGCATGGACCTAATTGAACACCTAATTTCCTAAATTATGCATTCTCTGACCCATTTTAAATATTTTCCAAAAAATTGCAAGCACAAGACCTAAGCATTCACTTGATATTTTGTCCCCGACACTTTTATTCCTAAAAAAAAGTGTCGGGACACAATCGTTTATGGTGACTTAGTCCCCTTATTTTGGCTCCAAATTCAAATATGTCGGTGTCGACATTTTATCATTTGAATTTCAAATGTCCAATGTCGGTTGTCAGGATTTAATTTTCAGGGAATTAGAAAAATTGCATATAAATACCTAGTTATTGCATCATTTGAAGATCATCTAGCATTAACAAGAGACATCTAAAAAACTATTGGGAAATTTGGTGATCAAGCAATTATTAAGCAAGTCAAGAGCAGCATTTCAGAGATTTATTGCAGCAATTCAATATCCAAGCATCATGTCAAAGTGTATGTGAGTTTGTTCATATTCATGTATATTGTTTGTGAAGACTAATCCTTGTAGCTCTCCAAGCAAATCAAGCAAACAAGATCTAGCCTTGAGGTGATTTGTATTGACTTCAGTCCTTCAAGGAAGCCATTGAAGGGTGGTGAGTTGCAGCACTTTGTTGATTCGTCATTCCTTCCTATCATTTATCCATTTATCATTGGCATTGCCATTGTGGAAGTGGAAACGCTAACACGAGGTTTGACTAAGGCAAGCCCCTAAATGGCACAACCCTCTCTCTCTCTTTGAATGTGCAGGTTTCAAATCTGAAGAAGATTCGGAGAAGTTTGAAGGTCAATTATTCATCATTGCAATCAAACCCTACACCTTGACAACAAACAGAAACTCAGTTACAGAATTATCCGACAATGATCCAACAGTGCGACAAGTGGAATCAGAAGGCTCGGGTCTAGCATCAGAGGACTATGAAATCAGATCTCAAATCCTCCTACTGGGACATAGTCGCCTAGCGTGACTTAGTCCTCAAAAATCAGGCTCAAATTCATCATAGGTGCACAGTTTCTTGCTTTGTCCATTTCAACAGTCTCAATTTGTATGTGATATTCTATACTTATTGTGTTTGCATCAGAACTGAAATTTGCATCATTAGCCTAGTCCTTGCATTACATTTCATCCTTTGGTACATTCCAGATTTGGTCAAGGGCAAGTTGACTCACCTTTCAGGTTGCAAGTCATTCTTATACCTTGTCCAAATCCATTAATCCCTCCCCCCTATATGAAATATTTAGGAAAAGGTGTCAAACCCTAGAGCGCAATCCCTAAGGTTTCCCTTTTTCTTCGTTTCATGGTGCAACCGAACTCTTTTTACTAAGGCTTTGAACTTTTGAAACTCAATAAACACCTCGGATTTTAATTTTAGAAAATATACCCACATTTTCCTACTAAAATCATCCACAAACAAAATAAAATACTTGCACCCAGTAACCGATGTCGTGTTCATTGTTCCACAAAGCTCTGCATGAACCAGTTATAGGACTTTCTTGGCTCTCCAAGCTTGTCCATCATCAAAGGGTGTTCTATGTTGCTTCCCAGCTTGGCAAGCACCGCACACACCCTGTATCTATTGCAGAATGTTAGGAATGCCATCTACCAAGTTCTCTTTGGTCAACTGAGATAGGTAGGACAAATTGAGGTGTCCATACCGTTGATGCCAAAAAATAGTAATGGTTGATGCACTTTTGGTTGCCAATGCATGTTCTCTAACCTATCCATTTTCAACTAATCTATACAATCCATGATCTTCTATACCAAGAGCAAGTCTTCTCGATATCCTTGTCAATGATACTACATTTGTGTTTGCTGAAAATGACATCTAAATTAGGACTATGTTGCATAATCAGACTTACTGAAAGTAGATTGAGCTCTATTCCAAGTTCATAGCACACATTAAGAAAAAGTGGCTTTTTGCTTCCAGAGATTAGCTGCATAATCCCTCTACCTTCAGCCATGTACCTCTCACCACCACCAAAGATAACTAAATCAGAGCAAGCAGTGTACTCTGTGAACCAGTCTCACCTATTGGTGAAGTGATGTGATGCTCCCGAATCAATGTACCATGCAAATGACTTTGACTGATCTACTGGTGTTTGAGCCATGAAGGCATAGAAAGTTGATGCCTTCTCTTTTGAATGCTCTGTGACATGAGCCTTTTGTTGATTCTGTTGAGGCCTTCTTGGTTGGATTTTTGTTTAGCCAGGCCTTTTCTGCAATGCTTCTTCATATGACCCAACTTGCCACAATAATGACATGAAATGTTTTTGAAATTCTTTGTTGCATCCTCATTGTGACCTTGTCCTTTCTTGTGTGGCCATTTGCTCGTGCCTCTGTTGTTGGCTGCAAATGTTTGTTCCACACTTGTTTCACTGTTGCTACCAAACTGTTTCTTCCATCTGTCTTGTTATAAGAGCTTATTGCATCTTCAAACTTCAAGTCAACATGATCTATAGTGGTGATATTGAGTGCCTCAATGAAATGTTCATATGCATGTGGTAAGCTTTTCAATGTAATTACCACCATGTCCTCTTCCATCTTTCGACCAAAGGCTAACAACTAATCCTTGATGTCCTTGATCTTGAGTAAATGCTCCTGCAAGGACATTTTCTCATCCATTGCGATTGAAAAAAGCATATTCTTCAAAAAGAAGGCCCTATCTTTATCTGAAGTTTCATGAAGGTCATGCAGATGCTTCTAAATCTCGATCAAAGTCATCCTTGTTTGGACTTTAGGAAGCATGGCATCGGTCACTAGTAATTTGATCAACATGATTGATTCTTTGTCATGTTCATCAAACTTGTCCTCGTCTTTACCCGCAACTGTTGACCAGGAGGCAGTACCAAGGACGATCTTTTCGAGGCATCGGTACTCAAAGATTGTTAGCATGTGTTGCTTGCAAGTGTTGTAATTCGCACTAGTAAAATGTTGATTGCCTTCCAACATGATGTTGAGTAATGAAGCCATCTCTCCTGCAATTCAAAATCCCAAAAACCGAAAAAAGCTTGCTGCTATTAGAAAAACCACTGAAATTTTTGGGAAAAAATTTGCAAAACCCGAGCAACAAAGTAAAAAAAACCCACCATTTTATCTGTTTGGGAAGTCATTATGTTTGCAGTTTGCTCCTCTACAGAACAATAATAAAGACAAACATTTTCAATATCAACCAACTAGCAGATGTAATGGAGCTTCAATATGTTTGGTTCTGGCATTATAGACTAGACTCTTACTCATCCTAAGGACTCTCTGATTATAACAAGAGTAAAGCCATTGTAACAGAACCAAGATGAGGATCAACCAAGGTCCTATGCAACCACATTACTTCATACCTTATAATAATAGCTGCCTTATATTGTGCTTCAATAGAAGATAAGGCAATTGTATGTTCTAACTTGGTCCACCATGAAATTACTCATCCAAAAGTAAAGATATATCTCATGGTAGATCAAAAAGTATAAACTGATCCAGCCCTATCTGAGTCAATATACTCATATAGCGTGCAATTGGTAATGTCAATAAAGAATGTCAAAGGTGAGTGTTCCTTTGACAAATCAAAAAAATGTTTCACAGCTTGCCAATGTTCTCAACACTCCAACAGAAATCTGGAAAGACAGTTTACAGAAAAACTTAAGCTTGGTTGGCTAGCAATAAGATAAATTAAACTACTTATCAACTGTTGAAACATTGATTCATTGAACAGCACTAAAACAGTGTTATTTGAGAGCTTTATCCCAGATTCCATAGATGTTAAATTACATTTAATCGTTTGGAATTTTTCTAACAAAGCTTTGGCATACTTAGTTTGCAATAAAAAATAGTATAATTAGATTGCTAAAATTCTACAACTAGCCTAGATCTGTCATTTCAAAAATTGAACAAATATCATATTTCACCTGTTGAAGTAAAATGGCATCACCTTTGGTGGTGTGAAGATCATCAACATAGACAATTAGAATCGCCATGTCACCACTGTTGGTGTGAATATTTCTTGTACCTAGTAATTTATCTTGCTAGGGACTTAGGGGACTTATTCACATGTTAAGTTCACTTAGGATATAAGATTTCTTCTAGAAGTCTTAGTTAGCATTTCTAGATCTTATCTTTCTAGCTTGTAATGCTTGATTCCTAGATTGTTAGGTTGTTAGTTATCTCATGTCATAGGATTAAGACATGTCACAATCATGTTCAATCCTATTCCTCACCTTGCCTATATAAGCAAGGTCATTGTACACTTTGTAATTTACTTCATACCTCATTATCATTTTGATAGGTCTCAATATCAAGCAAGCTCATATTCTTGCATACCCTCTTGTGGAAGGAATCTATTGCTTTTGCAGGTGGTCTTGGGTATAGAGGTAATCTTTAGCTCTTACATAGTATCAGAGCCAAGCCTTGCAAAACCCTTCTCAAGTCTAAGGGTTGAGCTATTTCTAGTGAGAGATCTAGGCTATTTTAGTAAGGTTGAGTATGCTCTTCCCTTACACCATATGGTGAACCTGGGAATCAGAAAAACTTGAAAAAAATACCATATTTGGAGAGTTTCTCTATGTGGATTTTCATTGCAGGTCACTTTTGGCTTGTGTTGGAGGAAATCTACACTTATTTTTTTAGTTTAGGGCAGCTGAGAAAGTCAAGATCGGCTTTTGTTTTGCCTAAATCTGACATATTTTGCCAAAGTTATAAGGATTTGAAGATTTCAAGATCCAAAGGTAGCAAAGCTTTCAGTGCACTTTGAGCCCAAATTGACCTCGTCGTCGTCTTGAGAAGGCCCAAGAGCCGAATTTTCATATAAAATATCCCTATATTTGGCATGTAATGTCCCCATTTTTAGCCATACGCTCTTCAGTATCTGATAGCCTATTCCCGGAAGCAAGTAGGCTCGTCAGAGATGAAATTAGGGGTTCCTATTTTTTAGGGGTTCTGAAGAAGGATTGCATGAATGAGGATTGTGGATTCCTTTTGGGTTTTCTGAGAGCTTCGCAGTGATATAACATGCAAAGTCATTGGGCAACTTTTTTGAATTTACTATTTTTAGTAAGTTCTATTTCTGGCAGTGCCATCTTGGGCAGTAGCATCAATAGTCAACTCAGTTTCCATTTCGGGCAGAGCAGTTTGGAGCATATTTGGCCTTCAGCATTTTGAGGCTCATTTTGGGTAAAATGATTTATTCTAAGTCATTAATGTTATAATTTCTTATTGACCCCTTGGCCTAGTATTAATGAGTTAAAGTTGTTTTAAAAGGTGACCTTTGAGGGTGGAAGCCTCATTGGGAGATTATTTAAATATTTCTAAAGTAAATATTTCTCCTCAAGTTTTGGATGCCTAGAAAGGTGAATATAATGTTTTAAAAATTAAAATATTTCAAAAGTGAAATGGGCATCTCTTTTGGAGGGAAAAAGAAATGGAAGCTGAAGAGGCAACAGTCACCTTCCATTCTATAAAAGAAAGCCTTTGCTCTCTCATTTCTTATCTTTGGAAAATATTGTAAAGTTATGCTGCTGGTTTGAAATCCAGAATCCGGCTAAGGGAAAGCTTAGCAATTCTTCTCCATTCTTCGGGCCTGAAACTAAGGTTCCCTAGATGGTCAATTGAGAATGTGCTTCATTTAGAAGTGCATATTGTGCATCAAAGTTGAAAAATTTGGTGATAATTTCAGTTTGTATTTTGCTGGTTAATGTCATTGCTGAAAGTAGTTTTCATTTGCAGCTCACTACATAAATTTATTTTTATTCTAGGCATTGAAGCAATCTCTTCTGAGGCTAAGGGCCACCCTCTTGGCAAGGTTTCAGAATTTATTTTGCAGATCTCAATTTTATATGCAAGGTCGACCCTCTTGGGAGGCCGTACCCTTGTTGGAGGTGCTTTGGAGTTTGTGCTAAATCATTTGGAGAGTTTTGATGCAATTTCAGTGATTGATTTTGGGCGCTATCCTTCTAGAGATCTCTTGCAATTCATTTCAGCTCATTTGGAGGTATCTTTGGATTGTTTTGATGCATTTTGTGAATGATACAGCTTGTTGGTTAACAATTTCAGTCTGCTGTTTATGCATATCAGATTGTTAAACATTCAGATTTTGGCTTATATCTTGGTGATTGAGAAGATTATATATTGTAATAAACATTCTTCAGAAGTTTGCATTGATTATATCATTGTAACACATGTAAATTGCAGATTTATTTTATTGTAAGGCTGAGATTTAGTAGTACTAATCCAATCATTGTTCTTACTGCATTTACTTGTGATTTCCTAATGCAAACACTTTAACCCCTAGCTGGTTTACCACCAGTGTGGAGAATAAACATTTGTATCTCTCTTTCTCACCCACTGTCAAATGGAGAATTCCCACTGTTGAGTGGATGCCCGCCGCAGCAGATGAATTAGTTTTGAATTGTAATGCTTTTTCCCCCCACTGATTAAGTGGTAGCGTGGAAATCTCTCATGGCTGGTTCACCGCCTATTTACATTCCAGTTTGTTTAAATACTACACCATATGTTAACACCTCGCCTTCTAAAGGATCTTGTGTGCACATTCTTGGTGTTGAGTTTAGATTTTCTCTCTTTCAGTTGTAATCATTTCGATTATTAAATCAGTAGATCCTAGGGATCCTCTGACCATATGCCCGCCCCTCCTCCTTAAGTGGTTTTAGGGCGCATTATTGGTTAGAGTTCTTTTCTGCATTGTTTTGGTTTAAGCTAACCTTAACGGGTGCTTGGTTACATTGTAATTGCTATTGAAAATCAAAATTTTTTGAAAGGGTATCTTTCATTGCGTCAGGTGTTTTTGAGGCAAATTTGTTTTTACCTAAGTAGGCCATATAGCCCCCTGAGTACAAGGTATGATTTCATTTCACAAAAAAAAAACAATATTTAAAAAATTATTCTGCAATTTATAAATGTTTTCGGGCTAAAATATTTTTTAATATCTACGAGCCTTATTGTCTATTGATTCGGGCATATATTGTTAATATTATCCGAGGCATTTATTTTCTTTCTACAACCCCTACTGGTTTGGTAGGGTCTGTCGGTCAACTCTGTCGACTTTTACCAACCGGTCCATGCCCCTTGTCTTCGTTGGCCACGGGCTCTTTCCCTACTCTGCCTCAGTCATATTGCCACCTGTATATTAGCGTTGAAGTGTTAGTGCTGGGGAGTGGCACATAGGAGCCACCACTTCCTTGTCGTCGGAGCACAGCTCTGCCGCCACCGCCCTCTGGGCAGTGCTTTTATTTTTGTCCCCTAAACGCCTGTGATCACAATGGTGACCAAGAGCTAGCCTACAATGCCTATACTTTTGCACCTGTTTAGTCTGCCCAGCCCAAATTGGGCAGATATTTTAAACGGAGCATAACTTTTCACCAGGATATCGAAATTTTGCAAACAAGATATTGACGAAAAGCAAGTTTCGTGTTTACCCCTTTGGACCTCCGAGTTCACAACTTTTTGCCAGTTTATCCAATTTTGGTGATTCAAGTTGCAATTGGAAGGTATTTAGGAGCTCTTTTATTTGGTTCATGTACTTTTCAGATTCAACCCCAAGTACAATTTATTCATATTTTTGCATCTTTTCTTTTTGGTTAATAACTCGGACATCCTGTCTGTGGAAAAGTTTTGTTTGTGGGGGTGGCTTCATTTTCAATTGTATTTTCAGATTTGGGAGGTTTCATATCAGTTTGATTCAGATATTTGTCTATTTTGCACTCTTGGTACTTGTTGACCTAATGGCTGAACCAGGGTTTGAAGTTTTAACTCCTCATAATTATCATACATGGAAGGAAAGAATGAGGAAATTTCTTTTGTCCAGGGGTTTGTGGTCCACATTGGATGATGAACAACCTGATTTTTCCAGAGAATACGAAAAATGTTCTCATAGAAAGACATGCTACAAGGCTATGGGTTTGATTGCTATGCATGTTTTTGACAGCTTGTTCTTCCATATTGAGAATTGTACTACTCCTAAGCAGGTATGGGAGGCAGAATTGGCATCATTATCCACACCTTCTTTTCCTACCATTGAAGACTACTTGGTAAAATTTAAATCATTAAGGTCACAATTGGGAGGTTGTGATAAAGATAAAACTCATAAGGAATGCATATTCTTGATTTTGTCTAAGTTAAAAGGTTCTTTTGCATACTTCTCTACTTCCTTTTCTACTATAATGGATGGATTAGGTGATTCATTTGTCATGCCTTCTTTTGAGACATTTTGTGATAGGTTGATTAGGGAACAAGCTAAACTTAGTCAACTTGATTCACATTCTAAGCATCGTGCTTTGATTGCATCATCACCTAAAGGTAAAGGAAAGAAGAAGTCAAAACCTAAGACAGAATCTAATGATACTCCCACCTCTCCTAGAGAGAATTAACCTAAGAGGGAGAAAGCTAAGTATGGTTGTTGCGAAAAACCAGGACATGGTGAACAAGCATGTTATAAGAAAGAGTTACATGAAATGAGACAACTTCTAAAGGAACACGACATTTCTTTGCCTTCTAAATCTGCAAGTTCTTCTTCTTCTTCTTCTCAATCACCATCTTCTACACACATAAGTATTGCAGGAATCGCTAATGGGAATGATATGATAAATGATTATAAAATGAAAGGTCATGCTCTTGTTGTAACACATGTTGATCAATCTCGAAATTGGATTATTGACTTTGGAGCTTCATGTCATATATCAGGCCAACCTGATAGGTTTTCTTCTTTGAGGCATACTTCAATCATGAAGATCTTGATGGTTAATGGAGTTTATTTGGATGTATTTGGTAAAGGGGTTATTGATGTGCCTAAAGGAAGCTTTCATGATGTTCTTTGTATACCTGATATTAGGCATAATCTTCTTTTTGTATATCAAATAGGATAAGGTGGTAAGTCCGTTGAGTTCACTCCAGATTCAATGTTCATTCGGGATCTGCATAGCAAGCAACTTGTTGCAATTGGTAGGGCTAATCATGATGCTAAGATCTATAACTTTTTCCCACTTTGTTCCTGATGGTGAATGTTCTAAGGATCATTCTCCTAGTTCTAGTGTGGATAGTTGTTCAGGTGGTGGTTGTGGTGTTTGGTTGAACCTTGCTCTTCTTCCTCTACCATGTGATGAGGTTTCATCACCACCTACTTCTTCAAATTTGAGTGTTGGCTTGGTTTCTAGGACTTTAAATGAGCGGGATATTTTTTGTTTTCCAGATTTGCCTTTGCAAGATGGTTTCATGATAGGCATATCAGATTTGGTTTGCCATTCCTCTTCTATAGATTTGGAGGACATGTCTGAGGGGGTTTCTCTCCTCTTTGATCATCCATCTTTGGAGGTTTCTCTTGAGTCTTCACATTCTTTGTCTTCTTCCTTGATTGGGGTCACACCTGATTTTGTTGAAAAATCTTCAGAGACACTTGATACATCTTCAGAGATTTCATTCTTGAGGCTTATTCCCTCTTGCTTCTTCATGGAGATGAGGTTTCTTCAACATCGACCATTGGATCCTTTTCTTCCCAAGAGGAGATATATTGTTTGTAGGCATTGGATTCTCTTTTGTCTTCAAACATTTTTTAGTGGTTTTGGAGCTACTTCATTATGGGGGAGCTATGTGGTCTCTTTCTTTCCCTCTTATGTGGGAGGGCATTTGTAATGTATATATGTGATGGATGGTGTACTTGGGGGTATCATGGAGTCATCCATCTTTCATCACTTGATTGTTTCTTTTCTCTCTTTTGGGGAGGAGTTTTGTCCCATTGGGTTTTCTCCTTTTCTCCATTTTTGAGAGATTGCATTTGCATTTGTACATGGGTACCTAAAATGGCCTTGTAACCAGGACCCATCTTTGCAACTTTTTTCCATCATTTGCATAATGATCTTCTCCCTAAGTTGCACTTAAGGGGGGGTGTTGGTGTGAATATATGCCTTGTACCTAGTAATTTATCTTGCTAGGGACTTAGGGGACTTATTCACCTAACCCATTTCAAAATTTGTACAATACCATATCTTTTATACTCTCAATAATCCAACTAGAACGCATCCTTACTCATTCAATCCAAATTAAAATTAATATAATCCAGCATATAACATTATACAAGAAGACTTGTTTTACTTTTTCTCTAAGAATAGAAGCTAAGTATCCCATGAAAGTTAGAAAATTTCCTCCACATCTTGTCATTAGAGCTTATTTTTTAAGTTCTACTGATTAACGTTTTATTGTATCATGCTAAACTATATCTATCTGCAAAAAATCTAAATCCTCTGAAAGGACAAAAAGATGTAGATTGAAAGCAAGCAATTAAGTACAGATGATATGGAAACCATTTCTTTTCTCTCATTAAAATGTGAAAGGAGAGTACACATTTTATATTCCGTATCAACTACTATTGAATCCACTCGACGAGAATGTCTTCAGGACAGGGACATGATAATGGTAGATTGAAAAGGGAACATATTACAATGGCAAGAATTTCTAAGTCAGTAATACACTTTTATACTGTTATAAATTCAATTTTCAACCATTCTGTGAAAATAGAACATAGATATAATTTCAATATAACAAACTGAAGACAACAGATTGTTTATATCATTATTCTACTTACTATTTCAGTGCAAGTTCCACCTGCAATTTGATCAAGTCTTGTTTGATGTTTCAAGAGAAATGGGCGTAAATACCTCACATATAGTTGTCTTGAACCCTGTTAACATGCATGCCAAATGTCAAAAAAAAAAAAAAATCATAAATTTGACAGTTCCAAAATACAACTCAGGTAATGAAGATATGCTACAGTTTCAGTCAGAGGACAATGGTTCTATTTGTTCCCATCTAATTTCTAATGGCACTTACCTGCAAAAAGTTGTTCTTAGGTGTCCAGTATATCTACAGCATATTGCAATTCTAGAGAATACATAAACCAAAAATATTGCAATTCTAGATCAATGTCACCTACTCACAATGACTTGTTCAGTTAGTATAGGTTGGCACTGCTAAAGCATACAATCCCTAGCTACAAGCGGACATTTTGGTCAGCAAATTAGTCTCTAGAGTCATGAGCTATGTCACAAGGTTTGCCAACTTTTACTGTATGAAGTTCAAAATTGAGCAAACTCTAAAAGAATCTTTAGAACTCACTCTAATTTGCCCTAAAATTCATACAGAATAGGACACCAGCTTTTTTTAGTTAAATTATATTAATGATTTTAATTTAGAATTTTTATTTCTTCTATAAAATGAATACTCACAACATGTAAAAACACATCACGAGCTTCACTATGTGCTTACATTCGACATGAGTTGAAAAATGGTGTGTTGGTTGCATTGGTGAGTCAGTGACAGCAGCAGCTTTCTGTAGACATGGTGCACATATTTCAGGACCAATCTCTGAAAATTGTTGGGTCCAGTCAAGCTTTTGAATTCGTGCTATAGTGAGAGAAATACCTTGATTCAATAAATCAATGGAGTCTGGACCTGTGAGGCTGTGAGTGAAACAACAGTTCACTGATTGAAGAGCTTACAGAGATGTATGTGGCGAGGGAAGAGAGGTCTAAGGGCATGAGTTCTGCGCTCAGAAAAAGAAGAGTTGCAGGTGTCGGGCAGAAGAGTTTCAAGTAGGGAATGATCTTTTTTTTGTTTAACACTTTTGTTTGCATTTTAGGTTAGATCAAGTTTTTTTTTTTTTTTTTTTTTTTATTCAATTTAATATATTAGATTTAATCTATAACTCAATTTCACACAATTATTATTTTTATTTTATTTGTTTCATTTTTTATTGGTAAATTGAGATCATGGGGGACAACACCCTTGCAAAAACGTGTGACAAAAATATAAGATGCATCAAACCCATAAATAGGGGTGCATTACAATTATAAGACTCCAATAAGTCAAAAATGGAGACTCATGATGATTCTCTGTGCACTAATTTTGAAGAATTCTTGCCCAATTTGTCATGAGATCAGATGTGCACATTGTGTAGAGTTCAATCCCTTTTTATTGCATTATTCTTTGTCTTTAGAACAACTGTGCATGATCCCATAGCATTTTCATCAGCTGAGGGTGACTGAAGCCTAATAAGACCCAAAAGCTTTAGTCACTAGACCATTCTCTAAATAATTTATTGAGGAAAAATTCAAAATCTCAGTTATAGCAAGATCTTTTGATGTTGATGCCAACATTTGTACCAGAGAGGATTTTTGCTTAACTGGGGAGATATTCATTTTCTTTGGAGAAGTCTCCAGAGGATTTTCTGCACTTTTAGGTGGTGTTAGCAATCCCTCAATTATCTCCGAAGCTTCCCCAAGCAAACATTCAATAGTCAAATGGTGGGAAAGAGTTTCTTTCCACCATGAACCTTGACCATCTCATTTGTATTTAATGTTGGGGCAATTAACAGCGATGTGTCCAGTATCAAAACACTTGCAGCATCAAAAGAGTAGCCCCACATAGTCCAAGGCTTGTGCACAGCTACAATTTGCTACTTTTAAAATAATATCCGCAGGAAGATATTCTGTGATATCTAGTTCAATCAAGATCCAGGCAAAAATTGTGTGGATGAAGTCAAAAGTATCTGTATCTGATGTTCGGAAGCAACCCAGAAAGTTTTGAATGGCTTCCAAACATTAGTCAATCCAAAACTGAAGTGGAACGTTTGGGAGGCATACCAATACCAGCATAATACCAAATGATTCTGTTGAGGGGTTGAAATCAGGATGACATGGTTTCAACATCAGCGCATGTTGGCTCCAAAACCAGAGGCAATTGCACAAAATATTGTTTTGATCCTAAACGTTGTTGAAAACCACAAGCACAAGGGTATATTTCAATATTACCTGTCAGAAAGGGGTGGTAGTTTTCAGTCAACCACTTGTGCAAATCTAGAAGACCAAGCCAGGCTGAAGAAGTTACATCTGCCAATTAATTAGTTTGCTACATAGAATTCTTCACACTCAACAATTTCATCTTTTATAGCACTGCCAAATTCCAAAAAGAGGGAATTTCCACTCGTTGCGGGGGCTTGGCCTACCATATGGGTGACTCCTGGTTGAGTTGCAACAGAATCAGCCCTGATATGAACACCCACACCAATATAATTGGGTCTAAAAGGGATGCTGCAAGTGTCAAAATTTCCAAATCTGGAATTCTTTTTTGACAACCTTGAACCCAACACTAGGAAATCAAATATGGCACAACCTAATTTGTTCTTTTGTTGCCTTGTGCCATGACCAGTTGTAGGGCAGTTGTAGGGTTCTTCCATTGCTCTGAGTTTGGAAGAGCTGCTTTATCCTCCTTTGAGCTAGGGTTTATCATGGCATCCTTAAAGGAATGTTCTAAAATCGGCAGAGGGTAGGGATTCCAGTCACCAGCATTGTGTTTGATTCCTTCTGCAGTTTGTAGTCACCATTGGCCGCCAACACTCCATAGCCCTGCACCTCACAATCAATTATCCAAAGTCCTCAATTTTCACAAACCCTAGTATCAGCAATATTTGGGAGCGCCATCACTATGCACAAATTTATTTATTTAGTTTTTTATTCAATATGTTAAATATTATATATTAGATATATTATGGTTGAAATTTTGTTTTCTTAGTTCAATACATTTAAGCAATTTAAAACAATTTTGTCGATTTATTACCTCTATATTTTTTTAAATTCAAATTTTATTTTAGGCAAATTTAATAATGACTTTTTTTTCAAGTTTTTCATTGTCAAACTTAATCTGAATTTTATCTCTGCTGAACTCAAACACAAACACGAACCTTGTGACAAAGGTTATGAGCGATCTACTCTTGAGCTTGTGAATGATGTTTGATGTGCTCAACGCAATGAAACTTCTGAATGATGTCTAATGTAATCAATACAATGAAATTTTTGAATGATGTCTGATGTAATCAAAATAATGTAACTTTTGAAAATGGCCAGCTATACCATTTGATCTGTAACTTTGAATTAATATCATATTTTCCTTGGTCTCAAACTCTAAGATTCCTTTTGTTGATAACCCAATATCCCCATGAACCAAAACCCTGTGATGATGGATGAAAACCCACTGACATAAGAATTTAATGGTGTATTCATTCTGGGAGATGTATGAGATACAGAGTACATTGAACTAATTTGTAATCAAAGAAAATTTTCAAGTTCAAACACAACTTTATCATGTATTCATCCAATTAAAGATAGTGTTTTTAAAAGTGTCTTTTCAAAAAATTGTAAAATGCAAATTATTTCCTTATTTTAAGGAAAAATGAGACAACAATCGAGCAAACTAAGTAGATGGAACAATAAACAACCATGTGAAAGATACATTCATAATATTGTGAAAATATTATGAAAGAAATGGTGAAAATAAGCTAAAAAAAGTTGTGCAAAAACCTTAAGGCATGGATACATACACAGCTAGGTGAAAGCTGAAGCCAAATTAGGAATGCAAGCTTTGCATGGTAATAAAGAGGAAACCTGCAGATCAGAAGCATCAAATCGAATGTTAGACTAAAAGCTCTTGGATGGCAACTACAGAGGAAAAAAAGAATTCATTTTATTTGATGCACAGTATCATTTTGTTGATCATCCCAAGCATGGGAAAGCATGAAGTATTAAAGAAGAATTTTTAGAAAGAAAATATGAAACAGCCATTACCCACAGTTCTATTTAACCAGTGAAGTTAACTTTACAATTCACAGCTAATCAGAGAAATCCTCAGCATTGACACAGAAATAAAGGATTACTACATAAATTTAGCAATTGGTAACGCAAAGTTACTGAGAGTTTGAATTGCAAAAAACCAACTCAATTTACTAGTGTTAAACATTAAACCTAGGGTGCCAAAAAGATTGTACAAACTATATACTTTTACTGAATGCAGCAAGAAACGGTAACATTATTTCCACATTATGTTATCAAGCAGTACCATCACTAAGCAAAACCAACGAAAGTACAGTTGTCCAGTGTTTTGACATAACACAATAAGGGGTTAGGAATCCTCCTGATTTAGGCCAAAAAAAGAAAATATCCAGGGTGCAGGTTACTAAACACCTAAGAAGGCTCAAAACTAAACTGAAATTACTTGCACCAAAGAAGAATATAATAGGTAATAAGATGCAATTACTTGATAATAATAAGCCACTTTAAAGGGGCAACCTTCAAAAATCTTCAACAAGAACAAAATTTGCAATATGATAATCAAATATTTATTATTAACCATTACCTCCTCTATATACCCTACTTATGCCATGGAGGCTACCTAGGCTGTTACACCTCGATTGTATAGCTACTATTGCATAGGGCAATTGATTGCAACGTTGGAATCATTGAGATGAATAACACATGTTTTTGTTATCAAAATGAATGTGTTCTATTTAAATGATTGTCTCATTTGATTGATACTTCTATTGATGTTATCCTTGAAGAATGTTGTATGCATAGTTATTGAGTTGTCAATATTCTAACTTAAGATGTTTTCTATACTGTTAATGTTGTGAACAAGTAACTGCCGAGATTGTATGTCTATGGTTGCAAGTACATGAACCATTCCTCCAGGCGGAGGGGAAACATCACTCGGGAGAGGAGCTTGGTTGGGTAGCCGGTAAAGTAAATCAATTGAGCAAACACACACTTCACTAAAGGTTTAGAGGAACTGAGTCAAATAGGTTGGTCTTGATAAATCATCCATAGGCTTTAGGAGTTTGGGTTACTTCTTTGTGCTTTATGAGTGGTGTTACTTGTAAACCTGACTTATTGTTCTATGACCTTGTTTGTGAAACATGATTGGATATATGTACATAGGCAGGGTGTATATGTGTATATATGTATCTCTCATATACATGTATCTATATGTATAGACATGGCAATACAGACGTATGATTGGCAAACTGATATGCCATACGTATGTGTCGACATGGTATACATACACATACATGTACATGACAGTACAATTGGCTATACACATCTATAAACATATACACGCTACCTATTATCTTTGAATATAACATTATTATCCTATTCTAGAATTTGCATATATACATATACACACATATATACATTAATAGGTATATTGAAAGTATGTTGATTGGCTCGCAATACACGTATTTAATCAATTATTATGTAAATGTGTATATATATGTATAAATGTAAATATATATATAGATAATATTATATAAATATATATATTATTATAGTTTTACCAAAATAGATATATATGTATATATAGGTATATTTAAATATATATATACATATATGTATTTTGAAGAAAAATAAAACTATAATAAAATATATATTAAAATAATACAATATATATATATATCTTAAATAAAGAAGAAATTTATTTAGAAAATAATGACATAACTTTATTAAGTCATTTGGTAATATCGATAATTTCATTATGGGAAATAAACTATAAAAATCGATTTCAATGTTTGAAATATTTTTTATTCAACATAAAATGCAACGCATTTTTATGGGAAAATACACCAATTTCATTAAGTGGAAATATTTCATTGAACATTATAACAGACTTTTGAAATGGACGAAATTTTGTAGAAAACTTCCCGTGAATGTTATGAGCTTCCAACGCAGGAAGAAATGGAGGACAAATTCAATCCCTAGCTTTGTGGAAAATACCAGCCAGTTGGAAAATCGTTGTAGCAACCTGAACCTTGACATTTTCGCAGCAGCATGAATCACCTTTGTTTTTGCGCCAAAAATGGGCGTATTTCTTGTGTGTGGCAATTCCGAGTTAGAGTTGAATGAGTCTTGAATTTGCTAGCTCATAAGAAGTCGAATCACACTTATTTTTGATGACTTAGGTCTTGAAAATCCGCCATGTTGCTTCTTGACTGATTCTAGGCACTTGTTGTCCATTCGCATGCCATACATTGAGGAATTTGGGCTTATAAAAGGAAACCCAGCCTTTGCTGAAAAACACGATTTAGTATTGAGCATACTGAGTTAAGTTTTGAGTTATCATTTGCTTCATATTCTTATATGCACATTTGTTGTAGTATCCATTTTGGAAATAACAGTAATTACAACCAACATTAACAATCATTATTGTTCAGTCATTCTAAGCTTTTGAGAAAAGCAAAGAGATTAGAATCTGAGTAGGATATTTAGAAAAGAGAGCTCCTTTAGAGTAAAAAATAGAGGGATCCAGTTGGAAGATTTCACCATCAAACCAGGAGTTGTTATCAATTGGTTTCAGGAACATTCAAGAGCAGCAAGAAGGCCAAGCTTGAGGAAACAGGCATTAGGAAAACCTTTTGAAAGTAGAAGAATTCTTTGTGTTTGTCTTTATGCATTGACTGAATTAAGCATAAGTTGATTAATATAGTGAAAGAGAATTATGTTTTCTGATTATAATTGCATTGACTAAAGGAAATGTCTTGATTGCAAAATAATTATAAGGGAAAGGGAAACTGTTGTTCTTACTTTGCTTAAGAATGGGATTTTTAAGTAATAGGGGATTAAAGAACGAATATGATTAAGTTGGATTTCTTTTTTGTATGTATGTTGCTTATTCTGTATGATCTCTGTATATGGAGAATACGAGAAAACTAGTTATTATTTACTAGGACCGGGATGAAAACAGTACCAAGTATGGTCTAAAGCTTAAAGTTAATAGGTTAACTAAGATAAGCTAAGTACTCTATGGATAAAGATTTCCGGAATAGGAGTTACCTGAGGGACACTTGTTGACTATTTTTCATTACCTAAATAGGTAGGTTATTGTAGGAAGTCTGGGGTAATTGACTACCCATTGTGAAGGACTCAGCCTACGCGTAGTGTAAGCTAGCCTAAAGTCAAATCGGCCCTGAGTAGTGTATATGATAGATGACCTCCATTTGAAGTACTGAATGAGAATATTTTGGCCAAAGTAGTGAAATGTACGACATCCACTTAGACTGTGTGATGCTTGAGACTACACTGTCAGTTCATCGTGATCCTTGTACTAGTATGAGATTGTGAAATAGCAAGGTTCTAGTTGTGAATAGGACATAGCACTATGCTCAATTGGGTTGTCGCAGCCGGATACTCTATCAATCTCTTTGTTCGAAGGGAGGGCCATCTATCGTATGATAGATGTGCGAGGGACTGCATTAATAGTCTGTGGTTGGTGGAAAAGCGCCCGAGTGATGTTTCTCCTCCACAACAAGCGACAGATACACCAAGATTTGAAAGGAAAGGAACCTAGACCATCTTACTACTATTTGTGCAAAAGCTTACGAGCTATGTATGTAATTGTTTTACTTTTGTACTCTGATTTATATTTGCAATGAAAATGGAATTCATGTGGAAATATATATTGTAACTTGCATGCATTTATCAATAAAGAAAGGAAGAATTTTATTGTAATGTCTTTGTTACTTGTTACTTTTATATGTTTGAAGTGAAATGTTGGAAAAAATTTAATTACCCAAGGGTGGGGTTGTTACATAGGCCAACCCTATTACTAATATGAAGTTATAGAAATGACCATATGACTTAATTAAAGGTTATGCTAGTCCCATGCCAGCCACACATATCTGAAAACAAACTATAGGTTAAGGGCATATAATGCCTATCCCCTTAAAACCAAAGTTGTCTTCAATATAGTCGGTCTCGAGATACTTCTGCACGAACACTTCATCCTCCTTTCTTGCATCTTCACTAGCCAGAGTCTTCCAGTTAATCAAATACTTTGTAATTGCTCCCATCTGCAAACTCTTAATGTGCACCTTAAGGATTTCTTGAGGTTATAAAATGATTTTACCCTCTTCATCAACCTCTGGTAATTCTATCTTAGTTGAAACTCTTTGTCCAATAACCTTCTTAAAGCAAAAAAGATGGAAGACCAAATGTATTTTTGCTCACTGAGGTAACTCCAATTTGTATGCTACACTACCAATCTTCTGCAAGACTTGATAATGGTTATAATACTTGAGTGAACAAACAATTTCATTTTGTTATTTCAATGGCAACTTCTTATACAGTTGTAATCGCACGAAGACCCAACCTCCTACTTTAAAATTTCTTTCACTACAAAGTTGATCAGCTTGCTGCATCAATTCATTATGTGTCATTGGCCAAGTACCTCTTGCTAGTGTTGAAAATGTTCTTTAACTACTAAACTTGGTTGTACCCTCAAAGAAGAGGTGATGGATGGTGCATGGTGGATGGTACCCATATATTGCCAAAAACAGAGGCATTTTTGGATGAAGTGTGGAAAGAAGTGTTATACCACCGTTCTATTAGTGGCAACCATTGTACCTGATCTCCTATTTAAACAATAGAGATAACCCTCCAAGCACTTGTTCACCATCTCATTTTGTTTCTCCATTTGGGGATGATATGATGGGCTATGAGCAAACTGAGTACCCAAGCATGAGAATAAAACAGTTCAAAACTCATTAGTAAATATAGGATCACAATCATTTACTATGAGTTTTGGGGTCCCATGCAACTTCTAAATGGTGTCCATAAATGTTGATGCTAAAGTACTTGCTCAAATGGATGTGACAAAGCACAACATGTGCATTATTGGTGAATCCACAACAATCAAAATGACATTTTTTCCTTCAGACTCATACGAACTTGTGATGAAATCCATGGAGACATCTTCCCACCTTTGGTTTAGAATAGATAAAGGTTGTAGAAGATTTGGAATCTTAATTGTCTTCCCTTATTTTATCGACATACCATGCATTCTACCACAAATTTCTAGACACCCCTTCCCAAAAGAAATCTTGCTTGATTCTATGATGTCTTCAAGAAGCTTGAATGCCCACCTATTGAAGCATGGAGCTCTACCATAACCTTAAGCCTTAAGGGTTGAGTTCCCACACATGTACATACCATTTGTGTACTATAGAGCATCTCCTTTCCATGAAAATTTTTTTGACACTCTTTAATCCTATTGGAGCTTCCAAATGATATTTTGTGTATTTATGTCCTTCCATTCTTCTCATGCCTCATCCACCTAATCTAGTGACTATGGATCTATCCCTCCTAGAAACCATCTACCACAACTTTCTCCTTTCCTTTCTCATATATGATCTCAAAGTCATATCCCAACATGTTCATGACCCATTTCTATTGTTCTTGTAACAATGTCATCTATTTCAAGAAGTATGAGCCTATTATGATTGATCTTCACCTTAAATTGTCTTTCCATCACATATGGTCACCATTGTTTGACATGATGAAAGATAACCATCATTTCCTTCTCATAAGGAGGCTTCAACAAATTCTCACTGTTGAGTTGGTCATTCTCAAATGCAAGGTATCCTCCTTCTTGTATGAGTACAGCTAATATGCCATACTCTGATGCATCACATTCCATAATGAACATTTTAGAAAAATCAAGGATAGCTAGAAATAGAGTGGTGCACATGGCTTTATTTAATTTCTCAAATGCCTCGATGGTTACCTCATTCCATTAAAAGGTGTCCTTCAATAAAGCTATGAGTGGTGTTGTTATTCTATTGTATTTTTTACAAATTGGCAAAAGTAACCTACAAGCCCTAAGAAACCCCATAGGTTCTTGAGGGTCCTAGGCACTTTCCACTTACAATGGCCTTGATCATGTGAGGATCTACCTTGATGCCCTCGTGCAAAACAATGTGACCTACATACTCCACCTCTTTACTCCCAAGGCACACTTGGATGGCTTAGCATAAAGCTAATGATGTTCCAAAGTGTCAAAATCGTAATTCACATGACACAATTGTTCCTCCCAAGCTTTGATATATATTAAGATTTCATCAAAAAATACCAAAACAATTTTTCATAGAAATGGCCTAAAGACAAAATTCATCAAACTTTCAAATGTAAATGGCACATTTGTGAGCACAAAAGGATCACCAAAAATTCATTGTGGCCCTTATGGGTTCTAAAACTTGTTTTACGTGTATCCTCATCTCAAAATTCTGATTTAATGATAACTAGAATAGATCAAGTTTGGTAAAATAAACAACACCAGATAGCTCATCTAACAAATCATCAATTATTGGAATTGGAAGTTTGATGGTGTACTTATTGAGCTCTCTATAATCTAGACAAATATACCAAGTGTCATATTTCTTGTGCACCCTCATCACTAGAAAGGAATATGCACTCAAACTATGCCTAATAATACTTGCCTCTAGCATCTCTTGTATCATCTTCTCAATCTTGCTTTTCTATACATATGGGTACTTGTAGGGTCTGATGTTGGGCGATTAGCTCCCTTGTCCCGATTGAATGGCATGATCATGATCCTACTTTGGCAAAAGTCCTTTCAACATATCTCCAAAAAATATTGAGTGCTCATCAACAATTCCTTGTAGGTATGATGATGTAGGCACCTATGCTTGGTGTGCTTCTTAAGAAAATAATTGTGCAACAAACCCATCTACTCTCTAGTTAAGAATCGTTTGCATCTAATGAGTAGCAATTATATAATATTACATCATAACAACTTTATTATATATTAAACCATTGTGATATGTTAATGGTACTTGATAAATATTATTAACATAACTAAATAACAACTATCATTGATACTTATAGTTGGTTGATCAAGTATGCCTGGCCTTGGTTAGTTATTTACCAACCATCCTCATGTGTATATGTAGCATCCTCTTAGTAATGAATTGCTCATTCTTGCAAAAATCTATGTGCCTATATATGAAAATTCGAGATTGAGAATTCCATGAATCGAAGTGAAGATAGAATGTAGATGTGTGTAGAAGACTTCTTTTGAGGAATTGGTGAATTCACTTCAACAAGAATAAGTAATTCATGATGAGACTTTAGACTCTTAAGACAATTAGGCCTTCCATCTTAACAGAAGTGAAAGCAACCAAATGTCAAAGTAATGCATTAGGTTCATCGAAATCCAAATAGGAAAACTCTTCTACATAGAAAAAAAATATCATTTGTAGGAGGAAGGGATGCAATCTCCAAGAATGTTGTTACAATTTCTTTACATATAGTGAATCTAGGCAGTGAAAGCCACGAAAGCACCCTCTAGGAAACAAAAAGAAGAATCCCTATTGGCAAAAAACGCATTACAAGCAACATGACAATGTTGCTTCTACAAGTGATTTAAAATTTGATAGCTACAAACCTTGATTGTTTTTAGTTTTTCTTTTTTTCTTTTTTTTTTTATTTTAATTTAACTAAAAACAGTAAATGTTAATTTATTTTCTATTTATATCTTATTGCAACATACTTCACATTTATAAATTGTTCCAAATTTCCAATCACATTGTTGACCACTGTTAGAAAGCATCCTTGTTGAAAACATGTCATCCTAGGGACAAAAGAAGAGGAGATAACATGTGCCCATTGCAAAACAAAAATGTTTTGGGGAGGCATTAACTGATTGAAGTATCACTTTACACAAATACCATACCATGATGCTAAAACATGCCCAACGATGCCTCCTAATGTTATGCACAAAGTGCAAAGCCAATTAGAGACTTTTGGGCAACAAAAATTATTAAAAAAGAGGAAAAGAGAAGAAATGGCAGTGATTGGTGGACACTTCTTCTATTCCTCCATCTCCGAGATCTTTGAGTAGTGGTAATGGTAGTGTTAGTATCAAGCCTAGAATTCGTGGATCTTCATCTAATTTAGATTCATATATTGCTCCATGTGCCCAACCATCACTTGAGAACAAGGGTTGGAACAAGGAATAAGAACGATGCCACAAGAAATGCAATTGGAGACTTCTAGTTCTATTGAACCATTCCATTTCATCCAAACAAGTAATTATTTTTTTGTTTTAAAATATACAATTTGATTTCTTTGTCTCTTGAATTTTTGCATTTAGGGTTATGTAGAATTTAAAATTAAACTCTCAATGTATAATACTTATTTTGTTTTTTTAAAGTCTCCTTATTGGCAAAACATGAGAGATGCCATTACCATTTGTGGGGCAGGGTTCAACGCCCCTGATAATGAAGAGATAAAGGACTCCATTTTGAATCCAAAAGTAGTTGATGTGAAACCCAAAATTGACAAACAACATGACATATGGAAGAACAGTTGTACCATCATGACTGATGGTTGGACCTCTAGGAGAAATAGAACATTATTGAATTTTCTTGTTTCTTCTTCAAATAGTTGTACTTCATGAAATCCATTGATTTAGTGATTAAGATTTATAATTTCAACTTTATTGAATTGCTGATTTTGTTTCTTTCTCAAGTGGCACAAAGTTCTTGAAGTTAATTGATGCTTCAAGAAACAAAAAAATCATTTGTGAGACTTTGGAGGGAGTTTTAGCCGAGGTACGTGAGAAGAATGTGGTGCAAATAGTTACAAATTATGTTGCTACAAATAGACTTATCACGGATAGGCACCCATCCTTGTTTGGACTCCTTGTGTTGCTCATTGCTTAACCTCATATTGGAGGATCTTGGCAAGATTCCATGGATCAAAACATGTGTAGAGTATGCTAAAAATATTTGTAAATACATTTATAATCATACTTAGGTCCTCAACGCAATGAGGAAATTCATGAACAAGGAGTTGACTTGTCCTAAAATAACCCACTTTGCAATCAAATTTATCACATTACAAATCTTTGCTTCAATCAAAGGTCACTTTGAGACACATGTTTGTTAGTGAGGAGTGGTCCACATCATAATATCAAAGACCAATAAAGAAGTTGGTGTGGTTGATTGGATTTTTTATGAGTACAATTTCTAGCAATCAGCCAAGGAGATCAAGGAGATAAATTTCTATTTTATTTTTGTTCATATTTCTATTTCATTTACTTATAGTTATTTTTGTTCACACATAGTTAAAATCATTTTTCACAATGATTATAGTTCAAAGAACATTTAGTTGTTCTCCTACAAGTTGTTGATGGAGAGAAGCCCACAATGGGCTAAATATATGAGGGCATGTATAGGGCGAGAGAGGCCATTAGATCCACTTATGTTGTGGTTGAGGATAAGTATCATCCCATATGGGACATCACTGATTGACGATGACACCTTCAGCTTCACAAGAATTTACATGCAACTATCTATTTTTGAGTCTAGCATTCCAATTCTGCCCAAATTTCAAGGCTAATGAAGAGATCTTGAGTGGGCTCTACATAGTCATAGAGTGGATGGCACATGATTTTTTAGTTGGAGCGTAGATAAACAATGAGATAGAGATCTTCAAGCTTGTACAAGGAGATCCCTTTGCACAAGAGATATGCAAGACAACTAGGACAACCTTGCAACCAAGTAAAACTCTACTAATCGCATGATTTAAGTTTAAAATTAAAAAAAAATCCCTTTTCCTAAATTAATATTGAAACTCAAAGTTAGACAATGACATTGATATTTTTTTCTTCTCATTTTAAAGGCATTGTGGGAAAGGTTTGGTACTAAGGTGCCAAATCTTCAAAGCATTGCAATTTGTGTATTAATTCAACCATGCAGTTCTTCAGGATTCGAGCACAATTGGAGTATGCTTGAACACATAAACTCCAAGAAGCGCAATAGGTTGTCAGTGCAAAGGTTGAAAGATCTTGTGTGTGTTCATTACAACCTTTGCCTCTATCACAAACAAATCTTGGGCATGAACTCATCTCCCATCACTTTAGAGGAAGTTGATCCACAATCAAATTGCATCATCGAGGTTGAGAATCCCATCTTCAATGATCAGAACCTTACATGTGTTGATCAAGTGGATCAAGAGGCAAAGAAAATAGCCATGGGAAAGGAGGATAGAGCACAAGGAGGCCCCTTCGATATTGGAATCATTGAAACACAGGGAGATATCATGATTGCGTCATCATCCAAGACCTAGCTTAGATGTCAATGCAAGACTTGTCGTGATGTTAGTAAATGTGATACAAGCTCCTCTAAGCTGTACTTCTATTTTTAGTTTTGATATTTATTTTGATGCCATGAATTTCATAATCCATGAGATTTGTATACATTTGACAATATGTGTAATTTAAATATATAACAATGTTGTTTTCTTTAGCTAAAATCTACTTTTATACTCGTGATCGATGTATACTTATGTATGTGATCAAATTAGCTTCTATTTGATTAGTTTATTGTCTTCAAATTTTATTTATTAAAAGGTACATGAAGCAAGTTTTAAATACTTAAAAATCTCTATATTTCATGGTTTTTTCAATTTGTCAAGTCCACGCCAAGTCTAAGCACCAAATCCAAGTTTGGGTCATAAATTAGCTTGTTGAGTCCATGGCGAGTCCGAGTCTTGTAACACTAGCAAGGACTTTCCCCCCATGTAAAAAAAAATCTTTGCTCAAATTATCTTGTCAAGAAGCAACATTGAGCTCCTTTTCCTATTGCAAAAGCATGAGCCTCTAGTTCCATTGAGTTCATAAATATTGATCTATGTAGACATATGACTCCCAATGATAATAAATACCCAATATTTGATACATTTTTTGGATCCCTATTTTAGAAAAATGTGGGTGTACTGCTTGACTCACAAAGATCAAGCTTTTGAGAAATTCAACACCTTTTGAGCCTTAGCAAAATGGTCTTCTAGTCACTCTCTCAAAGCCCTCCCCTCAAATTGAGAGGGGGAATTCACTTGGAAGGAATTTTCCCACTACCAACAAGAAAATGGAATCTATAGACAATTGACCATTACTTACACACATCAACAAAATTGTGTTGTAGAGAGGTGTAATCATACTATCATGGATATGGTGCAATTTATGTTAATGGATGCAAATATTGCTCTTGCACTATAAGCTGAAGCAGTTCATACAGTTGTGTACTTATTGAATTGAGCACACACCAAAGTGCTTGAAAATAGCACACCTAAAGAAGCACAGACAGGAAAGAAGCCCTCAACTTCACATCTCAAAGTGTTTGGGTGTACAACTTTCATGCACATTCCCAAGGTGCGAAGGGCAAAGTTGAATAACAAGTCCTTAAAATGTATTTTTGTTGGGTACAATTTAGAGTTGAAGGGATATTGGTTTATGGATATAGTGACAAAGAAGGTGTACATCAACAAAGGTATTGTTTTTAATGAGGAAAAGGAAAGTTGCAGCTCTTTCTCACCGTCACTTGTTAGTTCTCAAACCTCAAGAATTACTTAACCTAAAGATGAGGAACTTGGTGAAGAAGCACAAGAAGAGGCTTTGTTTCCAAAGGATCAAATACCACATCTTTCACCACCTCAATCCTCAAGTCCTATGCACAACAAAAATTCTTAAGTGGTTATACCATAATGAAGGATTCCAAAGCAAATGCAATTGCAAATAAGTCTACCACTATCCCCAAAACTCGTAGTAATTCTAGTAATGAGGTAAACTTGGCCCTTACGTGCACAATTATTCAGAGTTTTGAGCCAAAAGTAGTCCAACAAGTTCTTGAGACACCACCTTGGATAGTTTCCATGGATGCAAAATATCAAGCGTTAATAAAGAACAACACATAGGAACTTGTTGATCTTCCTCTAGGGAAGAAAGCTATTGGAGACAAATGGATTTTTTGAATCAAATTAGGAAGATGGTAAATTGACAAGTACAAGCCCAAGTTGTGGCTAAGGGCTATGCACAAAAGGAAGGTATTGACTATGATGAAACTTTTGTCCCCACAACTATAATGTCCCTTCTCAAGGCGAACAAGGAAAAATTAAGCAAAATAATATTTTATTATTTTTGAATTTTGGGGCCTTGGAAAAATAGAAAAATATTCTTTTTGGCCTAAATAATTTTTATTTGGCATGGAAATGATGGAAAAGGGGGTTCAATTGATTTATCATGAATTTTGGAGGAAGCAAAATATTTTTTATATTTTTATTTGGGCTTGGGTGGCCCCTTTTGGAGAAATAAGGAGAAAAAAAAATTGAAATTTGTGCCAAAAATATATTTCTATATTTATTTGGTGGGTGGCCCCTTTTGGGGGATAAGGTAAAAAAATAATAATAAAGTTAAAATAAAAAGTCAAAAGAAAGTTGGCACCCAAAGGAGGATTAAAAAAATAAATTAAAAAGGGCGCCCCTACTAGCCAGGGGCACCCAGCTTTTCAAGGCACCAGTTGATGGAGTTAGGGTTTGTGCTCCCAAACAATGTTGCTCAGAATTCAACAAGCTCCACAGTGAATCCATCGACACGGTCATCGGATCAATCAGTCAGCCGGAATTCGAAATTGAATGGAGAAGTCTTGGTAAAATAGCAAACTGCAAATCATGGAAATATCAGAAAATAAACTAAGTCTGAGAACTTTGAGCGCCCCAAGTAGCCAGGGGCGCCCAGGGTTTTGAAGGACCTAATGCAGAGGTTAGGGTTTGCAAATGTACTCATTGTCTTTAAAATCTTGCCAGCTATCCAATGTATATCTCATTCTAATCGTCAGATTCGTCTGTCACCAACAATTGCAAATCAAACAGAGGACAGAGAATGGAAGATCAAAGTTTGAAGGTTGAAAATCAAGTAAAAATGACTAACTTTGGAAGAGTTGGGCGCCCCAACTAGCCAAGGGCACCCAAGATTTTGAGGGCTTGGAAAGTGGATTTAGGGTTAGCGGCCTCCAAAACATTCCTTCAGATTTGAACAGGCTCTCCAACGAAATCGTTAGCAAGCTCATCAGATTAAGCCCATCAGATTTGTCAATCATTAGATATCACAGACTAATCGGAGGGGTAAAATTGTGCAAAATGAGGAAAGTCAAAAGAAAGTTGAAAACACAATAAAAAAATCTAACTCTGGAGGAGTTGGGTGCCCCAAGTAGCCAGGGGCGCCCAAGCTTTTGACTCCTTAAAATCAGTTTTCCAAGCCAGTCACCTCCAAAAGACCCCCCTCAAAATTAATCAAGCTATACAATGAATCTGACAGCCAATTCATCGAGTCAGTCTAGCCCCTGAAATTGCAAATTCATCAGAAGATTAGAAAACATGCAAAATTGAAGAACAACAAAAAAATGGCTAACACCGGTGATCGTGGGCACCCCAGGTAGCCAGGGGCGCCCAAAATTTTAAGGCCTCAGATGATGTTTTTATCAAATGTTGTCTCTAGAACAACCTCGCCAGGTTCAATCAAGCTTCGTGATGGATCATTCTTCCAGTTCATTGGATTCACCAGGCGCCCGGGATTGAGGATCAAATTGAGGTCAAAATCAAGTAAAAAAGTTGAAAATTTCAAGAAAATGGCTAAGTCTACCAAGAAGGGTGTCCAAGTTTTCATGCCTTAGAGAAATTTCCAAATTTTCATCTTTCAACTCCCAAACAGCATCCATATTCGATGAACCTGCTCACGATTGGCCTCAAAAGATTTAAAGTTGGAGAATGAAGCGTTTTATTTGCCCTCAAAACCTATTTAAGATGGCTTTGTGCATTCATTATTCATATTTTGCAAGTGGCATCCAAAGGAGGAGATAAAGAATTTTATTCATTTCAAGATTCATAGACTAAAATTAGTTGCTTTTTCAGAGTTCTTCATATTTTCCACATCAACTCACACAGAGGTTCGCTTTTTCATGCTTCAAATTTCCAAGGCATCAATTTTCAAAAGGGGGTCCTCTTTTTCAATTTCCAACAATCTGGGTCAGCTCATTTTTTGTTTCTAAACAACTTTGGAAAAAAATCCAACTTTCAAGAACTTGTTTTTTCTTCGCATGTCCAAGAAATGTTCAATTCTTTCAAAAACTAATCATCTAGGTCCATCCAAAACGTGATTTTCACACAAAACCCAGCTCTTAGCTTTTTTGGGAAAACCCTAATATTTTAGGGTTTCTACTTTTTCAACCAACCATTAACAATTTTCAAAAAACGGACGATCTAGGTCTCTTTGCAACGAAATTCTAATAAAACCCATATCTCAAATTATTTTTGAAAAATCTGCCCATTTGAAGAAGAAAAATCAGCAAGCTATTTTTAGCTTTTCTGCCGAACTTGTCCGAGCATAGTCAAGTTTACAGTCAAACTTCAAGTTTTTCAACATGGCGTACTTTCCCATGGAATTCAGAACCAAGCAACAGATAGGCGGGTGGTTTGCAGCCTCAGGTCGGACGATGTTGAGAAGTGTTTTTTCAATACCACCATGGACAGAAAACATCATCATCTCAGTTGAAAAACGTGAAAGGGTGTGGTATGAGCAAAAGGACAAGTATTGGAAAAGAGTTGTACAATATTCTTCCATTAAAAAATCATAAGCATCAAAAGCATAAAAGCTGCAAAAGAAAGGAGGAATGTCAAAAGATGGTCACACGCAGGGTAAAAAAAGATATGTTGAAGCAAGATGATATATTTATAAAAGGTCATCACTCCAGTTGCAGAGACGCCAAGATTAGCAAGATTTGATAAAGACGCGGAAGATGTCAAAGATTTCCTAAGATCAATTGCAGAAGGCAAAGAAATCCTAGAAAAGCGGAATTTTGCTATAGATAGTATCGATGCTCTTGATAGAGAGGCAATTTCCAACCTTTTGGCGGATGTGGTTGAGATTTAAAGCAGCAATGAACTTGAAGCTTTCTCTGAGCTTTCTTTCTATTCTTGTCTCATCCTTATCCATTCTTTGTGAGAGAAAAGAATCAAGGTGTAAAAGTTGGCACTTTCCCTGTTTTTTTCTTTCAGTAGATTGTTAGATAGTTATCTTGTTTTAGTTTTAGAAATAAAGCTTGCATGTTGGCAAGTCTTGGTTGTAAAAGCAAGGAGATTTTAGGGTTCCCTACTCCTCTGTTTGTGTATAAATAAGGGCAGCCTTGCCCCTTTTTCTGGAATTGTTATTGTGATAACAAATTTTTGAGCCTACTTGTTGCTTGCAAGGTGTTATTCAATGTCAATTCAATTAGTGTAAGAGCAAGCTTGTATGCCTATCTTTGCTGCAAGTTATTGTTCAGTTCATGTGTTATTTGTGTCAAGTGTTTTCTAGTTTGATGGCTAAACTGTAAACCTATTATTGCTACAATCCTGCTGTCCCGGAAGTGTAATCTTTGTTACTTGAAATTCGAGAAAATAAAATCTTATGCCTACTTTGCTACTTTGATCTACTGCCTTAAATTTCCATTTTATGTGTTCTGCTTACATAACCTTTATTTCAGTTTGCATTGAAAGTACAGTAGATGTGCGTTGGAAGAAAGTTTGTTTAACTATTTGTGTCAAATAATCATTACTTGTTCATTTCTAACTATCAAGCTCTAAGTTTACTTGAGTAGTTAGAAACGCCATTAGAGTAGGCTTAGTCGTAGTTGAAATTCAAAAGAGAAAATCTCAACTACGGCGCTAGATTTATTAACCTTGTGCTCTTAGCTGAACAAAAAGATTGGCAAATTAGTTTAGTTTACTTTCTTTAAGCACAATCAGCAAAGAGGGAGCTTCCCCTCCTAATTCGAAGAGCAATTAATCTGTGCATAGCTGTCTGTTTCTAATTCGCATACCAAAGGTGCGAATTGAAACGCCAACAAACAATTTCCAACACACCTCAAGTAAATGCTACTCTTTATCACCAATTGATTGGGAGTTTCATTTACCTAACCTACACTAGGCCCAACATCAATAGATCATAAGCTATGTTGTAGCTATCTTTCTAGGTTTACGCAAGAACCTAAGGTTAGTCATTGGAAAGCAAAAAAACATGTTTCAAGATATGTTTGCGATGTAGTGGAATATGACCTAGAATACAAACAAACTACAGATTTTTCTTTGCACAGATACACAAATGTAGACTATGCAAGTTCTATGGATGAAAGGAAGTTTACTTCAAGGTTCATTTTCTTCTTGGGATCTAGTTCGATATCAAGGTGAAGCAAAAAGAAAATCATTGTTGCTCGCTCTTCGCAAAATATTGAGTTTTGGGTGGAGCTATCTATGAGGGGATATGGTTATGTTGCATTTTGCAAGGCATGGGTATTCTTGAGACATGTCCTAAAACTTTATTTTATGACAATCAGAGTGTGCTAAAGCTTGTTTGAAATCCCAATTTTCATGAGCACACAAAACACATTGAGGTTCAATGCCATTACATCTGCGAACATTTCTAGCAACAAAATATCCAACTCCAATATTGTTCCACTCAAGAGCAACATGTTGACATATTTACCAAACCTCTTGTAGTAGTGAAGCCCGATGTTTTTCGAACTTTCTTGATTAGTTCTCTTAAGCATATGATGTAATAAGGGAGGGATTATTCGAATAATATAATATTACATTATAACAACTTTTCAATATAATAAACTATTGATTAGTTCTCTTGAGCATATGATGTAATAAGGAAGGGTTCGAATAATATAATATTGCATCATATCAACTTTTTAATATAATAAACTATTGTGATATGTTAATAATATTTGATAAATGTTATTAACATAACTAAATGATAAATATCATAGATAGTTATAGTTGGTTGGTCAAGTATGTTTGGCCTTGGTAAGTTATTTACCATCCATCCTCATGTAAATATTGTAGTATCCTCTCAAAAATGAAATATTCATTCCTAACTAATTTTTTATTATGAGAACTCACCAACTATGGGCATTTTGTACACAAACCACACAATTTAACTTTCCTCGGTTTTGAATGAAAATAGATGAAAAACTCCAAGAAATTCATCTCAATAGAGCCCAAGGTAGTGAGCCATTTGAATCCCAAGGCAATGTGTGCTTCAACCATGTAAATGGAAAACATAGGGCAATCTAAGCAATATTCTCCCATGGCAAGTTTAATACTATGGCATTTCCATGAAAAAGCAAATATACACCTACCTGCAATCATGACCCGAAATTCTATAGCTAGATAAATAAAACAATTCAAACAAGGAGCCAACTTAGTGTGATGAAGTTATGACTACTTCCCAAGTCTCTCAAAACTATTACCCTCTTTTTTTTCAAGAAACTCACCTCCTTGAAGGTTTGTGGCATACCAATTCCAAAAAATTGCATCGCAAGACCTCATTCGGATCATCAACAACCTTAATATTACTTCTTCACTAGCACCTTCAATGAAGAACGACTTATTTTCAACACATTTATGTCTCAGCCTAATTAAAACATTACCTTTTTGCCCTTTTTTCTTCGATTTGTTGAAGAGTGAATTTGGTAGGCTAGGGGAATAACTATGTTGGGGAGCTCCTCTCTCTTATGCTTATGAACAAGCCTTCCATTGGCTAAAACCCTTTCTTTGATCTACTCACAAGGATAGATTCTCAAATTGCTAAAGATAATCCTTGACCAATCTTGTTTGTCACACTTTGGTTAAACGGTTTAAGTAATTCTCAGATACACTTTGCTATAGTGTGTCTACAATTTCTTTTTAAAAACTAACCAATTGACATTGAGAGTTTTCTTCTTGTTTTGAGCACACAACATCAAAACCAAAAAAATTGCTTAGGTTACAAACATAAGGATGCCATTGTAACCTCCTATCCTTTTGGTTAATCTAGGTGATTAGATCATTTTCATTAGACTTTCACATGTCCACTTTGATAACAAGTTCTAAGATCTAGACTAAGTGCTAGCCATGGGTAAGGTTGTGAGCATTTGGATCAAGACTAAGTTGTCTCAATGATCCACCCTCATAGATTAGGACATTGGTGACGGGCGGCATAAGGGATTGCGAAATTGGATGCAAGGTTAAAGTTGTCACCTAAAATTGCATCCTTGTTGAACCTAGTTCAATAATATTTCAAAGATACAATGGGAATAATCTCTCAAGCATGGGCCTTGCAAACTTGAGATTAGACCTCCAAAGAAGGTTGATTCCTTTCTAAGCCTAAGTGCAATGTTGATCCAACTCAAAACAAATTAAAACTAATGCCTACTCCTACTCTAGCAATTCACAAAGAAAAGTGAGAAGGAAAACAACTGAAAGGAAAAGATGGTGATGCACCAAGACTTAATACACTCCAACTTGCCTAAAAAGCACAAGACAATCCTCAAAACTGACAATGGATCACAGAGCTTCTATTAGAATATTGCTAAGAGGTAAAAACAAGGAGAATACAGCTACAAGAGGGGTAAGATGTCTACAATCAACGTGAAGCGGGCTAAAAGAGACTAAAACCCACATACTACGACTCTATCTCAGAAAATAAACAATATAACAGCCATAGGAGGCAAAATATTAGTCATTTTATTGATTGTAGGGCTTATGCATACATTTTACACTTCAAAGAATATATTACAAAGAAGCTTTTTTCTATTCTACTCTATCTGTTGGAACTGAAAATTGAATGAGGATCGTTGGGTCCTTAATATCCTTAAAGGAAACCACCAAAACTACAATAAATTTTGTGATCCATCATGGGTACGCTACAAAGAATGCCCATGACCTAGTCGTCATTCTCATTAATACCCTCTACAAAAAAATGTCCCTTCAAGGTCTATTGACATCTAGAAATGTGAAAAGGAGATCCTCTGCACTGAAAGATCCCTTACCAATTCAACCCTGAATTTTTCAGTTTTGCCCTCTTGCCATAATGTCAAACAGTTGTCTTACATGGTCTGATTTGGTTTTGCTGATTGTTTGTTTGAGTTTCATTGCTTGTTTTTCATTGCAAAATCATAGAAGAAAGCATAGAAATGAAAGAGAACTATTGCATAAGTGAAAGAGAATCCCTTTTATTCAAGTATATCCCTATTGCAACTCAATAGAATCCCTTTTATTCAACTATATCAGATCTGATTACAAGTTTCAGAGGTTTGATATACATTATATCAGTCTGTAACAACAGTCTAAAACCCTTATATAATGCAATATTTGACTACACAAAATGATAAACACATACCCGGATGTATAGCTCTAATTTGTAGCTTGATTATTGAAGTCAAATCATGAATCACTTCGTTGTTACAACTTCAAACGGTATGGCTAAGTACGATGATGAAATAAGTGTTGTAGAGGATCACCAATAGGTTGGAAATAATGATAAAAATCAGGAACATCAACCTTTTACCAAACCCTAGGTGCCTCCCAAAATACCCAACAAGCAGCCTTGATCAAAACTCCACGAATAAGGTACCAAATTGAAGATAAATTGTTGCCGTGGAAGAATATGCAATAAAATCAAATACCCATGTGCCTTAGCTACCATAAACTATCAAAATCTGCAAAATATATATATGAAACTCATCCAAATAAGCCCAAATGAAGACCCAAGGTAGGCCCTCCCCAAAGGTGAATTGGGTTCTCGTCCAATCCACGATAGCCTTTGAGAGTTTTCGTTCCCAAAAGGCTGAAGCAATGCTGAAACCCTTCTCCAGAGCTCAAACCTGCAAAGTGTTTTGTAAAAATGAAAGTAGAATGCCCAAAAAGAAGCTCAACACATTACTTTATAACCTCTCATGGACTTTTTTAATAAAAATCAATAAAATAATTTGCTTGAGGGTCTTTCCTCATCCAAATAAAAGGGCCACTTTTTAAAAACAACTTGAGTTGCTAGGATGGGGGCACTTTTCACTATTCACCTTATAATTTTCAGTTACTATTCACCTTTTACTATTCCATTAAAACAAACCTTAAAATTTTCACTTTGACCCTGGATTCATCAACTAAACTCCAAATTGAAAGGCTCATAAGGTTCCCAGCTAAATTCCACAGCCCTCGGTTGGGTCCCCTAACCATTTTGCTAACCTACGGGAACCCTGATAGTAGGCCAACCTCCGCTATAGGTTGAGCTGTCTAAGGAAGGGACATTACATGCACCCTCATGCCATACCTCTAAGCATTATGGTTCATGGAATCGAGTGCATGGACAAGAAAGTCACCCAAGAAATCTGCTAAAACAGTGCCTTGGGGATGGCATATCAATCATCGGGCTTTGCAATAATAACTTTGGTATTGCTGAATACCATTTTCCTCCTTTGAATTTGTGCCAATTTAAATAAAGAATGATTTATGGTTGCCATTGGATATGATTTAGTACTTGGAGGGCATGGTAAATGCATTAATGGTGTTTCTAAGTCATCCCAAGGTAGGTGGGAGCTTTAGAATTCAAACATTGGAGTTTCAAGGTTTGGCATACCAGGGGAGGAAAGTCCAAGAGGCACACAAAGAAGACCAAGCCCGAAACCTCCAAAAGGAATAAGGAGTCAAGATGTCATGATTGGAAGGTCGAGAGTGACAGGAAAATAATGACATGGGAGAGGCGAGATGAGAGGCCAAAAGAGGAACTCCAACATCGAAATCCCGACTAATAGAAGGCTTTTAGGATGTTAAGGTCAAAGTTTGAAGGGGGGCTTAAAATGGTACCAAATTAAGGAATGGTTGAAAGTCCAACTCCGAAAGCTGAAGAGTAATCGATGGAGTTTCGAGCTTTTGAGGTTGGTAGAAACGAAGTACTTGATTAAGGAATGGCTGAAAGTCCAACTTCAATTGGTTGTATAAAGGAATCAACAGAGTTTTGGGCTTTCAAGGGTTGGTCAAAATGGGAACCTGTTTAAGGGTAAAGCTTAAAGTTCGACTCTGAAGGACTTGGTAACTATTTTAGGGTGGATGGTATCAGAGTTTGAGGAGCGGAGATGTAACAAAATGGGTACCAAGGGATGGGATAAATGAAAATGTCCAAAAGTTCGACCACGAAACAAAGGACTTAGACTCTTTATAGGATTTCGAGATGTCAAGAATCAAGAATGCTAAATACCATATGCCAATGGAATGGTATCGGGGTGTGATAAACTGTAAAACTCCAAAAAGGGACTTTGAAGGAAAAGCGGACTTTTAGGGAAGGCAATCTAGGGATGACAAGTCTGACAGGGGATGTCGAGATAATAAACTCTTAACACTTTGAAACTTTGAAACACTTAGACGAAATTTGGCAAAGAATTTAGCAGGTTGTTGGGATCGGGGAGTCGAGGGTGACAGAGAAGGTATGCAAGTATGTACAACCCTGAAACTTTGAAACTCCAACAAACACAAAAAACACTAAGGAAAAAGCCAAAAATAGGCCAGGCTTAGACTTTTGACACTTAGGGGACCCATTTAGGATGTCTCAAATCAATTATAAACAATGTGTCTTTGATTGAGTTTACCTTGGTTGTTTATGTAATGCGATGCCTTATGATCCATGTATAGAGCAATTTTTTTTGGTAACAAATAATGCCTTCACTCCTTAAGTGCTTGTATAATGGCATAAAATTTTTGATCATAAACTCAATACTTCTTTTTAGCTTCATTCAACTTTTCACTAAAAATAAGCAATGGGTTTACTATCTTGCCTCAAGACTTCTCCAATGGTTGTCCCGCTTGCATCACAAACTACTTGAAACACTTTGTCAAAATCCGACAATGCTAAGATGGGTTGTTCTATTGTGTTCTCTTTTAAGAGCTGAAAAATCTTTTATATTGTTGTTGTCCACTTAAACTCACACCTAAAACCTTTCATGGTTTCTATGATAGGTGCACAAATGCTATTGAAATTCCAAATAAACTTCATGTAGAAGCTTGCTCAGTCATGAAAACTTCTTGTCTCCAATGTGCTTTTTGGAGATGGCCACTCTATAATGGCTCTTACATTTTTTGGATGCATTTTGAAACCCTCCTAGGAAATAACAAACCCTACAACCACTAATTCATTCTTCATAAAACTGAGCTGTTTCAAATTGATCTGCAGCTTTTCCTCTTTTAATCTTGCAAGATTAATCTTCAATGCTTCAAATGTTCCATCTTTACTTTACTGAAAACCAAATGTCATGAAAATAAACAATCACGAACTTACTAAGAAAAAGTTTTAACTCATTTATCAACCTCATGAAAGTGCTCAATGCATTGGTCAATCCAAATGGCATAACCAACCACTCATACAACCTAGCCTTTGTCTTGAATGCAATCTTCCATTCATCACTCTTTCTAATCCAAATCTGATAATACCCACACTTCAAATCAATTTTTGTGAAAAATTTTGCTCCACTTAAACAATCCATCAAGTCATCCATTTGAAGTAATGGTCTTGTTGATGGCTTGTGAATCTGTGCACATGCACCATTCACCATCCTTCTTGGATACTAAAACTATCAATAGTGCATGTGGGCTCAAACCTTTATCTAATAACTCTTAGACCTATTTCTTCACTTCCTCTTTCCCAATCGGTCTCATCCTATATGCTACCTTGTTTGCTAAGTTTACTCCAAGAATCAAATCCATTGATAACCAATACTCTTTATGGGTGATCACCCATTTGGCAACTCCTTTGAAAGAATTTTAACATATTTTTTTATTAATCTCTTCACTTCTAGTGGAACTCCATCCTCTTCCCTTGATGTCCTACTTCTCCAGGCTCAAAAAAAAGCAATAGCAGATTCATTTCTCTTTTCTATCTTTTAAAAACTATTTTCCAAAAACCAAACACATGTTCAAATTGCTATCCACATCCTATCCCCTATCCTTCACTAGGTTCAATGTCAATGTCTTCCCTTCTTTTACAATGGTGAAAGTGTTCATCTTGCTATCATGTACAACACTCACATCATATTGTCATGGTCTCCCCAACAAGATATGACAAGCAACCATTAGCATAATATCGTATAATACTTCATCCTTATATGAACCAATTTGAAAATCTACTAAACATTGTTCACTTATTAGGAGTTGATTCTCATTTTACAACCATGAGACCTTGTATGGCCAACATCCTTATATGAACCAATTTGAAAATCTACTAAACATTGTTCACTTATTAGGAGTTGTTTCTCATTTTACAACCATGAGACCTTGTATGGCCTGTTGGCCCTACGGTTGTCGTTGCACCAAAAGATCGACCTATTAATGCCCGATACAACCGCCAAAGTTAACGGATCCACAGGAGGCTATTAAGCCATGTCACGAATCCCGAGGGGAGCGTTGACCATCTGCCAACAATCTCCCCCTCAACGTTACTCGAGGGGATTCGAACCCAACACCTTTGGCTCTGATACCACTTGTTGGCCCTACGGTTGTCGTTGCACCAAAAGATTGACCTATTAATGCCCGATACAACCGCCAAAGTTAGTGGTTCCATAGGAGGCGGTTAAGCCATGTCACGAATCTCGAGGAGAGCGCTGACCATCTGCCAACATGGCCTAGGATGTTTGATCCTCTTTAGCTTGAGCTTCTGTGCCATTTCCTTGAACACCAAGTTGTATGTGCTTCCACTATCAACAAATCTACAATATTTTTCTTTGAACTTGCATATGGTTGTCCTAAATAGATTCTTCCTCTACACAAACTCATGCTCTTTCTTCTCTAACTTCAATAACACTCTATTCATCATGAGACTTTTCTTAACCCAGTTCTTTTGTATGTCGGGGTGATGCTACACTCTCCTCATCATCTTGAGCAATGAGGTTTCTTGCCTCATTCTTCCATAGCTATATTGCAATTACGGGCATTCAAAGGCTCTATGGCCGACCTCCCTCATTTGTAACAAGTTAATCCTCTACCTCTTCCTCTTCCTCTTCCATAGTATCCTCTTACTCTTGAGGAATTCCCCCTTGCTATTGTATCTTGATTGAAAATCTCATTTCAAGAGGTGCTAGATTCCCTCTCATTTGTATGCTGCGTTCTACCATCACTAAATTGTCCTCTTCCTCTTGACCTAATATATTGCTTTTTGGCCAATTTATCTTCTACCCTTAAGGCATATTGATAAGCATCCTCCATTGATCTTACTCGGATCATGTTGAGCTCTTTTCAAAGTGACATTCAAATCCCATTGATGTACCGTGCAATCTTGTCCTCATCGTCTTCTATGTTGGCCTTGACATTCATCTCCCTCTATTTTAAATTTTGTAATTGTTTTAATAAATTCAACTAGTAGTCTACCAATAAGAATTGTCTTCAATTGTGCAACCATTCAATCCCACGACCGAAACCTCTCTTTCCTTTCCTCTATCCATCTACACATAATCCCACCACAAGGATGCATGACCTTTCAAATTAGTAGTGAAAAATTTTACCCTCTTGAAGTCTTTTATTGATTCAAAATCAATATACTTTTCTATTTTTGAAACCTAATCTATGAGCTCCTGAAGGCTCAAGTTCCCATTATAAAATAGAGTATCCATCCATGGTATATTTCCTATGTCTATACATAACTCTCAAGAATGGTTCATTAATATAGTCATCCATTCCTCCTTCTTGGCCTACTACTACTTCATATTCACTCCCATTTTCAACATGGACACCCCTTTTTGTGTTGCCTTTATCACTTCAATCTAAACACCATTGCTTTTAGCATTTCCACAACCCTCTATGAGCCATGTCTTCCACTTCACCTCTCTACAATCACAAAATTATCATACTTTAACAAATATCTCAAAGCTTTCCAAGAATAACTGCTTCAAATACTTCAACAATCCGGAGAGCCAACCAGCTCTAATACCACTTGATTAAAACAAGGCTCATAAGCCCACTAAAAAGGAGTTGATCCTAATAGCTCCACACACAAAACCAAACTATAAATGTAGTATGAAATTGACAATAACTCATAAATTACAAATTAGAATTCAAATTACACTTGCCTACAAGAATGCAGCTCAAGCACAAGGCATTAAAAATAACTCATAATTTTTTACCAAAGCCTCTATCTAGTCTTCACAATCACACATATGCTAGCAGAAAAACAATCCTCAACTTCTTACTCCACAACTCCCTTAATTGTCAATCCACATATGAGTTTATATTTTACTCAAAAATTCCACACAAAATACAAAAGCTCCCAACAAACATAAAAGGCACAATCCACTAGAAATAGTGAGCGAGTGAAGTAAAACATCTGTTAGAATACTGCAACAAGTGGTAATACCGTGATCAAGAATGGGCAAATAAAGTGAAATGCCTACCAAAGACGGCAATGAATGGTAATTGTCGGTCAAAGATTGCAAGTGAATAATTACCCATGACTTCGTCTAAGTCATCTAGCATAAAAGGATGAGGGCCATTCATGCGGGCCCCAACAAACAAGTCAAAGATGTCTAAAATGCTACATGGATGGAAGAGCCACATGTATTCTAGCTTGGAATGAGTACAGTTGCATTACACGAGCCTCAAGGATAAAACAAAGGCCACATCCAAGAGGCCAACCCAACATAAGACAGTGATGCTCCCAACCAACAAACAACCATTGCAAAGAAGGGTGTAGATCACAACATCAAAAGTGAACAAAGGCCAGCAAAAAATTTGAACTTGAAAACACTTAGAAATTAGAACAAAAAACCAAAATTGAACAGCCACTATTTTTGGATGACGTAGGATCACAGGTGACCTAAATGCTCCTACATCACCAAGACATGAGCCTTGTTTGAGCCCACTGAGACACCTCTTCAATCAGCATATAAATCTCTTATTTCCTAGTGCAACAAAACCTACAAAATGCTCTATATAGATCTCCTCACATAGATCAGCATTAAGAAATGTACTTTTCACATCCATTTGATGCATATCCCAACCAATTGTAACAACAATTCTGACACCATTCATCTTTGCAAAAAGGGAAAAGGTCTCCTCATAGTCAATACCTTCCTTGTCTCCTAATCTTACCATTAAAAATATATGTAATCTTGTAATTTGTAAACCCACTTATACCTCAAAATATTTTCCCAACAAATTGAGGCACTAATTCCCAAGTTCCATTCTTCATGACGGAATTATATTTTTTCTTCATTGGCTCCTACCACTCAACAATTCCAGTGGACTCCTTATATGACTTAGGATCAATGACATCCATGTCTCTAGCAATGAGCATCATATTCGTTCTCCATTGATTTATTCATTCCATGGAACTCCATGGAATTAAGGGAACAATTATAAGAATCGGTTGCACCAAATAAGTAATGGTTATTCATGTGGTTAAGGTGAAATTACTATGGTGGCAAATGAAATCAAAGTGGATATGGAACAAGGTTGGGATCAATAGGTACCATTAAGCACAACCCTCCATGAAGATCCCATATGGATGGTTGGATGTGTTGGCGTTAAATTAGCACCTCTGCAGTGCTTATTGGAAACGGACAGCTATGCACAGTGCGTGATGACTGCTCTTCAAATTATGGAGGGGAAGCTCCCTCTTGTTTGCTGATGTTTGCGTAAAAGTAAAACAGACTAAGTTCCTATCTTTTTTACTCAGCAGGCAGGACACAAGGGTGCATAAACACAATACGTTGCAGCTAAGGTTTTCTCTGGTTTCTGCAGATCTTAACTACAACTAGGCTAACTTTTAATCTATCCTATCTCCTCAAGATAAACAGAGCATGAGGGCATAGGAGCGGGAATGGATTGGTTGGATCACTTGGGCCGACCCTCTGTCAGAATGCATCTGAGGCTCTGAACTCTCAAATCTACATTGGAATAAGGTCTTTTGCAAGCAAACACTCTTTATGGTAAGATGAATCTCAGGATTGCCAAGGAGGAGGAACCCTTGTCCGAGGTATAGGTTAGGATGCAACTTACTAGAAACAACAAAGTACGATGAACTAGCTAACAGGATTCCCGAGGAGGTGACGACACCTGTACAAAGTGTAGGCTGAAATACAGATCATTACACAACATCAAACGACAATCACTAACATCAAAATACCCAAGGAGGTGATAGCACCTGTCCAAGGGGGAGATTGAAACAATAGATTGTAAGAACAAGACGTTGATAAAACTTGAAACTTTGGATCAAATTGCATGTGCCTTTTGATTTATTTCTTCAAAATTTCTCAACGAATTACAAAGATTTGGGACAGCAAAGGTACGAAATCATACACAATTGCGATCAAAGCAAACAACTCTCATCCAAGAGTGAACAAATATAGACTTGCAAGCTTGTTGGCACAATGGCACAGCAATTTTGTGTAGTAAATAGCAGTTCCAAAATAATGAGCAAAGGCTCTTATTTATAGAAACTCAAAGGAGTAGGCAACCCTAAAATCTCCTTGAGTTAACAAATAGTTCTTGCCAATCTACAAGATTTATTCCTATGTCTAAAAGTAGGTGACCTAGCAGTTAACTGGAAAGTCTACTTCAATTAACTGACTCTAAACTAAAAGTGAATTCCAATTACAAAAGTGCCTCCAAAATAGAGATCCACAATTAGTGGAGATCTAGAAATAGACATCCATAATTAGTGGGATCTGACATGCATGATCAGTGGGACGATGAGTTAACTTGGAATGAGGTATCAAGTTAACTCCCATTGCCATTAATGCTATTCTGGAGGGTAGGACGTCCTAAGTGGGTGCTTTACACCTCATCAATTCTAGTCAACAATTCTCCCAACTAGTCGTTGACTTCTTTATACGGAGATCGGCACATGTCAACAACCTGAAGTATGTATCTTCTTCATTTTGTTTCCCTTAGGAGGGTTACTCCTTGTCTTTCTGTCTGTGTTTCCATTTTGATGTGGAAGGTAGTGCAGTATTAACCGGTGGCGGCTTTGTGTTGGGAATGACTACCTTCCGCATTCTTTTGCAGCTTTACATTATTGACATTTTCCTTGATATTTCTCAAGGGAGTGTTGTATGATAAAACCGCGAAGTTTGATGATGAAACTGTGAAGTTTGACTGCTAACACTCCAACCGTGAGAAATGCACACGAACTCGTTGCATACACAAAATTCCAATGGTTATGATCCTCTAAACTGGCCTTGGAAGGCTATCAAATATACAACGTGAAACCATTATGGAGCCTGTGAACTTGTGTGTCTATGCTTGTCAATCTGTCCAAATTGACCTTTGGGTGTGCCCGACGCAGATCGGTGTCAATCGTTTTTAGAAAATCATGGAGTAAGACCATTTTGATCTTGTATTCGTCTTGGGAGAACTGCATTTTGAAAACCTTGAAGATTGACTATGCACATGATGTTGTTCGGACAACTTTTTTCTGGAACTACTAAAAATAGCCTTGTCAGAGGTAATTTTTACGAAAAATTTTGAGACGTGGGTTTTGTTGAGAATAATTTTCTAAACAAACCCAAATTCGAAAAAAATGAATTTTTCTATGACATGCAAGAGCCCTTTGGTGGTAGAGGCAGTGAGGCACTAGAAAATTATTTTTCCCGAAAAAAATCCAATACATGGGTTTTGTTTGTGCTTCAAAGCTGAACAAACCCAGTTTGTTTGTTTTTCAAAATTGAATTTTTTCGGAAACCCTAAAAAATAGGGGCAGCAGGGCTACTTTTCTTGGAAAAATCTAACATGTGGGTTTTGTTAAAAAAGTAGTGTTGATCATATCCAGTTGGTCAAATCTGTGATTATCTGTTGTTTTCTTGGGCATGCAAGAAGATCTAAGACAAGGAAAGAGGAAAAAGAAAAGAAAAAGATTGGAAGTTATTAGTTGTCTTTTTGGAAGAATTGTGCCTTTTGATGCAACCTCTGATAAGTGGTCCCTCTATGCAACAGATCTTCAAAAATATGAAGAACGGTGAAAACCCCACTATCAGATCTTCAAAAATGTTGGAGAAGAAAAGTATTTGTTCTTGAGCTCCTCACCTACAAAGAAATAATGAAGAATGGATGCCTAGATGCTTTGATATGTCAATTTGGAGTTGCAAGCATCAATTGGGCATCCAAAACCTGATTGGGGAGTTAATATGCTTGATTAGGAGTTCATTGGAGCAAATTCCACCAATTTTGGGATGTTTTAGCCATGTAAAGGCCTTCAAAACAGTCAACTTCAATCAACTGAGCCTTATTTTGACTTTAGGCGTCCATTTGAAGAGTTGAACACTTTTTCATTATTTTTTCATGGTGAAATGCCTTTGTTCAATCCCTAATCCCGGTTGCTCAGTTGATCTTGAAGTGTAGTTGACAAATGCCTTGCTGAGATGGAACAACTATGATGAAGAGTGCCTGGGAGCTGCAAAGCTCAAAACCTGAGTCTGATGCCTCTGATTCAAGGGCGCCTTTTCCTAGCAGGGGCACTTTTCCTTGAAACTTTGCTCAATTTTCTTATGTCCTTCATCCTACCATCACCTTTAGTGCTTTTTGCTTCATCTCTACCTATGAATGCTCGACAGGTCCTGTGAACATGCAACTAGATTGATCACGAAGCTGAGAGGGAGTTGAACAGATGCTTTGTAGAAAGCAGTTGCTGAAGACCTCATCAGGTGTCTCAAAATGAAGGGTGCCCCTGGCCTGCAAGGGCACTTTTGACTTAATATGCACTGATTTACCTTCCATTTTACATGCTCTAACGATCATCAGTTGTCGTTTGATGTGTCTCACAGGCTGGCAAACAAGTTCGTTGCGAAGCTGAGCTGATGCTAGAGAGATTTCCTAAAGACACGCTTGTTCAACAACAGACATCTGGACCATCTAATTCAAGGGCGCCCTTGGCCTGTAGGGGCGCTTTTTCTCATGTTTGACTATCATTTTGATAGCACTTGCATTGCAGCATCTCTTGACTTCGCTTACGTTTGTCGTTGATTGATGAATTAGGTGGCCTTGCTTGACGATGCGCCGGAAAGCCAACAAAAACACGAAGAAGATAATTGCCTTGGTGAAAATTGATGACTACCTTTGACCTTTTGAATTCAAGGGCGCTTTTTCTCAGCAGGGGTGCTTTTAGGTGTAGTTGCATCATTTCCTTTGAAAAATCTTCATCTCTTCACGTCTCCCGTTCGTTGTGTAGCTTGATTGACTTGAGCTTTGTCGTTGACGACGCGAACGCGTATATCCTAGCAATCACCTCCAGCATGTTGTGTGTGGGCGTTTGGAAAAATGACTAAGGCATGAGACTACACAGCCACCTCCTAGTAGCAAGGTGTGTAATTCCCAGATAGCCAATTTTTAGCATTTTTCACTTTTGAAAATCCCCTTCGTCGCAGAGCATCTTTTCGAGCATTTTTGCCATGGATTCATTGTTGAAGCTCTTGAGGCTTAGATTTCACCATCTGGTACTGGCCATTCTGCCATTAATGGTTGCAGAGGTCCCAGCTTTCTTCCTAAAATATGAAAATAGACCCACCAGAGTAAAACATACTTTTTGATGATTTTGACTTGACCAATGTGATCCTGAAGTCAAATTATCCTATCAAAATCATTTTCAATCATTTCTGGAAAGGTCCTATTTTCTAGGGTTCGAAACCCTAATTTTCAGATTTTCAGAAATTTGCAAGTATCTTCCTTGACATAAACCCACAAAACCCTACGTTTGGTTTGACCTAAAACATACTGGTGACAACAATTTTGCATGATTTGGATTATTTTAAGCAAAATTCCTTATTGAAGCAAAAAATTATTATGGGTACAACAAGATGATAGGGCATTGCATCATAATTGTATTTACTCGCAGAAATTTTACCATTTAGCTTATTCCTGTGTTTCAAAGACAGAAAATGTTTAAGGGGAATGGACTGTCGTCTACCAAAGGGTATAATATTATAATATATTAAGTAGGAATAAATAAAAGTGTGGGTGAATATTCTTTGTAAATCATCCCACTAGTTAATTAGAATAAAAGTATTTATCCCATGTGTAGGGAAGTGGTAAAGGCAGGTAGCTGAGTGTTATCTATCAAATGCAAAAGAGTCATGTGAGAATGTGAAGAGTATTGTATGTGTTTCGATTTCATATGGAGATAAACTGTATGTGGCTTCTTCCAACAAGTAGCATTGTATGGTGTTGCCCTACCTCAAGGGTTTATTCTATTTCTGAGTATACTGGAGTTTATTTCTATTATTTATGTAGGAGCATAACAAAAATAATAACTGAGAAAGAAATATGTTCCATCGTCAACAACAAAATAATTACTTAAAAAGGCTATTTAGTAAACATTGCAGTAAAAAATGGATAAGATAAAAAACCTTCTTATATTAAAATTCAAAAGAGTACAGCGACAATGAAAAATAGAAGTAGAGGAAGACTTCAAAGAAAAACTTGTGTTGCACACGATGCTATGAATAAGTCCCCATTGAAGCTGATGATCTTTGTACACCAGATTATTTGTTTCTATTTACTAACAAAAATATGGGACATTTGAGATGAATAGTATATTTTTTAATTTCCACATGGCACGTGACAGAAATCAAGATAGTTTACTCTTTTGGAATAAAACAAAGTAAATGTCTACTGGGGAAAGTAGGAACACGAAGTATGCATCCAATGCTTGTCCTGAATTCAAGCACTGTTGGAACATGTTTATAGCATAAAGACTCAAATAAGAAATCAAGCATACACTAGTTGCAATTCCATGTCTCTTATGAATCCTGCAATACAAAGCACATCAACAAAGTCATGTTGTGTCTTAATAAAAATTTCTGCCATATATCAATTTGTTGATTGAGTGTTAAAAGGCATCAGACCAAATTGAGAATGACTTGGTCTGGATTCACTTTTAATAAGGTATTGGATAACAAGACTTCAAATTTTGGAGAAAACAACTACAATGTGCAAACAATGGAATACTGATTATTGCTTAGCATTGCAAAGATATTTTGCAATGAGGCAATGAACATAACTGTAATATAAAACCACTATCAAATTGATATATACAAATATAGATTAAGAATGTTATGCAATGTCTTGCATGGCCTCATTTGCATGTTCTTCTTGTCATCTGCATAAGAGACATAGCAGACCAAACAAAAATATACAAGCCTAGTCCCTACAATAGGATCATCAATCGACTTATATGGCGCTAACAGTAAAAGAGAAATACAGAGCAGAATAAGACATTCATTTTACTGATTTGGGAAAAATAGAAAGAAAAATTCTCTGAAATTTCAAAAATAAAATGGCATTATTTCTATCAATGAAATTTATTGCAAGGACCTTTCTTTTCTATTCTCATTTTTTCTTGTGATGGAAGTAAAATGCCAAACAAAAGAAAGTTGGGTTATGAAGTCAAAAGCACATTATAAGTATTGTCGAGAATCTGAGTACCAAGAAAGCAGCTTATCAGAAAAAATCTCCACAATGCTGAAACTCCCGTAAACTGCAACATTGCACAGAAAATTAATGTTATATATCTCTTGCATGCACCTATCTATCATCTGGATGCGAATGGCAATAAAAAATGAGTGACTATTTTGTTACAAATTAAATTTCAGAGGGAGCTCACACAGGTACATCCATTGTCACAAATTTTCAGCAATCTATTTACTAAGAGAACATAATTTGAAATCAAGAAATAAGAAAACATGAAATAAATGTATATGACTTATAAAGAAAAACTAAATGAATGCAGTAAAAGCATGATAATGGAAAATGGAAGAAAAACCTTATTGACCTATTAAGTGAACTTGAAAAATTAATGGAAAACCAGTTAGAATGCTCAAGATGAGCAAAGCATATGCAATAGCAAACAAGTTACAGCGTGAAAAGGAAGCTTTTGTATAAAATTGTGTAGAAGATTTTTCTTCAACATTTCAGGTCACACTCCATAATGCATCATCAGAATGAAGCAAAATGTGATCCAGATGATGGATCACGGAGTGTTTGACATAAAATCTCTTACAGAGTTTTAACCAAAACTTAAAAGCATTATTTTCATCTAAATCATGATAAAAAATTATGTTGTTAAGATACAGCGTGACTTTGGCAATAAAGAGAATTTCATTAAAGTTCAAAATATTTATTATTACCCTGTACTGCTTACAAAATCCCCCTCAGTATACCCATAACAAACAAGATTCCTTCAATGAACCATATTCATTGTGTTTCAATTCAAAAAATGCATATGTTGTCTAGAAGAAAACAAGTTGAGTGTACCAGTCTCCTCACAGAAAACTACATTAATAAACAAATGAATCTTTAACCTTTTGACAAGAGAAAGAAAAAAAAAACTTATATTGATAAAATGGCGTACTCATAATATTACAAACACACTGCTCATAGGGTCTTTAAGAACATGAACAACAGGTCTTTACTGAGATGGCTCCCCCTAAGGAGAAACATTACAAACTCAACTTCAAAGGTGCCTCATAGGTAAATCAAGGAGTGACAGGACAAGTGATAGGTGGCATTTTTCGATGTCATTGGCTTAACTGGTTACAAGCTTCTCTCTCATACCTCAAAAGGCATGAACAATGGTGTTGAAGCTTGAGGGCTTGTGACTGATATCAAACCAAATTTGCTTTATGGCCTAAGAAATTTGGTCTTGGAATGTTAATTCTTGGTAGCAATGCTTGAAAGATAGGAAATCAAAGCTTTTCTGGGATTATTCTAAAACATGTTCTTCAATGTTTGTTTTTTGAACTTAAAGATTACAATGGCAACTAGTTTTAGCTCTGTTGGCCAGCCCCGCTTTAAAATCCACCCAAGTTCACCTTTGTGGAGGCATATAGAAATGATAGAGCAAATTCTAGGTGGTGGGACATATCCTTGGATATGCAATGAGTGTGATCAAAGAAGCTCATATATTCAAGTGAAAGCCCATTTGTATGCCTTTATTGGAATGGGAATCAAAGCTTGTCAAGAGAAGAATGGTGTGCATGTACAAACTCATAAAATAGCAAAATATATCAAAGAGTAAGAGGGAAAAATGAAGCAATTGTTCTTAGAACAAGGCATTCTTCAAGGAGAGGAAGTGGGTCACACATGCCCATGCTTCCTCATCTTGTGGAAGCATCCCTGATGTTGTGGTAGAGAGCCACCCGTTTTGGTTGAGTACAAAGAAGAGCCCACTAATGTAAGGAGAACAAAGGGACCATTAGAGAGGGCATTTCAAAATGACACTAGAGAGATTGCAATCAAATTGTGGCAACATGCCTTCATGTAAAAGATTTGTCCTTCAATATTGTTCAGTCTCCATATCGACAAGATATGTTGAGAAAAGTAAATGAGGCTCCAAAAGGGTACATTATGAGAAAGTGTGCAACACCTTATTATCAAAGGAGGTCAAAATATAGAAATTTATTACTTCCATTAGGCATTTGTGAAACAAACAAGGGTGTCCATGATTCCTAATGGATGAAAGGATGCCAAAAATCAATTGTTGATCAATGTAATTGCATTAAGCCCTAAGGGGGCAATTTTTTGAAAGCCATAGATTGATTGTGAGGGGCACGAGAAGGACATTCTATTTATTGCTAAGATCCTTATACAATGTATTCAAGAAGTAGTTCTTAAAATGTTTACATCATAACCAACAAAGGAAAGAATTACAGATTTGGCTGGTATGTTAGTTGAGGCATGATTTTCATATATAATTTTAACACTTTGTGTTATACACTCACTCAACCTCATGCTGCAAAAGCTAGGTAGGACAATAAATTGGATCAAAGAGTCTACGTTGAGGCCAAAGAGATCCAATTGCTCATCACATACCACCACATCTTGCAGGCCATATTCTCACAATTGGAGCTCCTGAAGGCAATTGAAAGAATATGATTTTTAAATTTTACGTTTCACTTTAAAAATTTATTTTGTGAAAAATTATGCATGTTTTTATTTGTTTTTTATTTTTTATTTTTGAATAGGTTGTTAAGACCTAATGCACATCCAACACAATTGTCTTGAGACAACTTGTGAAGGTGTTGGAGGTGCTTGCTAGCATGGTCAATTGACTTTGATTAATTTAGAGGCACAATTCAACAATAAGAGGGCAACAAATGTGATGCAGATGATCCTAGATGACACTTGGAAGGATCACATGGAATATCTTCTTAATTTTACCAAGCCCATCATGAGTATGATCCACTTTATTGACATGGATAAACCATGTTTGGGAGAGGTATACAATGGTATTGAGTCAATGATTGAAAAGATGAAGCCTGTCATAAATGAAGCAATATCCTCAAGAAACTTTCTTCAAAAAGGTGCATACAGTTTGTATTGAGCAATAGGAAAAAATGACCACCCCACGATATCTTTTTGCCTTTGCATTGACCCTAAAATATTACAGCAATGAGATCCTTTCTTTGCCAACAAGGGTGCCACCATACAATGATGTAGAAGTCAACAAAGGGTACTATAAGTTACCCTTTCCCAAAAAAGATAGAATGAGTAAAATTCAAAATGATTTTTATAAATTTTAGTTATTTAAATTTATTTAGATCCTAATGTATTTAAATCAATACAATTTCAATATCCAATTATAAATTCATCAATAAACACAACAGAAGACTTTATTTATTTTCAAATGTAAAAAAAATACATCTTGGACCAAATGTCAAATAGTACTTATATGAAAAGACCCTAGAAATAGATTCACACACTCAGGAAGATGAACAGCAAGGCCCCTTAAGCTATGGCTGAACTCTAGGAGTAATCAACTTAAATAAGCATATGTATTCATGTAATACCCTTGGTCAGTACAATTCCAAGTGTACTTCGCACCCCAAGTTGGACACGCTATATATGCCCCTAGTCCAATGCCCATCACTTGCCTTCCGTTATCTTCTTAGAGTTCTCACATATTTCTATTTGCAAGCCTCTCACATGATTTAAATAGTTTACTTGAGGGCAGTATTAACCAACACGTCCATTTATAACGGTTGGTTATCATTTATTTAATAAATACAACCATTCCTCCCTTTTAAAATGGATCTTTGGAAATAATTCACCTTAATCTCCCTTTTAAACCAAGGGTCTTTATAAATAACTCATTTTAATTTCCCTTTTAACAAAGGGTCATAATTTCCCTTTTAACAAGCAATCTTTGGGAAGGGAGGACTGTAATGTCCCCTTTTTAGCCCTACGCTTTCAGTGGTCATTAGTCTATTCCCGGAGACCCATAGGCTATTTGGAGGCGATTTTAAGATTTCCAAGTTTCTTGGAGGTTTCATGTCAACTTTTCAGAAGTTTGTTGCGGGTGTTTGTCGGAAAGATTTCTGGGTCTTTTTGGATTTCAAAGAGCCTTGGTGGGCAATCACTGCTATTTTTAGCAATGTCTATTTTTAATAAGTCACAATGGCTGCTCAAAATGTTCTTATTTTGACATTGGAGTAACTTAATATTTTTAGCAATATGCTATTTTAAATAAGTGCTATTTATAGCAATGGTCTCGACAGCAATTCAGTGCAGGGTTACTATTTCTGGCAGTGGTGGCAGTTGTAGTGGTTGGCGTCTTGGTATTTTTAGCAGTTGAATTCTCCACTGTCATTGGAGTTCGAAAATAGAAGGTTGGCAATTTAAGTTGTTTTATATGTTCAAAGTTGCTTTTTGACTCCCACACCTAAGAAACATCAACTTAAGTTGTTTTTAAAAGGGGCAATAAGTTGGATGTCAAGTTTAAGGCTTAAACGCTCTCTTTCTCTTTGTATCATTCTTAGGCATTTTGCCTCCATTCATAATATTGGGTTTTTTTCTTGTTTTTTCCCCTTATCAAATTCTTGTGTCTCATTTGCATTTGGTGGTGCTTGGTTTGGCTACTCTCTCTTTGGTAATATTTTTCCTTCAAACAATGCTCACTGATTAGTTCTTTCCTTTGCTCAATTTATATTTTCTTTCATGGTATTAGAGCCAGGTTTTACTAATTTTGTGAGCTACAGTGTCGAAGGTTTACCAAGTTTTAAAAGCACACCATTGGAGACACTCAAGAAAGGAGGAGAAGAGCCAAAAGACTTATCTTGCTTCTTGTTTGATATTTGTTTTCTAACTTAGTTCTTATTTTGCAGGAATCTTAGTTTTCTATTGTTTCAGATTTCAAATAATTTGTTCTTAAATCTATTTCCATCTCTTGCAAAAAAAATTTGAAAACCCAATAAGGGTTTATCTTATTTTCTAAATTTCAATTCCAAGTTTTCTAATCCTTTGTGTAGGTTATATCATCTAAAGTTTTTTAAATTTTTTTATTTCTAATTTCAAATCTATTTAATTTGCATACATATTTAATTTTTTACAATTTTTTAGAAACCCTCAACTAAAGGGTTATATTTAGAAAATTTCAAATAGTTTTGCATGTTATAATTCTTTTACAAATCTGCATATTAAATCTCTAAAAAAATATTTTCCTTTTCAATCTGTAAAATAGATCAAATTAAAAAAAAAAAAAAATTTAGGGCTCTAGCCCTATTTTAACTCATTTTTTTAGAATAAATCAATAAAATCTATAAAAAAATCAACCCCTTTCTTATAAAAGTGCTAATTAAAAAACTTTTAAAAATCGTAACCTTTTTTTGCATGGGTATTTCCCTTTAAAAAAGTGCTAATTCTTTTTTAGTATGAAAGTTTAAACTAAAAGTTTTATTATTCTCATTGGAAAGTTTTAGAAAAGAAAGTTTAAACTTTTTTATATATATTTTAAAGATTTAAAGTTTTTAAAAAGCTTTTTTATATTTAAATTTTTATATAGCTTTTTAACTTTAATCTTTTAAATTTTTATAGTTTTAAATATAACATTTTTTTCAAAATCAAATTTTAATATTTATGTTCTAGTTTTAATAAAAAATTTAACAGGTTTTTTTTTTTTAAATTAATCTAAAGGGGTCTATTTTCTTTCAAGACCTTAAATTTACTTTTAGAGGGCTATTTTTTTTCTTGTACTCTTAATTAGTGTTATTTCCTTTCTCAAGTTGTAAAGTATTTAGTAAGTTATTTTTGTACTTAAATTTATTTAAAATGTCAACATTAATTCCTGAAATTAAGTTAACTTCTTCTAACTATTATTCTTGGAAAACTCATATATGCTGTAATTTTCGTTTTAAACATCTTTTGGATGTTGCTACGGATCCCAAATCGGAACCCGATTTGTCTACATCCAAAGATGATCGAGAAAAATGGAGGCTCAAAAATGAAGAAGCTCTTGGCCTCATAGGTATTTCAATGTCACCTGAACTATATATTCACATTGGGACATGTACGAAAGCCTATGAAGCATGGAACAAACTCAAAACTATTTATGATAGCTCAAATGAATCTAGAAAAATTCAACTTCAAGATCAACTTGAAGATCTAAGGTATTCTGATTTCAACTCTATGGATGATTTTCTATTAAAATTTGATGCTTTGAATAGTCAATTGCATGGTTTAGGGGTAAAATTAGAAGATCTTAGATTAATTCATCTTACTCTTAAAAAATGTCTTCCAAGGCAATTTCAACAATTTATTACTAATATTCATGCTCAATTAGCTACTCCTTTAGCTACTCAATTAACATGATATTTTTCATAATTTATTAAAACAAGAAGCAACTAAGTTAATTCAGTTTGGAAATTTTAAGTCTAATGAAGATGTTTTTTTGTCTAATTATAAGCAAAATTTTACGCATCATTCTAAACAACATTATAATACTAAACCTCATTATAATAATAGCAATGATCCTAAAAAGTTTAACTCTTTTAAGATACCTCATTGCACTTATTGTAATAAGGATGGTCATTGGCAAAATACTTGTTTTAAGAAGCAAAATGAGAAAAATCCTATCAAGAAAAATAATCAACAAAATAAACCTAATAATCATAACTTTCATAACAATGAAAATCAATCCAAACGTGTTTTTACTTGTACTTTTAATGTTTATCAACCTCTTGAATGGTTTATTGATTCCGGTGCATCTCAACATGTTACTTCACATAAAGAAGTTTTTGAGTCTATGCAACCTGATATGTCTAATGTTCCTCTTCAACTTGCTAATAATCATACTTGTAAAGTAGAAGCAATTGGAGATGTGAATGTTCCTAATGGTAAATTGCATGATGTTTTATATGTTCCTGAATTAAAGACTACTTTGCTTTCAGTTGCTAAGCTTTGTCAAGATTATAAAATAGAATTTTAACAAGATATGTGCTATGTTATTGATCCAAAACAAAACAAGATCATTGCTAATGCTAAATTAGACAATGATAATTTATTCAAGTTTTATGAGTTTGCTCAATTTATATGCTCTTTAATATTTGTAAGAAAGGAGGACCAATCACTGCAAGGCCACAGGTCAAAAAATGCCAAGAGCAGTATGGCTGCCCTAACTTACCTCAGTTAAAAGGAAGGTTAGGATAGACAGGATGAAAGCAATGAGAACTAGGGGTCATTCGATCACTCTACAAACCCGAGAGTTGGAGGGAGACTAGACAAGTCGCTTCTCAAAGTCGACTTCTACGTCTCAGGTAGCTCTCTGTCGGAGGACAGAAGCGCAGTTTTGGGACGACAACGCGGCGTGCTAGCATCTCACAGGTGCGCTGGCATCTGTATGGCCAGAAAACCAAAGAAATGAGGTTAAACTCTGAAAGAGGGACTGATAGCCTAGTTTAAAAGTTTCGGGAAGTGAAGAACAAGACTAAAAAGAGTGAAATGTAAAAATGAATATGATAAAGGAAGTATATTACCGCAAGGGTGACGAAGATCATCTCGCACAACAATGTTCACGTCAGCTTCCTCCAAGATCTCCCCACCTGCACACAGAAAAGAGGGAAAATGTTGGGGAGGTTGTTTAGGGGTTTGCCTCAGTAAAACCCTTGTTTGGGTGTTTCCACCTCCACGGACAGCCAAGTTTGCAACGATAGAAATAATGATAAAGAAGGAATACAAGCTACGTAAACAAAAGACACTACGAAACAGTACGTGCTTACTCAAACAAAACGATAGAGAAGATAAGAGGAGCTTACCACCTCCGTCCAAAGCGCTCAAAGCTAGTGGAGGAGAAGATGAGAGGAACTCAAGCCTCTACTACCGTGGTGTTTGTCCTACGCTTGCACTATCGGAGTGATGGAGTAGTGGATTGCTGCAATGGAGTGTAAAGTGCTACTACAAACCTTGGAGTGAATGGAATGGAGAGAGTGCTTGAATGATCTTGCCCAACTTCTTCCAAACTTGATAATGGATGAGAGAGTGAAGAATATGAAGGAAAGGATGAAAAACGGCCATATTCGGGTCAGCCAGCCAAAAAGGGGCGTTACACTTCGACTCCCAATAGGAAGTGTAACGTCTCTGTAGTCTCCAACCATAGGAATCTACTAGGGACGTAAGCGTGACGCGTGGACGTCTGTGCGGCGCGCGGACATCTAAGCGCCATGCGAGCGTCCCCAACAGAAACGCCTCCACCGACACACAAACAGGGCGCCAAGTGTGATGTGAGCAATGGGCTTACATGGAATTAAGCCTCCACCTTAGGTTTTCTAAAGTGAAAGGGGGGTAAAAGGGAATTTGCGTTAGGGGTGCAAATTCACGCCCATACATTTTGCCCCCACTTTAGCGAGCACGAGTACTAATGAGTGCATCGATGAAGTAGAGTAGTAAGAAGTAGCAAGGTAAGAGATGTATACCTGAACCGACGAGGAAGTAGAGCACGGTCTGGCGAACTCGGAAGTGCAAGAAAGGACTTCATAGTTCCGCAGAACTACAAAGCTGAAGTACTAAAGCACCTCACAAGCACACGGTCTTGCAAGGGAGGTAACCTTCAAGAACTCTCACATGAAGGAGACCAAGCAAAGGGGACTCCGCAGAGTTAGAGACGGCAACATGTTTACCCGCAGATAGAACATGTCAGGAAGCAGTCGCGTAGGCCAATGAACGGACAATCACGTAGACCATCGCTAAGTTGTAAGACTTTCAAAGGGTTCCCTCGAGAACCCTTCAAAAGGAAGGAGGGTCCACTCAAGGGACGCGATGTTTGAAAAGTGAGGCCTAGTAGGGCTGCCCTCAAGCTAGACCTAAGGATGTGAAGTAGGTCTAGTCGGGCTGCCCTCGGACTAGACGCGAAGATGTGAAACCGATCTAGTTGGGCTGCCCCCGAGCTAGACGCCATAAAACTTGTTGAAAATTTTCGAAGGGATCCCTTGGGAACCCAACGTGAAAAGGAGGGGCCCAATCAAGGGACACACTATTCAAAGCTAATGTCTTCTTTCTTGAACTGATTCATCATCAAGGAATCTTTTTGAAAGATGTTCACTTCATCAAGGAATTCAAAAGGAAGGATATGCGCCCACGCGAGGGGGAGATCAAGGTTGTTCTCGCTTTGGAGGAAAGTTCCCAAGTCCTTTCTTTACGAACCCATGATGAAGGAAACATATTCCGTTTAGGGTTTCGAGTCGAGAATACGATTTTAACAAAGAAGTGTGTGAAGGTTCTTGAGAAAAGATTCATTGGTAACGAATGCGTTTTCTAAAGACCAAGTAATGTAGAAGTGGCGTTGTCACACATGAGATGGACAACTCAAGCAAAGAAGAGAGAAAGATAAAGAGAAAGTAAAAGGGAACATACACAAAGGGCACAGGGGGATCTGGTTTCACAGGGTCAGATCTGCCTTTATTTATATATATTAGGTAACCGCGATAAGAGGCGAAAGATCATCAATCCCCAGCCAGATCAAGAAGAATGCACGGAAGACAAAGTAAAAATAAAAATTGGGTCAACAAGGAAGCAGGCCTAAATGTTCCCGATGCTTCGCATCATCCCCAATTTACCGAAAGTCAATCACAAACATGGAAGAATGAAGGTACATATAGAGGAAGGTTTACAACACAAACACCACGCCTGTATCCAAGCACCAACAGGGGTGACAAGGGTCATCGAGGCACATATAGCACGATTACAGGGGAAACACGTTACAACACACATCTAATCAAAAGATCAAGAAGGAGGTCTCCCCCTAACACTAGTCAACTAAGAGGTCATCAGCTTCCCACTCTAGATCGCCGTAGGAAGGATGACGAGCCCGCAACGGTGTAATGTTAAGGGGAGGAGCTTCCAACCCTCCTGCAACAAGGGCCAAGGCAGAGGGACCTGTGAGGTCTCTGTCGCTCAACTCTTGTGGGTCCAAGGTCAATGACTTCGCGAAGATCACTGACAGGGTCGAAACTTCATCTACCGAGTTAAACATACACTTGATGGGAGTGCCATGTTTTACCTCGACGAACGGTGGAGTTTGCACCCGAGGTTCACCACTAGGCTCACCGAGAGACTCGAGAGCGGTTACAAACTCAGGGGAGGCTGGAGCTGGTTCTGTTACCAAGACAGAACAAGTCAACGCGGGGCCACCTTTTGGAGAAGGCGGGCACTTCTTACGTCCTTTGTTGTTGGAGGGACCACGCTCTATCTTCTTCTTCGTCAAAGGAGGTGAACTCCCTACAGACAAAGCAAGGAGGGTCAAGGGAGAAGAGGAGAGAACCGCAGTGGATACAACGGAAGTATTAACCATATCCACGGGCTTTGGGAAAGGCGAGACATCTGGGATGGAAGTCAACAAGGGTGGCACCACAGAAGGAGCGATGAACACTTGCACCTTTCCAGGCGCGTGTGCGCTCACAGCGGAAGCCGAAAGAGATTCGAAGCTAGTTTGGACAGGGACAAAAGGGAGGAGAGAGGAAGACACAACAAGAAGCGCGGTCATCTCCCCCTCCTTCTGTAAGGAGGCCTACTCAGTTAGAAGGGCCTTTCGTCGACGCTTACGCTCGCACGCAAGGCGGTTTCTATGACTCTTTGAACCAGAAGCCGAAGCTTGCGAAGGGATAGAAGGTTCATGCTCAGCCATGGGAGTGTCCTCCACAGTTGTTCCCAACGGAAGGACAAACTCCTGAATGGGAGCAGAAGGAGCAGGTTCGGAAATGGCAGGAGGAATCGACTCCAACACCTTAGTGGGGGGGCTTTTTCCGCTTGGGGGAACGGGAAGAGGTCGTGGGGCAAACTCTCTTCGCGAGCCCTTATTAATGCCATATAGATAGTACTAGGGTCCAAAAGACCCGTTAGGGAGATCCAATATCCTGATCTTCAGTTTTCGCCAAGGAGGCATCATCGGACTCAGCGGGTAGAGCCCAGGCTTATTCATCCAATACTCCTCCCAAGAGAGGGGAGTAGACGAGTCCATCCGAGAGGGAGTGAGCTTCTCCTTTCCCTTTCAGGAGGAGGCAGCTGGCGGCTCTTCTACATGAAGGGTAAACTTTGGCTGTCCCTTGCCTCCAGTTTTGTATTTCACATAGTTCTTGTAAAGTAGATCCATTCTTTGTAGGAGCAAACCGACTGGAGTGGGCCAAAAGTGATCCAACGAGTATCCCCCACGAGATACCACAGGCTGATATCCAGTATCATACACTACGTGCAAGACATCTTCATGGGAAAACTTAAGGCATTTATGAGTTACAAAAGCGATCCCATTCATAGAAGCTAGCCAAGGTATACCTAGCTTCACTTTGAATAGGTCCAACTCGGGAATAACATCGAAGACCGTGTCTATGTTCCTAGGTCCAACCAAGACGGACAGTGTTATCGACCCATAGGGTTTAAGAGAAAGTCCATCGTGCATACGAATGATCAACTTTGTTTTTTCATATTCCTCCCTTTGCAGGGAGTTCAAGAGTAATGTCTCCTCCATGATGGCATTCACTCTACTCGCGGGGTCGACTAAGACCCCTATCACAATGTTTCCATTGAGGCGAGCGGGAATGTAGAGTAGAGAAGGTTTGTCATTTGCTGGTACATCTTGCGAAGTGAATATCACATCCGACGAACCGGTCACAAGACGAGGAGAGGGAGTAACAGTAACCATGTTAACATACACCTCGAGGTAAGAAACAAAATCAAAGGGATCGATAATCATGTTAGCAAACTGTGACGGAAACGGGTCCATGTATATCTGCAATTCACTATTAGCTTTCGCCACTGATTTGTTCGTGTTTTGTTTGTTCCCATCGAAACGGATAGTACCGTCCTCAATGCGCTCATGTATCTCATGACCTAGGCACATACAGCATTCGATATCGTGTTTGTTAACTCGATAGTACTGACAATTTGTATTTGCTTCATACCAGTTAGTATACGGTTCCCTAACTGATTTAGGGGTCGGCAAGTTAACGATCTTATCCTTCAACAACTTTTGTAAGATGGAAGAATAAGATTTTGATAACTTTGTAACGACTACTACATTCGCAACAGCTTTACCTTTTCCAGAGATTGATATGATAGATTTCCCTTCAAGACGGGAGCGCGAGGAACCCCCGAACTAAACCACCGTCTGTTGGTACTCTAGCAATGCTGCACACAGATGCGCAAAAGAAGGGTACTTCATAAGGGCAAACTTCTCTTGCCAAGGCCTTTGTAAGTTCCCTATGAACACCTTCTGCACATCGGAGTCAGGTAACGGGTACGATATTTGTGCAAAGAGCGCCTGGTATCGCGCTATGAAGTCTGTAATCTTCTCATTATCCCCTTGTTTACATTGAACAAGGTCAGAGAAAGCCATCTTCGATCCGATTTTGGCTTGGAACTATCGCAAGAACTGGTTCACAAGCTGATCGAACGTAAAGATGGAATTGTCAAGCAAGGAACAATACAACTCGAGTGTTGTGTCCTTGAGGAATCGAGGGAACAGTTTTGCCATCAACGCATCGTGATGGAAAAAATTTGTACATAAGGCGTTAAAGGCGGGCACATGTGTCTATGGGTCCCCATTACCACCGTATTTCTCGAACTTAGGAATCTCCATCCCTTGCGGGAAAGGAGTGTTTAGAATTGCCACCGACAACAGGCTGTGCCGGATGAAGGGTTGGAAAATAGGCTAGGTCGAGGCCTAGGACAAGTTCGCCGGCTGATTTTGCATCTTCCCCATATTCTGAAGAAGATTATTCAGAATAAGGTCATTAGAAGACACAGGACCACTAGAACCACCACTAGGGCCATCGTCGTGACTACCGCCAAAGCCACCACCGATGCCGCCACCACCAGTGTGACCTCCATCGGAGCCACCACCACTTCCAAAACCACCACCATGACTTCCGCCAGAACCGCCTCTGCCAATACCACCTCCACTTTCGAAGTGTCCACCACCAAAGCCTCCACCTATCATCACGCCAAATCCTCCACCACCGAAGGCGGCAAAAGGGGTGAAGTGGAAACCCAAAGGGTTCCTGTTTACTTTGACAGTTTCCGAATTCTCAGAAGTAGCGGGTACACTGACTGAAGGGACCGCGTCAACCATGTATACAGATGTAGAAGGTATCGATATCTCTAGTTGTCTATCACGTTCTTCAAAGAGGCCACCTCGTACCATGCGACTATGGCTCAAAGGGGCACATGCTTCAACCAGACCAGCGAGACTAGCCAAGAGCTCTATGCCTGTCTGATCTTTTTCCACCATGTATCTTATTTCACTGATCACTTTAGCAGCCCTAGCCATCTTCGGGTTTCCTTCCAGGCGATTTTCTAATGCACCTAACCCTTTACCAAGACTAACGATATAATCGGAAGGGATACGAACAGCCTCATGCTCGTCTACGGATGAGGAGGTCGGTGATGCGGGAGGGGTAGGGATGCAATCAATTTCGTCAAGGAATCTAGATTCACCCTGTGATATGTGTTTCTGCACAGATAGACCAACCGCAGATCCGGAGAAAAGGCAAGTAGTGAAACTAGAAGAGACCTTCGTCTTCTCCATCAGAAGGTGTCGCAGACTTCTCCTAACAATATGCCCAAAGGTCATAGACTGGGTTTTGAAGCTCATAAACTTTCACAAAACACAAGGGTACAACAACCAAGAAGTATAAGAGAAAATTTTCAGAACACCGACAAATGGGTAGACGTTGGTTCACGTCAGGTTCACCAAAAATGTAAGAAAGGGGAACCAACTACTGCAAGGCCCTAGGTCACGAAAGGCCAAGAGCAGTATGGCTTCCCTAACTTACCTCAGTTAAAAGGAAGGTTAGGATAGGCGAGATGAAAGTGATGAGAACTTGGGGTCCTTCGATCACTCTACAAACCCGAGAGTTGGAGAGAGACTAGACGAGTCGCTTCTCACAGTCGACTTCTGCGTCTCAGGTAGCTCTCTGTCGGAGGACAAAAGCACAATTTCGAGACGACAGCACGACGCGCTGGCGTCTCACAGGTGTGTTGGCGTCCGTACGAACAAAAAACCAAAGAGACGAGGTTAAACTCTGAAAGGACTAACAGCCTAGTTTAGAAGTTTTGGGAAGTGAAGAACAAGACTAAGAAGAGTGAAATGTAAAGACGAATATGATAAAGGAAGTATATTACCGCAAGGGTGATGAAGATGATCTCGCACAACAATCGTTGTGCCAACTTGCTCCAAGATCTCTCCACCTGCACACAGAAAAGAGGGAAAATGTTGGGGAGGTTGTTTAGAGGTCTGCCTCTGTCAGACCCCCGTTTTGGTGTTTCCACCTCCACGGACAGCCAAGTTTGCAACGGTAGAAATAGTGATAAAGAAGGGAATAAAATATACATAAACAAAAGACACTACGAAACAGTATGTGCTTACTCAAACAAAACAATAAAGAAGATAAGAGGAGCTTACCACCTCCGTCCAAAGCGCTCAAGGCTAGTGGAGGAGAAGATGAGAGGAACTCAAGCCTCTGCTGCCATGGTGTTTGTCATGCGCTTGCACTATCGGAGTGATGGAGTAATGGATTCCTACAATGGAGTGTAAAGTGCTGCTACAAAGCTTGAAGTAAGTGAATGGAATGGAGAGAGTGCTCAAATGATCTTGCCCAACTTCTTCCAAACTTGAGAATGGATGAGAGAGTGAAGAATATGAAGGAAAGGATGAAAAATGGTCATATTCAGATCGGCCAACCAAAGGGGGGGCGTTACACTTCGACTCCCAATAGGAAGTGTAATGTCTCTACAATCTCCAGCCGCAGGAATCTACCAAGGACGTAAGCGCGTCGTGCGGACGTCTACGCGTCGCGCAAGCTTCCCTGACAGAAACGCCTCCACCGACACACAAACAGGGCGCCAAGTGTGATGTGAGCAGCGGGCTTAAGTGGAATTAAGCCTCTGCCTTAGGTTTTCTAAAGTGAAAGGTAGGTAAAGGGGAATTTGCGTTCGGGGTGCAAATTCATGCCTATACAATATCTACCATTGATTTTAATGTTTGGCATGAAAGACTTGCTCATATAAATGCTAACAATATTGTTTTAATGCAAAAGCTTAATATGGTAGATGGATTGCCTAGTATTGTTCCATCTAAGATTGTATGCACAGGATGCATGAGCGGTAAGATGCATAGGGAGCCTTTTCCACATGGTCAATCATGGAGGGCAACTCATAAGTTGCACCTAGTTCATAGTGACCTTTTGGGACCCATGGAGAATAACTCCATCCAAGGATTAAGGTATGCACTTACTTTTGTTGATGATTATTCTAGAAGAACATGGATTTATTTTCTTCATAGTAAGGATCAAGTTCTTGATATATTTTCTGAATTTCATAAATTTGTTGAAAGGCAATCTGGTTTTAAACTTAAAACTCTTAGAAATGATAATGTAAAAAATATGTGAACAATGCTTTTAATAGTTATTTGAAATCATTTGGTATTAAGCATGAGCTAACTATTCCCTATACACCTCAACAAAATGGTGTAGCGAAAAGGAAGCATAGAACTATTGTTGAAATGGCTAGATGTATGTTACATGCTAAAAATATGTCTTCTAAATTTTGGGCAGAAGCTATGTTTTGTGTTGCTTACATTATTAATAGGACTCCTACTAAAGCTTTAAAGGATATAACTCATGAAGAAGCTTGGTCTGGTAGAAAACCCAATCTTAAGCATTTAAGAATTTTTGGTTCAATTGCTTATGTTCACAAACCTAAACAAAAGAGGCAGAAATTAGATCCTAAATCTTCTTATCATATTTTTGTTGGTTATGATGAACATTCTAAAGCTTTTAGAGTTTATAATCCTCTTACTAACAAAGTTAAAGTTGCTAGAGATGTATGCATTGCTGAAAATGGTGTTCATGATTGTTCTAAAGTGCATGATATTGATTCTTCTCAAAATAAAGTTATTGTTGTGGAGGATAATCTTCAAGTTGAATCTTCTCTTAACCCTCCTAATGCATCTCTTACTCATAGTGATAGTGATAATGAAAATGTTGAAATTTCTCTTCATGATTATTCTTCTAGTGATGATGCTCTTACATCTAAAAGAAAGCCTAAATGGTTTACTAAACTTATGCAAGAAAGTTAGATATTTTAGCTAGAATGAATCAATTCAGAAAGGCAAATTATTGTAATTATGCTTTGATGTCTAAAGTTATGCATTAAAATGATCCTCAAACTTATGAAAAAGCGAAAGATCAACCTCATTGGCAAAAAGCTATGCAAGAAGAATACGATACTTTAATTGCTAATAAAACTTGGGATTTAGTTCCCTTACGTCAAGGTAAGAATCTTGTTTCATGCAAATGGTTGTATAAAACTAAGGTTAATGCAAATAATGAAGTTAGCAAGTTTAAAGCTAGATTAGTTGCTAGGGCTTCTCTCAAATTGAAGGTTTAGATTATAATGAGACATTTGCTCCAATAGCTAAGATGCCAACTATTAAATTAGTTCTTGCTTTAGCTTCTCATATGCATTGGCCTATTCATCAAATGGATGTTAAAAGTGCATTTTTAAATGGTGATTTATATGTAGAAATTTATGTCTCAACCTTTGGGTTTCATTAAGGAAGGTAATGAAAATCTTGTTTGAAAATTAAACAAATCAATTTATGGTTTAAAAGAATCTCCTAAAGAATGGTATTCCAAGATTAATGCTTTCTTTCTATCTCAAGGTTTCATTAGGAGTGAAAATGATCCAAATTTATATATTAAGCATAGTGAGAATGATATTGTGATTATTATTTTATATGTTGATGATTTAATTATCACTTCTAGTTCTAACAATTTGATTAGTGACGTTAAGTCTCAACTCAATCAACAATTTCAAATGACTGATTTAGGCCTATTACATTATTTTTTGGGTATGTGAATTTGGCAAACACCTAAATGTATTTTTCATTCTCAACAAAAATATGCTCAAGATCTCTTAGATAGATTTAAAATGAATGATGCAAAGTGTTTCTACTCCTTGTGAATTAGGAACTTAATTAATGGTTGATATGGAAACTCCTTTTGTTGATCCTACTTTATATAGGCAATTAGTTGGTAGTTTGAATTATTTAACTCTTACTAGACCTGATATTTCTTTTAGTGTTGGTTTAGTTTCTAGATTTATGTCTAAACCACAACAAACTCATTTTAAAGTTGCAAAAAGAATTTTAAGATGTGTTAAAAAGTACTCTTAATCTTGGTCTCTCTTATAATGCAAATTGTGATTTTTTTTAAAGGGTTATACTGATTCAGATTTAGGAGGTGATCCCAATGATGGGAGATCCACTTGTGGTTATTGTTTCTTTGTTGGATCAGGTGCAATCTCATTGAATAGTAAGAAACAACAATCTACTTCTTTTTGTTCTACAGAAGCTGAATATAAAGGTTGTACAAATGCATCAAAAGAAGCACTATGGTTAAGAAGATTACTTGAAGACTTGGGTCTACCTCAAATGGATCCTACTCCTTTATATTGTGATTATCAAAGTGCTATTTCCTTAGTAAAGAATCCAATTTTTCATGCAAGGACCAAGCACATTGGTCTTCAACATCACTTCATTAGAGAGCACATTGAAGACAAGCAAATTTCTCTTTTGTATTGTAAAGGTGAAGATCAAGTGGTAGATATTCTCACCAAAGCTCTTGGTAAAGATAAATTTCTCTTTCATTGTAAAAATCTAGGATTACAACCCATTGAAGGGTTTGATGTAAACTCCCCAAGTAAAGCTTAAGTGGGGGTGTTAGAATATTAATCTTTACTTGGTAAAGGTTATTATTTAATTGTAATTATTTATTTGTAGCTCCTCCTTAAGAGGTTTTTCACAACTTGCGCACACATAGATGAATGGTGGCATTCATTGAGTTGGGAGTTACTTTCTAATTCTAACTCCTCTTCTCACCTCTCTATATTGAGGTGTCTCTCCTCTCATTCTTCATTCAAGCAAGCAAGCTTAAGGCTTAAGTTCTCTCTTTCTCTTTGTATCATTCTTAGGCATTTTGCCTCCATTCATAATATTGGTGTTTTTTCTTGTTTTTCCCCTTATCAAATTCTTGTGTCTCCTTTGCATTTGGTGGTGCTTAGTTTGGCTACGCTCTCTTTGGTAATATTTTTCCTTCAAACAATGCTCATTGATTAGTTCTTTCCTTTGCTCAATTAATATTTCCTTTCAGTTCTGCTAATTTGATACAATGAAGTGTTGTCGGAATGGTGATTGAACTCTTAGGGCTTTGAGGACAAAATCCCTACAAGTTATCTTCAATTTCGAGGTTGAGAGATACCTCCTAGCTGAATAGTGTTGCAGCTTCATCTCAGGGGTTGCAGTAGAGCGACCAATGGTGATGACTTTCATTATGCTTTCAATTTTTGTTGGGTTTGATGTCTTCTAGAGATTTTTGGTGTGTTGGTGTGTTTGTTTGTAGTTTGAAGACCTTTTTGGAGTGTTTATCAGTTTTTATGTTGTTGGTTTATGCATAGCTGACCCACATTTTGGCTCGTACTGATCGGAGGAGTTGAGATCTTTTTGTGGGTATTGATTTTGTGGCTTTCTCATACTTGGGCGACCCCTTGCCCATAGTTTGATAATTTTTAGTGGAGAATCTGATTTTTGAGGAGAGGTCGACCTTCCTAGGGAGGTCGTATCATTGCTGGTGGTGCTTTGGGATTCGTGCCAGAGTTATATTGCCTGATTTGAGGTGATTTGCAGCTTGAGATTGGATGCCTAGGCTTGCTTATTCATTGGCAAGTGGTTTGAGGAGACTCTAATGAGTATTTGGAGAGTTATGAACATTTGAAAGGTGCTGATTGTGGTTTCCAGTTTGCTGATATGGTATATCAGACTTCTGCTACAGTTATATCAGACCTGATATAACCTTGTCCTTCCATTATTTATGTTGCCTAATCACTTTGTGTTGCAGGGATTGCTTTTTGTATCATTGGGCAATCATATTGATATGTAATTCTCATGTTGCTTGTGCTTGCATTTGGATGCGGATTAATCTCAAAAAGGGTGTGCTTGAAGCCATGGGAATCAAGATTTTGGACTAAATGCAAACTAAGACACTAGATTATGAACATCTCCCATTCAATTGCCTATCTTGTTATGAATATTGTCATTTTCCCAGGGATTTCCCACTCAATCAAGAAGGCCTAAATTGGAAAAAATCTGCAAGGTAATGATGATTTTCAAAAGGTTCAGAGCAAGAAAAGAAATTGAAGATCTAGGAGCCAAAAACCAAAACCCAAACTTGTTTCTCCCCCTTCTGAAAATATAAACAAATTTTATGCCCTCTCCTCTAAACCGAAGATTACACAATTAATAAGTAGGAGGTATTTTTCAGTGTATAAATTATGTTCTATCAAGATTCAATTGCACAGTTGAATCTTGATAAAACAGCATAACTCTTCAATTTGACTTTCGAACAAGAGATTCAAGAACATGACAATCAGGTAATCTCTCATGAAGCTCCTTTGGATATTCAACCCCTGCTAGGAAATCCATCTATTGAACTTCTGGAAGAAACTGATAGAGTCATCAGAACTAAAATCATAGATGGTGCTATTGCACTTACTAGATCATCTACCAAGTCAGGAAGGAAGAAAAACAAGAAATCAAAATCGAACAAGCAAAGAAAAATGTTGTGGCTACAACCCTACCAACTTTGGAAGGTTCCTTCAAAGGCAAGAAACCCTCTAAAAACTGATTTTGCTCTCATGGAATTGTCGGGGTCAAGGTGGTCCCCTAAAGAAAAACTACCTCAAGGATCTCATTAAAGATCATTCTCCAGCCTTGATAGAAATTCAAGAAACCAAGCTTGATCAATTAAGCGTGGTTGCCTCTTAGTGAGCTATTTGGAACAGATCTGAAGTGGACATCATCAAGGGAAATGGAGCCTTAGTAGGCCTCCTCACCGCTTGGGATACTAGCTGTCTCCACAAGATTAATGGACATTAAAGTGACTATTCGCTTTCTTTAGCCTTTGAAGTGGGGAGATTCTCCTTCATTTATGTTAATGTTTATGCTCCCATCTTTTGTCACCAAAAAACAATGTTGGCTCTCTGTTTTCACTTACATTGAAGATCAAAAGCTGTTCAACCTGATTCTGGCAGGTGATTTTAATCTTGTTCTATTCCCTTCCAAAAAGGGTGGCTCAAGAATCTGAGATCCTTGCAAAGAGCATACTGAAGACAATATTTCCTTGGTTAGGCTTCATGATATCAGGCCAGCTAGAGAGAACTACACTTGGTTGAATTGGAGTGTTGAAGATAACCTCATTGCTGAGAGGGTGGATAGGTTTATGATTCAGGAAGATATGCTTAATCTCTTCCCCTCCGCCACTAGCAAAATTATTCAGATTACAGTTTTCAATCATAAGCCAATTCTTTTAGACATCAGTAGGTGACAAAAACAAGGGCTCTATCTCCTTCAAATAGAATGTTAATTGGATTTATGTGCCTGGCTTTGGAAGTTGAGCATAGCTAGAACTCCGGGTGCCCTTCCAAAAATGCTCGACACCTGGAAATAAAAAAATCTCCGTATTAAAATATGATTTGAGAAAATCACTACATCCTATTTTTCCTCTATTGTGCCAAAACATTCCCTTTTGCTCAAACTTGGGAAAATCAAAGAGCTTTCTGAATCAAACCCTCTCAGCAAATCTCTTAAATTAGAAAGAGATTCTCTCTTCTCCCGATTGCCAGAAAAATCTTGGCAGGAAGAACAACATTGAAGGTTCAAATCTTGTACGAGCTGACTCCATTAAGGTTATGCTAATACCAAATTTCTCCACCTCAAAATCCATCAAAGATATCAAAGGAACATGATCAAAGAAATTTTGTTGGGCAATGGCAACACAATCTTTGACAATGATGAAATTAAAGAGGCCGCCCATGATCACCATGAAGGTCTTTAGACTGGAGACACTGCTGCTCACTATGGACTGTAAAGCGGTCACTATGGAGAAGCTCAAAAGAATTGTCTTCAGCATGGCTAATAAGGGACTCCAGGACTTGATGGGTTCTCAAACTCTATCATCAGTTTTTTTATGTCACTGTGGCTGACCACCTCCTGTTGAAGATGTCCACAAAAAGCTTAAGCTCATTGGTGCTATCTACTCACCTTATTCGCATTGATACCTAATGAATATAATGTAACCTACTTCAACGGATTCTAGACTCCACTGGATTTTTATTGGCAACACTATCAAAATTCAAAATTCTGGAATCCTAGGGGTAGCAGACACATTCCCTCTATCCTTTGACCTTATAAGAGGACATTTTATAATGGAATGGAATGTTGCAGTTTCGGGAGATTTGTAAGTCTAGCATGTTGTTGGAGTTGTACCTATAAGATTTATTTAGTAAGGACCAAAGCATCTCAGAGGTCATTTTCAAATATTTTGTAGTCTCTTTCCCACCACATATTCCGAAGTATAAAACCCAGGGCCAGTTGGTGGAGCTCTTTCGGTATTTTCATTTCAGATTCTAAGATAGACCAGAGAGTAGCTGTGAGCCAAATTCCTTGGGCATTGGTAGAGAGCAATCAAAAGACCGAGCTATTTCCATCCATACATCTTCGCATACAAACATTGAAGGAAGAGATGGTCAATAGTTTCAGTATTTTCCTAATAGTTTGGGCATCTAATTGGACCATCCCTTTTTCTAAAAATTATCAGCTGTTCAGATTGCAGCAATAAACAAGCCAATGAAAATCAGTATTTTTTGGCCAATTGTCCATTTTTATCCTAATGGACATTACTACAAATAACCACATCAGCTGGTGTAAAAAAGCAGTTTTCATCCACTGTATGATGTGGATACTTATTCATCAGACTTGCTAGTCAATCTTAGATACCTGTTAGAAAGTTCTCTCAGCATAAAGGGATACATATATAAAAGGTTCTGCTCTGAAAGTTGCATAATGTGCATATTCAGAAAGGGGTTAGACATCTGTAAATTCTGCTCCACATGCTGCATAATGTGCACATTCCATTGTGACCAATTGAAATTCAGCCTCTGGGTGTAATCAGCTATAAATATCTATCCCTGGGAAAGAATGCTGCAAGTCCAAGGGATTGAAGCAAGCTTAGGGGTGGCATCCACTCTACCCATCCTCCAAGAACTTTTAGTTCCAACGATTGCCTACCTTGCCATGCATCTTTTGTTGCAGAAAGCTAAAACTCTTTTTGATGTGGCATACAGTTGCTGAAATTTGGGATTTCAAGGAAGCTGCAATGGGATCAATATCAGGATGGATAATTTATTAAATTATTAATTATTTGTTCCTAATTATGGCAGCCCAAGGAGAATCAAAGAATTCAAAAGCCTCCAAGGCATTTTAGCAGCCAGAGTTTTACTGAAAATCCACATATCTTCCATATTTACTGCCAGAAGTTTTTAGTTGGGTGATTTTCTTCCATGGCACCAGAGCCTATCTTCAACTCCTCTCTACCACGTATCTCTGTAATTTAATAAGTGTGTCAACTAATTTTTTGAAGACTGGGAGTAAACCTGTATAGTTTGACACCTTGCAAAACCACTTGTTGTAGCTGAATTCTTCCAGCAAGAGTAAGCCATTTGTTGGACCATCACACTAACTTAGCTTTAAGGTGTTTATAACTGTGTCTTGTAACACTTGTGTTTGCTTCTGGTGAAGGAAGATATGTTACACAAGCTAACTAAGAGTGGGTTATTGTAACCACGAAACAAAACAAACATGATGAACTGACACATACAGTAAAAACAAATCTTCACAAGTCACTTATTCATTGCTTACCTAAGTTGCCGAATCAGGTACGGGTACGGGTACGGGTATGGGTACGTGGGTACGATACGTTGGTATGACAGATTTTTGGAGGATAGCTGGGTACGTTTTAGGTACGTCCATACAAAAAACATAAAACATATATATATATCTGCCTTGAAATAATAGTTATACAAATTAAAATTATATACCCTATAGTTATACAAATTACATATATAATTTATATTTATATTTAATAATATAATATATTGTATTAGACTTCTATTTTACTATTTTAATTCAATCATACAAATTAAAATTATATAATATTTAAATATACTATTTAATAAATTGTATAAATATTATAATTTATAATATTATTAAATAAATCTTATAGTATACAGTATCCGTATAATATAAATATTAAAAAATACTATTTAAATACATTTCAAGAAATTTAAATTATATAATAGAAAGGAAGCATGCTGTTAATGTTTGTCAGTGCCCTAACCCGACTGGTTTCGACTATCCCAAATGGTTAACTGTCTCACTAAAAAAAATTGTATGTATTAAAATCAAAACATATATGTTGGGAGGTAAAAAAGGAATTGTCAACTATCTTTGATGCTCTCAACAAAGGCATATCAGGCCCTGACAGTCTACAGGTAGTGAATACGTTGACTTTGTTTTGCACCAAAACTTCAAAAACTCTCCCTGTTCACAGCCATTGCAGCATTAAAAAGAAATAAAACTTTCGAATAGGTTTGTGAAAGGCGTCATTTTAGGGTTTTTCCATTTTTAAACATCGACTTGTGCCTGGAAACAGTCTGGAAATGCCATATAATTGACAAAATCGCACAGGTGTGGAAGGCTTTTGGTGGAATCCTTTCGGCACGTAAAAATCGAACCCTAGACGAATCAGCAAATGTTTCCAGCTCGATTCCAATCCCGAGACGTTTTATACCCAGAATCAACAGATAAACATGCCGATTTGGCAATATAGTTGCTTACCATTGTTCACAACTAAACTGCTTAAAGAGGGACAGGGTGAATTTGATAAATGCCAAAAGTAGAAGCTGTGGAATAAGGTGATCAACATGATATCTAAAACAAAGTATTGCAACTAGTTAAGAGTTAAATTTTAATGGAGAATCATAAATTATTATAGGTAAAAGTAGCTTTTCAGGTCACTAAAAGCAAGACACAAATTTGGTGCATGAGAACTCCATTGTAGAAGCCCACAAGGGCATGTTTCTTCCGTTTATCTTATATTTTATTAGAAGTTTGTTCTACTGGATTTTGACCTCATGCCTGAGCTTAGTAGTAAACATGTACTTTCAAATCATCAACACCCGAAGCCCAGTATGTATGAACATAAATTATGAATTTTGAATATGCAAAAGGACAAGAAAATTAATGCTAAAACCACATCCACAAAGTCTACAGCCATGAAGAGAAGGAAAAAACACTACTGTATGCTTTGAGAGTTCCGCAGCTTAATTGTTTAAGTTAAATATATCTGGGTACATCTGGGAGAAAAAGGATAAAATACAGATGTATCCAGATACATGACTTCAAAAAATACTACTTTCAGATTTACCATCAACAATTTCAAGGAAATTTGGAAAGTTTATAATTGGGTCCTACTGATTTGGCACGTAAGAAATAATGCTCAAAGCATGATTGTACTTAATGAACAAAGAAAATATGAAACTAAGTACATTTTTGTAATCTTTTGCAGTTAAACAAAATATTTGTTTCTTTAGCCAAGTGTGTAATCCCAGGGACAGGTGGCTAGCAAATACCTGCCCAGTAAATCAGCCACTGATCCTGGTCTTCCTTATTTTTACTCTCAATAGCTTTAAATGTAGAGTAGACAGGAAAGCATATTCCTACAGAACAGCTGCCCCATGAAACATAGATGAGTGCTCTGTAACAAATAAAATGCATTCAAATGCCTCCAACAGAGAATTAAACACATCAAAAAATGACAACAAATCATCTTCTAATCTTCTATTCAACAATATTAACATATAATACAGATATTAGAATTTACTAAATTTTTGTTAAAGTATAGAAACAGAACATTCCGAATTGTACCATAGAACCTTATCTCATGATATAGGTTACAACAGTTCAACTATTAAGATAGGACATCAAGAAATTCAAACCCTCTGTAAATGTTAATCAAATCTTCTCTAATTGTATCCTAAAAGGACCTATGGCAATTCTAAGTCTGAAATTTTGTGCAAGAATTCTAAGTCAGATTTCGTTTCTTGTATTTCAAATGTGCTGATTGCAGAACATTTATTAATTTCGATGTTTGCAAATAAGGGAATGAAGTTCCATTTATATGAGGGAGACACGCCTCAAGGAGAGACGCGTCTCATGAGAGGACGTCCGCTCATGGGACGTGTCCCTTGGGCAGGCGGGTGCGCGGGCTCCCTTAACAACCGAAACCATTTAGTGTTACTCATAGACTAAGATCCGTGTATTTAACAAACAGCAATCATCTAATATGAATTCCGATTTTATTCATTTGCAAATTTCGATCATCATCATCTGAAATTTGAATAACTTATTTGCTGGTTTTATATTTTAAGAACAGTTTGATTAAATATAAATGATGATGATGCATTAATGCAATCATCATTTATATCTGACCGAAGCTATCTTAAATCAACACTCCCTCTTAGCTAGGGAAGATATTCCAAAACAAATAAGTAGAGATATCACCTTCACACGTGATATCAAAGATATGATATGTTTTCTCAATATTGTCAAATCACATGACATTCTTCATAACACATCTTCATTATGGTATGTGCACTGACATCAAGTCACATGATGTCTACCATAATAATTCATGGCATATCCACGGATATATAATTATCCACCATGATTATCTCTTAAGGATCAAAATGATCTTCAAATGACATCAAGTCCCATGATATCTATCAAAGTGTCCAAGAGATACTATCATGACATGTCCACAGATATCAAGTCCCATGATATCTATCATGATAGTTCAACTCATCATTGTAGAGTCGTCACTTTACAATGTCACATACAAGTGTTCATTATTAGAAAGATTGTCACCTTTCAATAATGTACATAGGGGAAGAGGGCCCATAAAAGTCATGGAGTCACACACATGACAAAAGAGTTTACACATTAAACATCTTTAAATATATTAGTACAACTTTTAAACAATTTGAATTTCAAACATAATATCAAATTACATTTCAACCATACCAAGCTTCTTCTTGAAGTGTTCAACCTTGATTCTGGAGAGAGGTTTGCTGAGAATGTCTGTTGTTTGATCATTTGTACTAATATACTCCAACTGGATCACATTCCTTTCTACCATGTCTCTTACATAATTGTAGGGGATCTCAATATGCTTAGATCTATCATGGAATACTGGATTTACAGAGAGTTTGATGCAACTCTGATTATCACAATGAATGATAGTAGGATTCAAGGGTTCACCAAAGAGTCCCACAAGCAGTTTCCTAAGCCATACTGCTTCTCTTGCCCCCATAGAGGCTGCAATGTATTCAGCTTTTGTCGAGCTTTGAGCTACTGAAGACTGTTTTCTACTGATCCAAGAGATCATAGTTGATCCTAAACTGAAGCAACATCCCGATGTGTTTTTCCGATCGGTTACACTTCCAGCCCAATCTGAATCAGAGTATCCATGTAGATCTAGTTGGTCATTCTTGTAAAGAAGACCATATCCAATAGTGCCTTGAAGATATCTCAATATATGTTTCACAACCATAAGGTGAATTTCCTTTGGCTCACACATGAACTGGCTTAGAGCACTCACTGCATAGCAAATATCAGGTCTGGTGTTAACCAGGTACATCAATGATCCAATCATTTGTCTATATAGAGTGGAATCTACACACTTAGATTCTGTTGCTACTACTTTTAGTTTGTGAAGGTTGGTTTCCATAGGTGTAGACATGGGTCTATAGTCCAACATTCCAAATCTCTTCAGAATATCAATAGTATACTTCCCTTGGTTTAGTATGATGCCATCTGATTTCTGCCATACTTCTAAACCTAGGAAGTAGTGTAAAATGCCCAAGTCTTTCATGTCAAACTCTGAAGTTAGATCCTTCTTTCCTTGAGCAATGAGGTGATCTTCTCCTGTTATCAGCAGGTCATCAACATATAAAATAATTATTAACATATCACCTTTAATTACCTTAAAGTAAAGATTTGGGTCTGCATCATTCTTGGAAAATCCTAGTCCCAAGACGTAGCTGTCAATTCTTTCATACCAGGCCCTAGGAGCCTGTTTAAGTCCATAGAGTGCTTTCTTTAGTCTACATACATGTGAGTCAGGTTTATGTATCACAAAACCTTCGGGCTATTCTAGATAGACTTCCTCTTCAATGGTTCCATTTAGGAAGGCAGTTTTCACATCCATTTGGTGGATCTTCCAACCTTTAGCTGCTACAATGGCTATCACTGCTCTCACAGATGTGTAACGGGCAACAGGTGCAAATGTTTCTTCATAATCAATGCCTTCCTTCTGTGAAAAACCTCTTGCCACAAAACGTGCCTTATGTTTTTCTATATTGCCATCAACAGCATGTTTGATTTTGAAGAGCCATTTAGAAGAGACAACAAATTTCTCTTTTGATCTAGGCACTATATCCCATACATCATTCTTTAGAATGTACTGATATTCTTCCGTCATTGCGTCCTTCCATACTTGATGTCTGAAGACTTTTGTAACACTATCGGTTTTTGAATTTATGATGTCATTCATTAGAGCAACATAGCTTGAAAACATTTTGGGTCTTTTACTTTCCCTAAACGTTCCTTTGGGTGTTGCATGATTCTCGGCTTCTTTGATCATCTTTCTAGCCCAAAGTGGCCTCTTTCTACCGTTGTCATTTGGATTCTCATCTGAAGTAGAATGAAGTTCATTTGGTATTTCCTCAGGATACTCCCTCTGAATCTCAAGAGTAGGTTCCACTTCTAATACTCTAGGGGAATAAGTTTCTATCTCACTAGAACTTCTTTCCCTTTTGAATGCAATGTCTTCTTCAAAGATGACATCTCTGCTCAATTCAATTTGTTTCTGCCCGGGTATGAATATCCTGTAGGCCTTGGAGGTTTCACTATATCCCACAAATACCCCTTTCTTTCTGGAAGGTTCTAGTTTGAATCTCTTCTCTTTGCGCACATGAATATAGACAGGGCAACCAAAAATCCTAAAATGACTAATATCAGGTTTTATGCCGGTTAAAGTTTCTTCAAGAGTTTTGTTATCTAGATGAGAATGTGGACATCTATTTTGAATGTAGACAGTAGTTCTAGAGGCTTCTACGCAGAAGGAGGTTTCTATGTTCTGGTCAAATAACATAGCTTTTGTAGCTTCTACAATGGTTTTATTTTTCCTTTCAGCAACACCATTTTGTTGAGGGTTGTAAGCTACTGTAAACTCCCTCTTAATCCCAACATTCATGCAAAATTCCTTAAAGATTTCAAAGGTGTATTCTTTTCCATTGTCTGTCCTTAGGATTTTGATTTTCTTCCTAGAGAAGTTTTCAGTAAGAGCTTTGAACTCCTTAAACCTTTTAAGGATTTCTATTGACTCTTTACACTTAAGAAAATAAATCCAGGTCTTCCTAGAGAAGTCATCTATAAATATAACATAGTATAGGAAGCCTGCCATGGAGGGTACAGACATGGGTCCACATAAATCAGAGTGAACCAGTTCTAACACATTTTTGGTTTTACTCAAGCTATTGTGAAAGGATCCCTTTATATTCTTTCCTAGGGCACACCCTTTACAAGCTCCTTCATGAGTTGGTTTTAACTTAGGCAATCCTATTACTAGTTTTTCCACAGAGGGTAGGGCACGGAAATGAAGGTGTCCTAATCTTCTATGCCAAATTTCATTTGAATCAGAAGTATCAAGGGTAAGGGCTTGCTTGACTTTAGTGCATAGTTTATAAAGATAACCTTGTCTTATACCTATGGTTTGAGCTTTCTTTACAGTTGAGTTCTTAGGCCATGCCAGAACTTTCCCATCCATGAAGGTAACCCTATATCCATTGTCTTCAAGAGCAGAGATGGATATTAGATTCTTCTTTATTCCAGGTACGAATAAAACTCCAATGAGTTGAAGGGAGAGACCAAATTTCAATTTGATGGAGCAAGTTCCAACCCCTCTTACTGGATGTGCAGAATCATCTCCAATAGTTACTTCTTCATCAGTCTCTTCAGTCATAGTGTCCAAGTGTTCTTTGAACCCTGTGATGTGCCTCGAAGAGCCACTATCAATTACCCAGTTGTTGATATTGTTAGATAGTTGACTTGATAAGGCTGAATAGAATACAAATTTCTCAGAATCATGGTCTGAATTTGACTTTCCTACTTTAGCAAAGGATGCTTGTTGTTTTGATCTGTCAGGGCACTTCATTGCATAGTGCCCATATTGATCACATCTAAAACATTGTACTTGAGAGATGTCTTTCCTCTTTTTGAATGATCCTTTTCCATAGGAATTTCTCTTTCTCTTAAATGATCCTTTCCCGTAAGAGTTTTTCTTACCCCTTTTATTAGATGTTGTGTTGAGCACATGAATGTCCTCATATATGGATTTTTGTTTGTTTTCTTTTGTTGAGAGTCTTGTTTCCTCTTGTAAGCAGTCTGTTCTTAGCCTATCAAACTTGGGGAGTTTAGATCTTGCACTTATTCCTTGAACAAATGAATCCCATGAGTTTGGTGGGCCTCCTAGTGCAATTAGTGTTAACTCTTTGCTATCAATTTGATATCCAATTGTAGATAAGTGATCCCTTAGTTCAATGATCCTCATGAAGTATGCATTAATAGTTTCTCCTTTGTTTATTTGGACATTGTTGATTTGCCTCTTTAATGCAAGAGTCCTATTGGTGTTGTTTATTTCATAGGTGCTCTCAAGGGATTTGAACATTAGATATGCAGTTTCATGTTTTGCTAGAATGGGTACTATATGGTCCCTAACTGCATCTACTAAGATTTTCATGGCTTTTTCATTGTTCTCAATCCATTGAGTTTTCTCTGGATCATCCTCTAGTTCCCTCTTGTTTTCTCTCAAAAACGAGTCTAACTTATTTTCTTTAAGAATCATCATGATTCTGAATTTCCATGATGTGAAGTCGTTTGCTCCTTCAAGACAATCTTCAAATCTGATCACACTTGACATTATGAAGAATGTGATGTGAATTCGATTTTTAAAAAATACGAATTTTTCTAAGTAATCTGATATCTAGATTTGATTTGGATTCAATCAACTTGGCTCTGATACCATGTAAATGTTAATCAAATCTTATCTAATTGTATCCTAAAAGGACCTATGGCAATTCTAAGTCTGAAATTTTGTGCAAGAATTCTCAGTCAAATTTCAATTCTTGTATTTCAAATGTGCTGATTGCAGAACATTTATTAATTTCGATGTTTGCAAATAGTGGAATGAAGTTCCATTTATATGAGGGAGACACGCCTCAAGGAGAGACGCGTCTCATTAGAGGACGTGTCTCCACTTTGTGGAGACACGTCCACTCATGAGACGTGTCCCTTGGGCGGGCGGGCTCCCTTAACAACCAAAACCATTCGATGTTACTCATAGACTAAGATGCGTGTATTTAACAAACAGCAATCATCTAATATGAATTCCGATTTTATTCATTTGCAAATTTCGATCATCATCATCTGAAATTTGAATAACTTATTTGATGGTTTTATATTTTTAGAATTGTTCGATTAAATATAAATGATGATGATACATTAATGCAATCATCATTTATATTTGACCGAAGCTATCTTAAATCAACACCCTCCCATAGAGCTTCAAGATTTAAATCTCCACTGTAAGTCTGTAACTATGCCTTTGGTAGTTGAATAAGAACTGCTGATTTGAACATCAAATAATTGATTCATACAAAATTTAACCTCTAAATACTAACTTAGGAAAATTATGAAGTTAAAATTATACAAAGTAAAATCATTTTACTTTAAGGCGATGCCAAACATAACCCTAAGAGAAACCTTAGAAACCTAAAAAAGAAGACAAATCACAGTCCTCCAAAGTACGTTAACTCCAATGTAAATGATACATGATGGATGCTATCATTTAGTATAAAAGTTATGAGATTACCATGTATACCTGATGTGCAGTAGAAAACTTGAAGTTTTTTTAAACTAGATACAATAAAATATTGTACAATTGAAGAACAAACAGAAAGGGGGGAAAAACAAATTAATTTCCAGAAAGGATCTAAGTAGATTGACAGGAAAAAAAGAAAATAACTCAGCTATTATATTGATGTTCACAAATAACCAGTGTCAATCAAAGGGACTCGAAAGTACATTCAGTTACAACAGAAAAGCCATGTTGCCAGTTTGTTTGAATTCAGGTTTAATTTATGGATTTGGCACAAAAATGAAAAAACTTGGAGTTGGGTTCATTTTGGGTTCTTTTGTACAAGAAACATTTATATATGTATATATTTGTGTGTATGTGTGTGTACATACATATATATGTATATATTTGTGTGTTTGGCACAAAAATGAAAAAACTTGGAGTTGGGTTCATTTTGGGTTCTCCTGTACAAAAAACATTTATATATGTATATATTTGTGTGTATGTGTGTGTACATACATATATATGTATATATTTGTGTGTGTGTGTATATACATATACACACACACTCAACTTCATTCTTCAAATTCCCATTATATCTTTGAAGCATCAACCACAAAAACCCTTTCTTATTAAAGAAATATAGACATGTATTCCCTAATTCCTTTAAATATTTTCATTCCCTATTATTAAGTATATAATAATATATAAACATTTCACTTAAATATTATAAATATTTATTAAAAAGAATTTTATTAAATATTCAATCCAAATTCCCATTAGGTAGACCCTAAACAATTTATTAAAAGATAGTCTTTCCATTGAAACTAGATGGAAAGAAAAAACGCAGCACTGGGTATTTATTTCACAGTGAAAACTGTAACACACTACACTGACTAAATTTTTACATGGACGGAACTTTGTCTTCATTGTTCTTCTAATCATACTTCTCCATTAACTTTTATAAGATGTCAAAGCAGATACAATGCAGTCAATAGAAAAGTGGAACAGCTCGAACAACTGGTGGCAGCAGTGCTTTTCTATCAAGTAGTTGGAGACTTGACAACAGGAAAGCCAGAGTTGGTGGAGTCTCCTGAGAGCACGAATGTAGTAGAGACCATTGTCACCATCCATGATTGTACAAAATGCCAAAATTGATTTTTAAAAATACTGTTTTTATTTTAAACATCCCAAAACCTGTAGGTTCTGTCTAGAATTAGTTGGATCTATCCGCATTCATTTTGGGTTCACCCAGGTTTATCTAGGACAAACCCCTAGACCTCATGCCACCCCTTGTGTGATTTCCTGGCACCACCAAACTGGATCCCAGACAGGGTTCAAATCCGATCCAGGTCCAGGGCCTCTACTGGACAAACCCGCAAAATTGCAGAAAAGAACTGCAAGAAAAAAAACCATAGGATCAAAAAACTAACTAAAATCTAGTACACTACAATGATGATAACAATGGGTCAAACCAAAGTGATTACATAGGAATATAATCCAAGTACAAGTACAAATAAACATGCGAATGACCCCCCAATGAAACAAAGCCAAAGGCCCTATGATACCGGTTCGTTGGGTGCAGGGGGCAGGTTCAAGTCCTGTCCAGGTCCGGTCCAACCTGGGTCCGGACAGGGTCTGGCCCATAGACTGTGGGTTCGGACAAGGTCCGGCCCATACACTGTGGGTTCACCCCTGACAGACCCACAACGAACCCGGTTCGAACCTGAGATAAAATCATGCCCAGCCACAGAAAAGTCATCTGTTTTTGCAATTTTTTAATATTTTTTTGACTTTCTTGTTGACTTTTAAACATTAAATAATGCTTTCAACCCTAATTCATGCCTCCTAAAATATCTAATAGGCAAAAACGTACTCATTTATCAATTTGTGAATGAAAAACAAGATTTTTTACCTCCATTGCTGAACTTTTTTCTTGCTTGCACAAGCACAAATAGAGTTGAAGGTTGATCGTTGATTGTTCGAAGTTGATTGTTGTGCTATTCCTAAGCACTTGCAAGTGTTCGTTCGTTACCAAGAAGATCGTAAAGGAAGATTTCTTCAAAAGAGGTAGGTTTTTTGAAGTTTTTTGGTTTTTCTTTTCTACATTTTTTTTTACAAGTGAACTCATTTGTTTTGATTTTAAGTTTTTGTTTTGTTTTCAAACTTCAAGGTGTCTATAACACGTTCAATTTTTTGAAATGAATTAAGTTATTTAGTTTCAATACTTTGAAATTTTGAATAAATGAAATGTGTTGTGCCTTAGGTATTACAATGGCAACCGGTTCTACCTCCTCCGGCTCAAACCAATCTCGTTTCAAAACAGACCCAAACTCTCCCCTTTGGAAATATGTTGAAATGGTTCAACAACTTCCAGGTGGTGGAGCATATGTTTGGATTTGTAGTCATTGCAATGTTAAATATTCGAGCTCATACAATCGAGTGAAAGGGCACTTGTGCAAGATCCCTGGACTAGGCATCAAAGCTTGTCCAAGTCTAGATAAACAAGGCATTCCAGAACCCCAAATATTGGCATATATTGATGAGCAAGAAAGAGCAAACCAAGCAACAAGCCGTCTTAAATCAAGTCATCCTTTGATAAAGAAAGGATCTTGAGGGATGAAGCCGCCTACACCACCTTCTCATTTTCCACCTACAGGTAGCCATCCATTTATGTCCATACCTCAAGCTCAAGAGCAAACTATGCTCTCTACAAATAAAAGATCAAAGAGACCATTGGAAAATTCATTTCAGAATGAGGCAAGAGAAATCGCCGATCAAGACATAGCGAGATGTGTCTATGCCAATGGATTGGCATTCAACGTTGTTCACTCACCATATTGGCAAAAAATGGTGGAATCTATTAATGAGGCTCCAAAGGCGTAGAAGGGCCTAGGTTTTGAGGTATGTTGCACCTTATTAGATAAAGAGGTGAAATATGTAGCGAACTCTTTGAAGCCCATAAGGGATTCGTGGATCGAAACATGGGTGACCATCGTTTCTGATGGATGGAAATATGCAAAAATTCGCCAATTGATCAATGTTATTGTAGTGTCCGCTAAAGGGGCAATGTTTTTGAGAGCAGTGGATTGTGAAGGGCAAGTGAAGGATGGTGCATTTATTGCTAACATCCTTTGTCAAGCTATTGAAAAAGTGGGCCATCAAAATGTTGTGCAAGTTGTAACTGTCAATGTAAAAAATTGTAGGGCTGCTAGGTCATTGGTTGAGGAGAGGTATTCACACATTTTTTGTACACCTTGTGTTGTCCACTCCCTCAACCTAATGCTACAAAAAATTGGAACGAAAATTGAGTGGATCAAACAGGTGTATGTTGAGGCCGAAGACATCCAAATGTTTGTCACCATCCACCATATGACACAAGGCATATTTAGATCCTTCTCGAAATTGGAGTTGTTGAAGGTAGGTTAAATAATAAACATGTTCACTTTAGTAATATTTTTAATTTTTAATTTTAATTTTTGTAATCTAAAATTTTATTTTATTTTGATTTTCAAACAAGTTGCTAAGACCCATTTTGCCTCCAACACAATTGTGTTAAGATGACTTGTGAAGGTTCATGAGGCACTCTCTAATATGGTCATCAGCCCTAATTGGTCCATTTGGAGGCAATCTTGCACTGAAAGGACAACTAAGGTTAAGCAAATGATCCTAGATGACAGTTGGTGGGATCGTGTTGAGTATCTCAGTTTCACTGAGCCCATATTGAGCATGATTTGTTATATTGACATGGATAGACCTTGTTAGGGTGAAGTATATGATGGCATCGACTCAATGATTGAGAAGATGAAAACCATCATCAATGCAAAAGAGGAAGATCCTGAAGAAAAGCTGCCTCTTCTTGCTTTTGCATCGAGACCCAAATACTATAGTGCTGAGCTACTTTCTAGGACATCAAGAGTTGCCCCATATGGAGATGTTGGTGGGATCCTAGATGATGTTGGTGTTGAGTATTTCAGTTTCACTGAGCCCATATTGAGCATGATCTGTTATATTGACATGGATAGACCTTGTTAGGGTGACGTATATGATGGCATCAACTCAATGATTGAGAAGATGAAAACCATCATCAATGCAAAAGAGGAAGATCCTGAAGAAAAGTTGCCTCTTCTTGCTTTTGCATTGAGTCCCAAATACTATAGTGCTGAGCTACTTTCGAGGACATCAAGAGGTGCCCCATATAGAGATGTTAAAGTTGCTCAAGGGTACAAGGCAGCACTTTGTAGACACTTCAATGATCATGACCGACGAGATCTAGTGAGGGCTAAGTTCCTGGGTTTTGCATGCTCTAGTGATTGTGGTCTTGATGCTCTTCGAGACAAGTACAGGGTGGATGCTCATAATTGGTGGTACTTCCATGGCCAAGAATACACGCACCTCCAACCTCTTGCAATAAAAGTTTTATACCATCAAAATCTTTTTTCTTTTAAATTTAAGTTTTATATTTTGTAATTTCAATTTTAATTTATATTTTATTTAGTTAAATTTTATAACTCTTAACTATTTAATTTGGTCTTAATAGGTTGCTAGTTCATCTTCTTCTTAGAGGAATTGGAGCACATACTCCTTCATCCACTCAATAAAGCGCAATAGACTACATTTGAAAAAGGCAAAGGACTTGGTGTATGTGCATTCAAACTTGCACCTCATTACACACAAACAAAGTTCCTACAAAGAAGGAGACACAAGGAAGTGGGATATTGAGCCAGAGCATCTTGACTTGGATGCTTCCACAAGCCACATAGCTGCACTTGATATTGATGATGACTATGAGCCTGAGGCAGCTAGTGAGCATGAGAGTGCTAGTGTTAGTGCTAGTGGCAGTTCTTGTGCGAGTGTCACTGACGCTTTTTGTGGTTCTACTAATTTACCACATGTAGCATCTAATATGGATGTTGATGATGATATTTTTGATGACCCATATGATTGATCAATGATCAATGATGGCTGATTGTAAACACTTGACACTATTATGTTTGAACTTCAATTTATATCATGACATTTGAGTATCACTAATATTTTATTATTTGACTATGAAAGTGGTGGTGTATTTTGCTACATTATTTGACTATTAATATGGTGGTGTATTTTGAACTTAATTACTGCTGCAAATATGTATATATTTCTGATTTTTATATGTTTTTGTATTAACAAACCCAACCCCAAAAACAAATTTCCCAAACCCACAAACCGAACCCTCGAACCCAAACCCGAAACTGAACCAGTAACTTAGCAAAGGCTATCAATAATATCTTTAATCTATTTCTGTAAATGCAATTCCGTTTGAGAAAAAATCAACTAAAACAAGATGTAGGTATTAAATACTAAAACCCTACAAGAGCTCAAAAAGAAAGGCAGGATTTAAACTTAACAAACTCTAAGACAAAGAGTCAAAGAAATGGGGATCATTCTCATCTACTAAACCTTCCTCATTTACTAAACAAGGGCCATGGTTATCTGTCTGAATATCAACCCTCGTGTAAGAGTTCCAAAATTTCACTTAAGCAAATATTTGTCATGATGAAAATAACTAGAAAGTTTATTCAAACATAATCTGGAGAGTTTCCATCATTTGACAGTCTGTGCAAACACAAAAAATAAATTAGTTTTCTCAGAGTAAGAAATTCACCCTTTTCTTTTCAGTCCTATTGACCATCTGCTGAGAATGTTACTTTCAATTTCATTTCTACTTATAATTATTTTTGTGAGGTGGCAACCTATCCCAAGAAAAGAGTCATTTATTATTTATTAATTATCTTGTGGTCATCTTCACTGTTTTCTTACTATGGAAATTTAGCAGATGAATACAAAATTCGTGACAGTCTTAAGACTTAAATATCCATACAATCTGCTGGAAGACTTTTAAACAAACCACTGAAAGCCTATTCCTACTTCTCTGGAAGGTATCAAATTGACTGATAGACTCAAATGACAGGATTAATGCTAATTTGTAAACGCAAATTGTTGGTAGTCTAATTCAATTGAGTACCACCAAACCTGACATTAGTTATGCCACTGGCATGTTATCTACATTTGTGAGTGTTTCATTTATCTACCATTGTATAGCTATGTTTATGCGTTGGCATATGAAAGGAGCTAACAAATTTGGCACTTTTCCATAGTCAATAATAATAAAAATCTAAGTCTAAATCCAACCAAACTCTGTTATGCCAAAAACAACACTTTGAGAGAATGTAATGAAGATAACTCAAATCTTTAGGAACCTACAAGTAACAAATTTCTACTCTTAGAGAAACCTTAGGAGAAATTTTGGAAAGAACCATGGACACTATAAATTGAAGTTTGTGTTTTGAGACTTATCGGAGGGTATATTCATCAAGCTTCATTAAGGTAGGAACACATTTGTTCTAATAAAGAGTAATTTGTTCTATTCATTTTGGACAAGATCATAATGCACAATCAAATCCATAACACATATGATCTATCCCACACTCATAGAAACAATGGCAATGCATGGATCATCCTTGTAACCTACAAAATTGATCTTGTAAACTTGTCTTATGAACCAAATTCACTTCTATATGTAATATCTAGAGTAGATCACTTCATCCAAGGGTCTTCTTCTCCTAAGTCCTTTCCTTGATCAAAGTAATTCTACATTCATGATTAAAGATCAAGGACATCAATATTAGATACAAATCAAGTTACACCCAAAGTTGCTACATAAGGGCCCATAACCCACAAATCCTAGGATCATTCTCACCTCAAACTTGGTTTAAATGTCTATGTGAAATCAAGTATACTTTATCTAAGGGAAATTGTTATTTGATTGTTTAGAAAGAAAGAATACAACATGTAGTAAAGGACACCTAGATCTTTTTTTCTCAAATGTGAAATTGGCATTGCACAAAGGATCTTGATATTCACGACACTCCCATAATCCATCATGATGAAGGATGCAATATTTTTCTATCATCTTGGATTTCAACAAGGGTAATCAAGAGTTTGTATTCATTGCTCTGCATCCTTGTGTTAATGAAATGAGAGAAAACTTGTTTTAAGTAACAAGCCTTGCCAATTTCCAACTCTTGGTTTTGTTGTTGAGAGTTATTAAGGTATAGTTGGATTATAAATTGTCTTCATACTTTAGAGGATGGTATTAACCTTATTAGTAGTTAAGTTGAGACAAGTATACTAACAACTACTCTCCAGGGACATCATTGTAGTATAAAGTCGGACATAATCAAATTATATCAAGTTACTGCAACAAAAACCGATTACATCACAAGAAGGAGCAATGTTTAAGAATTAAAAATCTATTTAGTTAATTTGGGATCCTGGTATTGGCAAAAATGATTCAGTGACAAACTAAAATTGCTTGAGGACAAGCAATCTTAAGCAGGGTGAACTGTGATGTCCTATTTTATTCATGCCCCCGAGTAATATACCATACAGCAACACTCAAATCTTCTTTACAAAATGCTGGCCAGCTTCATGAAAAAAAAAAGAAACACATATATAAATATATTTTAATTCACCCAAGTTATTCATCATATTTTAAGAGGAGTAATTAATATCCAAAGGCAGCGATGCATTTGTTAGATAACAGTGAATTTATTATGGATAAAGCAGCATTTATATACAGCAGCGATTACATATTACCCAAAAAGCAGTGATCGTGTGTTGAATAGAGTTTAAGCAGAATTTGGATTATTTAACAAAGGCAAAGGCAGCGATGGCTTTATAAAGACACATCCATTTGAAATGACACATCTCCCACAAAAGACACATCTCTTGAATAATATAAATATTGAAGGTGGAATCAAATGAGGGCATGATGGAATGGAAATCACTTGGAAATCTGAATGAAGCAGCAGATTGGAAGAAATCGAATAAATTATAAGAGATCTATTAGATTAAGTATTAATGCCAAGAATACATTTGGGAAGTAAGTTTATATATATATATATATATAAAGCATCATGTTGCAAGCAAGAGGTCACGAGGTCTAGTCTCCCCTTTGTCCTTGTGGTACCGGAGGGCATGTCATGCCAACGTTATCGGTCACGTGAAAAAAGTTTACCAAGCGCACTGCAGTTTATGGGGGGGCTACCCGACTCCTGCAGTCTAATATATATATAACATAAGTGATTATTGGAAGATTGAAATTAATTATATATATTATTGGAAGATTGAAATTAATTTTATATATATACGATTATGCAATAATGATGCTTGCAGCAATTATTGAACCTTATAAGTAATTATGATTCTTTTATAAATATGGATAATAGATTCTTATTCATTTGATTTTCATAAAGCAATCATATTAGGAATTGGCAAGGAAACATGTTAGGGAAGGGCGGTATAGAAATTGTCTTGGTTGGATGGTCCTGCCACTTGGGACCAAGTGGGGGTATGAGCACGCCCTTGGGCTTAATTGAGATGAATAATGTATAGAATCTCACAACATAAGAACACTACCCTAAGTTGGATGGAATTGTCTTGGTTGGATGTTCTTGCCACTTGGGGCCAAGGGGGTATGAGCACACCCTTTAGCTTACTTGTGATGAATAGTTTTTCTAGCACCCTATCATGAGTTTCTCTCCAATCCCTACCATGATTGGTTATCGAAAAGAGTCTATGGATTGGATTCAAATTTAAGTTGTTATGTTAATAGTTCATTTATTCTTAAGTTCAATATTTATTATATAATTTACTATGGAATATTATTTGTAAAACAATTTTTATGTTGTGCAATTGTGTCACCCAAGGCAAATTCAGGCATACTCCAAGTAGGGGACATTACATGATAAACTTAAACTAAAGGGTTTCACGGGCTCAAACTGGGCTAGAGAATTTAACAAAAAATAGAATGCATTAAGATAAGGCCTTAGTTTTGCATTAGATTTGGGCATGATTTCTTGATAATGTAGGAAACAAGCTAACGTTTCTTTGTCTTCTACTAAATATAAAGTGGCAGTTCCAAATTTCCGACTATTTACGAGGCAGTTTGTTCTTCATCATTGTCAAGTTCCATAAAATGATCCTATAGGTTATTGTAGGATAATCAAACTACAATTCAACCATTGAAGAATTTTTGTTACCTACTAGGATGAAGTAAGTCGAGGTTTCTCATCATTTCATTCAAGAGTATACACAATGTAAAGCAATTGAGATAGTTTAAGTTTTGTGTTAATGTTCATTGATATTCCTGCTCAAAATTATATCATGAGTCATCATATGTTTAATAAAGTTGTCTATAAGGCCCACACTAAAAACATTTTGAAGAAATAATAAAGAAACTGTATTAATGTCCACTGGTGACAAAAATAGAACCATAGTTGAAAAATTTGAACTCGACAATAACTCGGCAGGTCCAAAAAATTTAAAAGCTCGAGACTCCACAAAAACTCAAGGAAAAACTCGACAATAACTAAAAAAATTTATCAAACATTTGAAAATGTATAATTTAAAAACACACATATATAATGAATTTGTAGAACATATATTATATTATATTATTTTAGAAGGTTGTTACTTTCTTTTATACATGTTTAACTTTTTATCATATATCACTTGTTATAATTTTAAAATTTGTTCCCCTCCTTTTCATAATAAGTATAAAATAAATTTTAAATATCTTTAATTACATTATAAAAACAACACAATATAAAAAAAATTACTAAATAATTCAAGAACCAAATTATAATAGGTCTTTATTATTTTTTATAATAAAATACAATGTATAATAACATTTTGAAAGATTTTATCTTCTTTAACTATTATTATCAAATCTAAATTGAAAAACAAATAATAAGTAAAATTGAAAAAATTAAAATTTACTTGAAAACTATTAATTTTGGATCAGATATGAACAGTAGGCATAAAAGTAAACACAGAACAATGAACACAGAGATTTTATCCTAGGAAAACCCTTCCACTCAAGGGAGAAAAACCCAGCAACACTTTACTAATAAAAGATCATACAATAGTGCAGAAAATTGCACTTGAGAATCAAGCCAAAAAGGTAGAATACAATAATGTAATCCAGCACTGTAAGTAGTGAGAATTTCTGAGTAGAAATAAATCTCTTTCTTGAGCAGCGAATCTTCTTCTTGGTCACCAAAGAACGAATGAATGAATTGATGTTTGAATGAGGAGAGTCTCTCTCCTAGTTATACAAGTTCAGGCGTCATACTCCACTTGAGCCGACCCAGCAAATTTAATAAATGTTTATAATTAATCTGACTTGACTTCTGGCTGACTGGGGTAATACCTCCTGAAGCTAAAAACATCAACACTCCCTCTTAGCTAGGGAGGTATAGCAAAGTCTTCCTTGAGTCCCACTCAAGGGTATCATGTCTTGTCATGGACTCTCTCAACATGACGTCCACAATGGCTACACCCAATTGTGGGAAGCACAACTCAATCTCAGAGATGTGTTATGTACAAGGGCTTTCACCTCATATTTCTCCATCTCAGAGAAATATACGCTACAAGGGCTTTCACCTCATATTTCTCTGTCTCAGAGAAATATACACTACAAGGGCTTTCACCTCATATTTCTCTGTCTTAGAGAAATATACACTACAACAAATCTTAATGATGTTGTGATTCCCTCTCAGCGAGGGCGTCATTCTCCACCACCCCAAGCTTGTCTCGAAAGTATACAAACTTTACCCTAGAAAGAGGCTTGGTGAGGATATTAGTCATCTGATCATCAGTGCAAATATACTGGAGCTGGATTGCTTTCCTCAACACCATGTCTCTGATGTAATGATACTTGATCTCCACATGCTCTGTCCTATCATGAAATACAGGATTTACTGAGAGCTTTACACAACTCTGGTTATCACAGTGAATCAATGTCGGCTCTAATATCTGACCAAACAATCCTGCAAGGAGCTTTCGAAGCCATGCTGCTTCATGGGCTGCTACACATGTTGCAATATATTCAGCCTTTGTTGTGCTCAGTGCCACAGAAGTCTGCTTCCTGCTACACCAAGAAATCACGGCAAACCCCAAACTGAAGCAACACCCAGAGGTGCTCTTCCTATCAACTACACTCCCAACCCAGTCAAAATCATAATAGCCCTGTAATCTCAGATCCCCACTAGAAGCATACCTCAAGCCATATCCCACAGTACCACGCAAGTATCTTAGTATATGCTTTGCTGCAATCAAATGTATTTGTCTTGGCTCACACATGAACTGGCTAAGAGCACTCACTGCAAAACAAATGTTCGGTCTGGTGTTGACCAGGTACATCAATGATCCGATCAATTGTCTATACATGGTGGGATCTACCAAATCGGAATCGGAAGCTGAGTCACTCAACTTCTTCAAATTTGTCTCCATTGGTGTAGCCATGGACTGATAGTCCATCATCCCAAATCTTCTTAGTATATATATAGTGTATTTCCCTTGACTTAGGAAGATCTCATCAGGTCTCTGCCATACTACCAGTCCCAAGAAGTAATGCATAAGACCAAGGTCCTTCATCTCAAACTCGAAGGCTAACTCTTGCTTACATTGGACAATGAGCTTCTCTACTCCAGTGAGAAATAAATCATCAACATAAAGGACCAAGATCAAGGCCTTACTATCAACAATCTTGAAATAAAGGTTGGAATCTGCATCATTCTTGGTGAAACCCAAACTCATCAAGTATCTATCAATCCTTTCATACCATGCACGAGGTGCTTGTTTAAGACTGTACAAAGCCTTCTTCAATCTGCACGCATGAGACTCCTTCCCATGAATCACAAAACTGTCTGGCTGCTTGATATAAACTTCTTCCTCAATCACACCATTTAGAAATACAGTCTTTACATCCATTTGATGTAACTTCCAGCCCTTGGCGGAGGCAAAAGCAATAATCGTCCTGATGGAAGTGTATCAAGTAATACGAGCAAATGTCTCCTCATAATCTATTCCCTCCTTCTGAGAGAATCCTCTTGCCACAAATCTCACCTTGTGTTTCTCAATGTTGCCATTAGCTACATGCTTGATTTTGTAGAGCCATTTGGAAGTCACTACTGACTTCCCTTCGGGTCTCGGAACAACATCCCATACATCATTTTTAATGATGGACTGATACTCTTCTATTATCGCATCTCTCCATACCTGTTGGTTAGATGCCTCCTCATAACTGGAAGGCTCAGAATCAATGAAGTGACTCATCAATGCCACATAACCTGGGAACTTCTGAGGTCTCTTGCTCTCCCTAAAAGTACCTCGAGGAGCTGCATATTTTTCTGCCTTCTGCATGGTTTGTCGAGCCCATAGGGGCCTCTTCCGACCTATGGCAATATCTATAGGCCCATCAATTGGTTCTATAGGATCAACTGGATCAACAATCTCAGCTGGTTCGTTGGACTCCCTCTAAATGTCAAGAGTATAATCGAGGGATAAACCCATATCCTTTGGAGCCTCCTGCTCCTCACTATCTATCTCCATGTAATATCCTTTAGATCTCTTGAAGGCTACCTCCTCTTTGAAGGAGACATCCCTACTGATCTTAATCTGTTTCTGTCCTAGAATATATATTATGTAAGCCTTTGAAGACTCACTATAGCCCACCTACCTGAAGGCTCCAATTTTGTTCTTTTGTCCTTGGGCACATGAATGTACACAGGACAACCAAAGATTCTCAAGTGACTAACCTCAAGCTTCACTCCTGTGAAGGCCTCCTCTGGAGTCATGTTCCCCAATATCCGATGAGGACTTTTGTTCTAAACATATACTGTGGTTCTGGAAGCCTCTGCCCATAGGAAACTCTGCAAACTTTGATCATGAATCATAGCCTTAGCTGCCTCTACTATAGATCCGTTCTTTCTTTCGGCAACTCCATTTTGTTGAGGGTTGTATGGAACACAAAACTCCCTCTTGATCCCTGCCTCAATGCAGAAATTACGAAATCCTTCGGAAGTGTACTCCCCTCCATTATCTGATCTCAGAACCTTAATCCTCTTCCCGGACATGTTTTCAACTTGTGCCTTGAATTCTCGGAATCTGTCAAGGACTTCCTTGGACTCCTTGGATTTCAAGAAGTAAATCCAAGTCTTTTACGAATAATCATCAATGAAAGTCACATAGTACCAAAATCCACTCAGTGACGCCACAGACATCGGTCCACACAAATCTGAATGAATAAGATCTAAGATCCCTTGGATCTACTGTCGCTGCTATGGAAGGGACTCTTGGTGTTCTTACCAAGTGCGCATCCTCTACAGATGCCATCATGCTCTAAACTAAGTTTCGGAAGACCAGTAACCATCTTCTCCATGGTGGGAAGGGCTCTGTAATGTAAGTGAGCAAGTCTCCTATGCCATAGCTCACTCAGACTAATAGAGTCGTGTCATAATGCTTGAACTGGTCGAATTGACAATTTGTATAGGCTCTCCTGACAAATACCAATCACACGAGTTGTTTTTATGTTGGAGTTCTTGGGCCATGCAAGAAACTTTCCTTCAGAGAAGGCAACCTTGTACCCTTTGTCCTCCAAGGCTGAAATGGAGACAAGGTTCCTTTTGATCCCAGGTACAAACAATACATCACTCAATTGAAGAGGGATACCCGAATCTAGCTGGAAGGAAGTGGACCCAGCTCCCTTTACAGCATAACTAGCATCATCTCCGATTATAACCTATAAATTAGACTCTTTCTCTACTAAGTCTATAAGATGCTCTCTGTAACCTGTAATGTGACGTGAAGCACCACTATCTATCAACCAAGTGTCATTGTCAATTGGTACATTACTTGAAAGAGCGGAGATGAATAGGAATCCTTCTGAATCGTCTTTTGAATGTCTTGACTCCTTTTGAGATGTCTCTTCGTCAATGTCTGCAGTAGAAACATGCTACTTCAACTTTAGTTTACAGTCTCGGACATAGTGTCCATACTTGTCACACCTGTAGCACTGAACATGAGAGAGATCCTTCTTTTTCGATTCTGGAACAGAATCTGCTTTTCTGTCTCTATTCCTCTTGAAGGTGCCTCTTTTTCCTTCTCTTCCTTTGCCTCTTTCTCTAGTAGCATGTGCAGCAAGAACTTGATTTTCTTCATTATGGGAATTTCGCCCATTTCCTCTTGCTGCTAGTCTGGTATCTTCCTAAATACAATCAACCCATAGTCGATCAAACTTGGGCAGCTTGGATCTCCCACTGATGCTCTGAATAAAAAGTTCCCAAGACTGGGGAAGGCCATTTTGAGCCAATATAACAAGATCTATGTCCGCAACTGTATCCCCAATAGTGCTCAACTGATCTCTCAGATCAGAGATCTTCATAAAGAATAAAATGACTGACTCTCCTCTAGCCATTTTTACATGATGGAGTTGTTTTCTCGAAGCGAGGGCTTTGTTGGTATTGTTGATCTCATACAATCCTTTTAGTACATCAAACATTTCTTTAGTAGTCTTCATCTTGGAGATGATCGGTACTAGGTGATCCTTCACGGAGTCTATCATGATCTTTCTAGCCTTCGTACCATTTTTCTTCCATTGGATTTTCTTTGAGTCTTTTGATGGCTCGGGCATATCCACTTCTAAGAATTCTAGAAGATCATTCTCTTCTAAGGTAATGAGTACCCTAAACTTCCAAGAGTTGAAGTTTGAAGCCCCATCAAGCCTATCATCTACCTTGACACCGGTCACCATCTTCTTTCTGAGTAACTGCCCTAAACAAAGAATTGTCTTCCACACAACCTGGAATTATGCTTAGTCAAATCTGATCAGTTTTTCCTGAACCTTGGCTCTAATACCATGTTAATTTTCGATCAGATATGAACAGTAGGCAGAAAAGTAAACACAAAACAGTGAACACAGAGATTTTATCCTGGGAAAACCCTTCTACTCAAGGGAGAAAAACCCAACGAATCTCCTTCTTGGTCACTAGAGAACGAATGAATGAATTGATGTTTGAATGAGGAGAGTCTCTCTCCTAGTTATACAAGTCCAGGCATCATACTCCACTTGAGTCGACCCAGCAAATTTAATAAATGTTTATAATTAATTTGACTTGACTTCTAGCCAGCTAGGGTAATACCTCCCGAAGCTAAAAACATCAATAAAAACTTTATAAAGAAAACAAAAGTCTTAATATGTAAAAATTTATTTTTATATTATCAATCTAAAATAAAAATATATATTTTAAATATAATTTTACATAAAAAAACATAAATCTTAATAAAGATAATTTTATATTCAAACTTTAAAATAAAAATCTAATGATGATGTGAGTTTCTAGTGTTTTGTAGCTTGCAGGTTACAGGTAATTTATGGGACTATAAGTAGACAGTTCTTAAAAAAGATGGCGAAGCGACGACATAGGCAGGGTTTTCGAAGACACGAGGATTTTCAGTATAGCGATGTTGCACAAGCACATTGGTCGTTCAATAAACGAAGGGGTCGTAACTACAATAACCGCAGAAGAGCAGACACAGATCAGGCTTGGCAGGTCCGGACAATCAGAACGCTAAGGCTGGAGGTGTGGAAACTGGCGAACCAAGAACGAGGCCGCATCCACAGAAGGGTGAGCATTTCAAATCGTGGCACTTAACCGAGAGGGTGGACTTCAGAAAGGTGGAGGACAAGTTCTGACGCCCGAAACAACAAGCGGAAAAAATCGGTCCAAGTCAGGTAATGCCGAGCATTTCTTATGCAACCATGACTACTTTGCTTCTAGAAAATAGAGAATGGAGTGATACGGTTAGTTTTCTAAAAGCTAGGGCTTTTTTCTTGAAATGGGGTGGGAAATGGCCTACATTCTCTAAGCTTAGGGGATGGTGTGATAAGCAATGGGGGAACGATTGTGACCTAAAAACCCTTGAAAATGGTTTTTATCTTGTGACCTGCAAAATAACCCAGCATAAGGAGTGGATCATCAATAGTGGTTCGTTTGTGATGGAGGGAATAGGTTTTTTCATAAAAGATTGGACCCCTAATTTTAATCCCAATGAAGCAACGGTTGAGGAAGTCCCTGTGTGGATCAGATTGAAAAATCTCCCTCAAGAATATTGGGATCAGGAAAAACTGAGAATGATTGGAAATAAGTTTGGGACCTTTGTAAAGTCAGAAGAGGTTGTTGATAAATCAGACTTTAGCATCTTCCCTAGAATTTGCGTTTTGAGGCAGGGGATTCATTCTTTCCCAAAAATGTTAGAACTTAAAACGAGGGAAAGCATCTGGCGCCAAAAACTAGAGATAGAGGACGCCTTTTTTGAATGTTTGAGTTGCATTGGAAAAAAGCATTCTGAAAGTAAAAATGAACCTTTGGATAAGGGAAAGGGTTTGATTCAAAACTCGTTAGCTAAGGAAATAGTGAAACTATCGGAGGTGGTGCAATGGGCAGATCTTTGGAACACTCAAGAATGGGGCTCTCAAAGTTCAAATGAAGTTTAAAGGCCAATGGAAGCGAGATGTGGTTGGGAGGGAGTCAAGAGGAAAGAAATAGACTTCTTATTTGCAAGAGGATATGAGAATGTAATCCAGGCGTGGAGGGACCAATCTACTGACCAAGGTGAAGCTTTACTGGTTACCCCTAACAAAACAATGGGGAGTGAAGAGGCTAACCCATTTAGGCAACCGTTTGGATTGGAAGACATGATTGATAATGAATTTCTGACTCACCACAAAAAGAAATAGAATCTCTTTCTGAACAAAGTTCTCATCCTGGAGAAGAAAGAAGCAACCACCTTCACTTTCAGCCTAGTATTTCGAAGTCTCAGCCAAAGGAGGTTTCTTCAAGAGATAAGTGTTTCTTACAGAATAGAGCAGAAATACCTGATGAAAATTAGGTTCAAGAATCTCAAATTTGCAGAGAACACGAGAGTATCACAGGAAATTTATCCCAGGAGGATGGACGAGGGGTTGTGGTGGAAGAAACCGTTTTCAAGGACATTCCCATATCTCCTATTAGAAACTTAGATAATGCCTTTGAAGCGGTTCAAGACAGTGGGGGTAATATGGTGGATTTAGCCTCAAAGTCAGAATCAGATGAAGATCAGGGAGAGGAGGATGTCCTCAGTTTTTAGGATAGTATTGGTATTGTTGAGAAGCGAACCATTGATCAATCTTTAGCCTTAATTAGTAAAGCAAAGGTTGGCGAGAAGAAAAAGAGAGGACCCAAAACCAACAAGATGCGGCTTGAATTAGCTGGAAATGCAGCTGGACAAAGCAAATTGAGATCGAGAAAAGGCTATGCCTTTTTCCGGCAGCCATGAGGATCCTTTCGTGGAATGTCAAACGCCGCAATGCCCCTGACAAGATTCGTTTGATCAAAAGATGGTTTGATCAAACGAGACCGGCTTTGGTTTAAGTTACAAGAAACGAAAATAAAGGAATCAAAATTTGCTTTCTTCTCAAAGTGTTTTGGGCGTTAGAACTGTTCTTTGTCAGGGGTTGTGGGTGCTTTTGGTCGTCTGGGATTGCTTTGGAACGATTCTATTGTGGATGTTCAAGTTATCAAACAGGAAAGAAACCGGCAATCGTGTAGAGTGGAGTCAAAACAATTATGAACGAGCTTTTGTATTATCAACATTTATGGGCCAAACAAATCGACTCAGAAAAAGGTTCTATGGCAAGAGCTATCTGGAATTTTAAGCGAGGAGGAGGGAAGAATGTTTCTCCTAGGTGGTGATTTCAATGAGATAATGAGACCCTCAAATAAATTTGGGGGGGTGTGTTGGTTTGGGCAAAGTCAACAGGAATTTTGTGATTTTGGAGTGAATAATGGTCTTATAGAAGTGCCTCTTAAAAAAGGTGAGTTTACATGGACAAATTGAAGGGGTGGTTTCCTAAATATTGCAGAAAAACTAGATAGGTTTTTTCTAGCAGGAAATTGGGCAGAGCAGAAATGGTTGTGTGAGGCGGAGATCCTTCCAATAACTGGATCAGATCATTATCCGATAAGTTTGATAATCCAAGAGGAGTCTGCTCCGGATAGGTGTCGCTTCAAGTTTGAAACAATGTGGTTTCGGACGGAAGGTTTCAAGGAGTTGGTAAGTAAATGGTGGAAGAATGCTCCAAGGTGGACCGGTTATAAAGCTTTTATCTTCTTCAAAAAGCTACAATACTTGAAAGAGCAGCTGAAAATTTGGAATCGAGAATTCTTTAAAAATATCTTTGTTGAAAAACTAAGATTGGAGGAAGATTTAAATGCTTTGCATTCGAAAGTAATTGAACACGGGATGAGTGAAGAGGATTTTGTTATGGAGAAAAAACTAAATAAAGAATATTCAAAAGCCCTTGCCTGGGAAGAAATCTTTTGGAGACAAAAACCCCGAGAAACATGGTTGAAAGAGGGTGATAGGAACTCCAAGTTTTTTCACAATTCGGTAAAGGTTTGTAGGTCTATAAACAAAATTATTTCAATTAAAGACGTTAATGGGGAAAATTTGAATGATGTTGCCCAAATTAATAACGAAGCTATGAGGTTTTTTTCTGAGAGCTTTAGTTCGACTTCAGATGGTTTGAACCAAAACTCTAATATCTTGGATATCATCCCGAGTTGCATCTCGGAAGCCCAAAATGACATGTTAATGGAGGTGGTTTTTTTGAAGGAAGTTAAAAGAGCTTTATTTGATTTAGGTGGGGATAAAGCCCCAGGTCCAGATGGGTTCCCAGCAATTGTTTTCCAAAAATTTTGGGATATCTTTGCTAATGACTTATGGGAGGTAGTTGAAGAATCTAGGAGGGGTGGTTTTATTCTCAAAGATATAAATAACACCTTTATAGCCCTCATTCCGAAAAGATCGGTGACTAATTCGTTTGAGGATTTCAAACCTATTTCACTATGTAATACGGTCTATAAAATCATTTCAAAAGTCATTGCAAACAGACTAAAAAAGGTTATGGGATCTGTGATTTCAATAGAACAGAGTGGTTTCTCTCCAAATAGATCGATCTTTGAAGGTGTAATAGTAGCACACGAAACCATTCATACAGTCCGGATGGAGAAAGCTGAGAAAATGATGGTCAAGCTGGACATAAGAAGAGCATATGATGAGGTAAACAGGAACTTTTTGTTAAAAGTGCTTGAGAAATTCGGTTTTGGTAAAGAATGGCAAAAATGGATTGAAAGTTGCATTAGTACGCCTCGTTTTTTCTGTTTTGGTTAATGGAAGCCCCCAAGGCTTTTTGAATCTTCTAGGGGGATCAGACAAGGTGATCCTATATCACCTTTTCTCTTTATAATCCTTGCAGAGGTGTTAGGAAGGTTGATATCTTGTAAGTGTAGGGCAGGTCAGTGGAAAGGTATTAAAGTTGTTGAAGGTCTAGATCCAATCTCACACCTACAGTTTGTTGATGACACTTTTTTGATGGGGGAATCTTCCTTGAGAGAAGCCCAGGTGATGAAAAGCTCTATAGACAAATACGGTATGGCTTCAAGTCAATGCATTAATTGGCATAAGTCGGAAATTTTCTTTTTCAACACCCCAATCCAAAGACAAATGGGTATTTGTAGGATCCTTGGCATGAGGGTTGGTAATCTTCCGAATAAATATCTGGGCATTCCCCTTTTTGGGGGGGCTAATAGGGCAGGCATTTGGAAAGATCTTGTCGATTCATGTCTAAAGCGAATGGATGGTTGGAAAAGCAAATGGTTAACCTCTGCGGGCAGAATTCTAATGCTCAAATAAGTGATATCTGTGATTCCTATTTACTCAATGATGTGTTTAAAGATCCCAAAGAAAGTGATTAACTCAATCGGGCAACGTATGAGGAAATTCTTTTGGAATGGGGCTAGTGAAGAAGATAAAATTCCACTGCTTGCTTGGGACAAAATTTGTTGAGCAAAGGACAAAGGTGGGGCTGGGTTGAGAAATTGGCAGCTTTTGAATGAAGCTCTGGGCGCAAAGTTGGTTTGGAGTATGTATGCCAATCCGGATTTGTTGTGGGTAAAAATTCTAAAAGCAAAATACTTGGATTCGAATGAGGATCATAGAATTTTTACAATTCGCAACCCTCCAAAGGGCTCAACAATTTGGAATTTCATAGTTTCTTGTAGACCGGTGATTCTTAATCATCTTTCTTGGCAGATTGGTAATGGGCTTAAGGCTAATTTTTGGGAGGACTCCTGGGATGGATTGCCAAACCTATGTGAAGAGCCTGATGTGCAACTTCTTAAAAACCATTTCTCACAAAGATGGGGAACCAAGGTGAGAGACTATATGATTTTAAAACAGGGTCCCTTTGGTTAAGATTGGGGGTGGAAGGAGGTGGCTGAAGAGGGTTTATCACACCAGCAAATTCAGCGAATGAAAAGGATATTTCAAGATTGGAGAGTTTTCATTTCAGAGAAAGACGACAAGATTGTTTGGTGTGGCTCTTCTAATGACTGTTATTCGGATAAAATTGGATATCAGCTATTGGACTCAATGGAGAGGAAAACATTTTGGGCGAAAAATCTTTGTTGAAACAAGAATTGTCTACCAAAAGCAAGCACTTTTGCATGGTTAGCAATAAATGGTAGAATCCTAACAAAGGAAAGGAGGAAACAGTTAGGGTTTGCGGGCCCTTCAAAATGTGTTTTATGTGACAAGGCAGAGGAAACGGTTGATCACTTGCTTATTCAGTGTGAGATGGCAGCGAGGTGTTGGGACCATTTGAGACAGAAGCTGAGCTGGCAAAGTCCTTTCCAAAGGACTTTAAAAGAAGTTTTTGAAAGTTGGCCAAAGATGCAAAAGAAATCTTTTTTGTCAAGTATTTGGATTGTTTCGCCTTCTTTGGTCATTTGGGAGATTTGGAAAGAAAGAAATAGGCAAATCTTCTTGGAGAAGAGTGAACCTTTGAAAAGATTGCTTAATCGAATTGATCATAGTATTGAAGAAGTGATGAGTGTTGCAACTTCACATCCGCAGAATATGCGCTTTCCATTCTCTTTGGATGATAGTAAAGTGCAAAGAGCTTGGTCGGGTATTCGAATCAAGCCATCTCGGGATTAATAAAGGTTTCCTTAAAAAATGCAAGTGAAGATAGGGTTATCTAGGAAAAACCTCTTGAAGGTCAGCATAAAGTAAATTTCGACGAGGCTACAAGAGATAACCCTGGCCCTTCAAGGGCAAGTGCAATCATTAGAGATCATCATGGAAACACAATTGCATATGCAGCAAAGAAATTGGAGGCTGGGACCAATAATGTGGCCGAAGCTAAAGCAGCTTTATTAGCTGTTAAATTAGCTAGATTGGTGGGCATAAGGAAAATACATCTGGAAGGAGACTCCTTAATAATTACCCAAGCAATAATTGACTCAAGGGCGAAGGCTTGGCATCTACAAAGCTTTATTAGAGCAATTACGAAAGAACTAGAATCTTTTGAAGACTTTTTTGTCAGTCATATAAGGCGGGAGGGGAACAAAGAGGCGGACAAACTCTCCAAATAGGCAGTCTCATTTAATGAGGAAGCAGAGACGGTGATCGAGGACCTTAGAGATATTAGTTTGTAGAAGTTGTAACGGCTAGAATTTTGATGGCAACTAGTTTGATAAGCACGGCTTCCGAGACCAGGGCGCAGTTTTCTTTATGAGGTGATTGGGTGGAGTTAATATGAAAAAGGTGGCGCATTATAGAAGGTTGGTGAGATAACGGATATAAAAGACACGAAGTCTCATAAACGTATGCAAAAGTCTTATCAAGTGGATGACAGGACGATGTCAGGGGATTTTTTTGAGGCGAAGGACAAGAGTGATTTGGCTGGCTCGTGAGAGGATCCGAAATAGCACCTCAAAATATGAGAACCAGTGAATGGTGTAAGGCTGCGGCGGAGTGGGAGAAATTTTTAATGATGAAGACAAAGGGTAGTAGTACGGTAGCTTTAATGGCATGGAAAGGCAGGATTTAACTATGGGAAGAATAAAGTTTTTTCCCATTTTTAGCATAGCTATTCAGTGGAGTTGGTGGTATAGATTTTGGCTATGATGGAGGCGATGTGGGGTTTTTCAACCAAGATGCAGCAGAAAGGCTTTTGGCCCTCCGACAGTGAAACGCCTGAAGCAACTGTTGAAGTGTGCACAAGATGAAGTGATGGAAGCGGTGCTAGAAACATTGGGACCACATTTCCGAGAAGCAACGCATAGAGGACGCCTGAATACAAACATAGCATCGATGATTTTCGCGTGGGCTTTAGAGCTAGGTGAGGATACTAAGGAGATAAAATGGGTGATGCTCACGCTATTTGAAGAAGAGCTATTAGAAAAGATGGAATCATATCTAGAATGGGCAGTGTCAGGTGTGGGGTTTGATGTGTCGGAAGGCATAGAGGACATGGACGAGGCTACTGAGGAAGGATTGATCCCATTCATAAGGTGGCGAAGGAGAACCGATGGAGAAGCTTACAAGTTGAATATTTTGATGGCGTGGGAGACCTTGAAACTAGTGTTGCGACACCAAGAAGCGAACAATCGACAGGAATCAGCAAGCATTCCTCACCAAATTCCCCGAAAGAAGCGTTAGGTGAGGAGGAGAGGACGTCGAGGCGTGAAGGTGAATAGAAATGGGGTAAGGGTTGTGGTAGTAGGTAACGAGGAAAAAAATTTGGTTAATTTTTGCTAAACACACCGAAATGCTACTTTTTGAATGAATGGTAAAAGGAAGGAAGTCGAAGACAAGCAATGCAAAGCCAGGATGGCCATACATGTCCAAGAAAATGAGGGCATCTAGTTTCGAAGAATGTAAAGAAGGATGAAATTGCAGGTAGTTTTGTTTGGGACACGTCCTATAAGAATGGTGCGGAAGTTAGAATTTAGGAGCTAGTTCTTCAAGGTTTCAGTTTTTATTTTATATGAAATACAAGGTGTCTAGGAAGCTAATGCTCTATGCAGCATTTAGAAAGGTGGAGTTTTTTTGGGGAAGGTAGTCTTTTTGGTCAATGGTTGTCGGAAGATGTAATGATATTTTATATGTTGCATGTAATGACTTTATATAAATATTAATAAAATAAAACCTTTTTACTGATCAAAAAAAAAATCTAATGATGATAATTTTTTTAAATATAGATTTTACAATTCTATGTTTTCTTAACAAAATTATCTTTTCAATTCCAAAATTGAAAAAACCCAATTTACTGACAGGATGAAGCTGGTTTGTTTTACCGTGTATGCAAAATAGAAAAGACTATCCCAAATTAGTTGGAACAATCCTATGACAAGCATAACCGTACGATAACTATGACAGGCATAGCCATAAAATAACCAAAACAAGGTAATGGAAAATTATATAGATTAAAAGAAGATAGTAAATTTCAAAAGCAAGCGATAGCCGAAAAAATCACCGATATATCAGTCTCTCAAACAAAATTCAAATCAAATTTCAACAAATGCAAGATAATTATAGTAACTCCATGTTGCGCTTCCTAGCATGTCTCTAAATACCCACCTCCATAGAAACGGAAGCGAAGTCTCAAGCCGAATGGAAGTGGACTCTCAGGCCAAAACGTAAGTTGTGGAGAACCATATCTCATACCTCAGAAGTCGCCAAGTTTGATTTTAGCATCCTAAAAAAGAATGAAAACCCTTAAAAAAATCACATTTTACATAAACTAGATTTTAAATCGAATCTAGACAATTTTTTGTCGAGTTTAGGGATAACTTGGCAACAAGTTTTTGGGTAACTCACTGTCACTTTCGAAGCGCGAAAACTCTCGAGTTATGCAAGTACTCGCAAAGTTTTTCATCTTTGAATAGAACAACAAGACTCAAAAATGCACCCACCTACAATAGTAGAAAAAATCCTAAGATCATAAGTTATAACTCTCCAAAAGAAAGAAAAAAATGAAGTAAACTCAAAAAAGTATAACAATCAAGATTATCAAGAGCTGAAGCAGGCCTAGGTTGAAGGCCTGATCTAAAGATCTATGCAATCAAAAATCAGAATCAAATCTAGAAGAAGAGAACTTGGCAGCATCATGTGGACAAAATGGGCTGTATATCATTATCCATCAAAGTGGAAGGGCCAACACATGATCTGATAATGCTTATGAGAGAATGCCTAGAACTGGGAATCCCTGGATGAACAACTCTAGGAGGGAGCTAGAACCTTTCCCTACCACCTCTCCTAACCCCCAAAGCTGGCTGATCTTTAAAGACGAGGATAAAAGTAGTATTAAAGATTTGTCCTCGTGGCCTGGGTACAGATGAAGGGAAATAGTGAATAATCAACATTGTATTGAGGTAGACCTTTGATATTTTCAGAGGATAATGTTTATTGTGTACTAGTACTATATAGGATTGGACCCTAAACCCAAAAAAAAGTGCAAATGTTACATGACAATCAAGGACACACAATTCAGGGCCTTGTGCTTCTGGCCCTTATGCGTGTGACACATGACCAAGTCAAGTGGCCAACTTGATGACTTGAATTACCAAACTAGTAATTGACAACATTTTGACAGCCAAACTTCCTCCCTAGTCAGTTGATTCACTTTAAATTACACAAATTTGGGAACTTCCACACAATGGGCCTAACCTCAAGTTGCTGCAATGATGTCAAAGCAAACTTAGAAAACTGAGTGTCTCCCAAACATGGAATTTATCTTCACACCCTCATTGATTTGTCGATTTTGTGTTTGTTATCCACTTTTAGGTGACTTGGGCTGTAGAACTTCAGGAAGCTCATGTAGTTGTGCTTTAGGCTGGCTATCTGCTTGCATTCTTATATATTACTCACAGGATGAACTGCCTCTCCCACTGCTGCTGCACGCATTGTAGACCTATTGTGTTGTAAGCAAGTACCAGGTACCTAGTAGGAGGGCCTATAACACTTACTCTCTGCCATATGCCATCTACAAACACCAATGTGAATCCTGGCCCAAACAATCGTGTGGGAAAGGCATGTTCGCATAATGCATGGCAAAAATTAAATAATAAGTTATAAATGAAAATGCTAAAAATAGATATCCCCATTTTGAGTAATTCCATTTTAGCAGTAATCGTCTAATTCAGTAGTTTTTTCATCTTGATTAGGAGCTAATTGAACATTAAATGCACAAACATCTTTACTGTCTTAGAGCGTCAAGAAATTACTATTTATGTTTAATTACTTGGGTGTTATCTCACTAAACTCAGTTATTCAGATTCTCCTAATACTTAAAGTAGAAACTAGAATTCAAGAAATGACTTCTTTGTAAAAGGTGGATTTTAATACAAGTTTCAATTATAAGGTTAGGTTTTGAAATTAATAAGTGAGATAAATCTAGCATTTTGATAGATTTTTAACTATATTCTATTAGATCCTGCAATAATTTCATTGCCAAATCAACATATTGCTTAGGACTATAGGTTTCTGTTATGATATAATTTTCAATAGACCTAATTAAAAGTTCCTGTATATTATGACAAGGAAATAGTTTAATGTTAGGTTTTGATGAAGTTAATTTTCTGTGTAAGGAACTACAGATAGGGTTGGATCAAGCCAGAAGCATACACCAGAGCGTACAAGAGTACAGCATTGTTTCACCTTCCAACACATCATCTGCCTTACACAACTGGCATAAAAAACAACAATTTTATACCCAAAATAGCATACACAAGCTCATCAAGATGATAATTAATACGATAGTGATGATTGGCGACACTGATCATAACAACTACTAATTAATTTCATTACTCTTCAACATATGAAGAGCACTTGAGTTTCCTTGACTGACCTAAGTGAGGCAAGTAAACAATTTCCACTAATTTTGTGCAAGGCATGTATGTAAGAACAATGTTTGGAAACTGGTGATTTCATTAAATCAGATTTTACCCATTTTTTGCTCTCTCTTATTGGTAGTATCAAATCTAAAACACTAGATTGTAAGATACAGGCCCAAGCAAGTTCACACTAAAGATTACATTTCTTAATCAACAAACCATGAGAAAAATAAATAAAGAAAACAAAGTAACAGGTAATAAGTGCAACATATTCCCTTAGAGATTAAACAAAAATAGTTATTATTAATTGGCAGCTAAATGGTAATAGCAAAAAGTTTATAGGCTTATATTGGAACTCACCAAGCTGTTCGAACCACAACATTAGAACCTAAGGGGCTCAGCAGCAGGCGCAAACCAGCCTGCATCAACGCAACCAACAAAATATAAAGCTTTCAAGAGAGTTCTGTAAACGTTCAAGATAACTGTTATTGATTACAACATTTTAAGATTACACAGCATAGATACATGGAACATTCAACCTAGTATTTCAGAAAAAATACAGCTAGACTGCTCCATATACTTGCAAACAAAAGCACTTTCTGCTACTAAGTGGTGCAATTTACATTTGAATGTATGGAGTGTTATATTATTTTACTTATTCTCAAAAAATTTAGTTTGTATACATAAGAGCTGTGTTGGCGATATGTTAATTTGGATATCCATGGAAATTACAGATCATTTCCTGCCGCAGTATACTTTTGACATCTCATACTTAATAAAAGATAATACTTTTATTTATAAAGTCACTCTAAACTGATAGATTTCCAAATGATAATGCTGTAATTTTTGCTTTGCATCAAAAACCATAGAAACAAATTCACAAAAAGGTTTTGAAGGTTTCACAGAAGAACTAATGGTGGATTTTCAATGCGATCCCCTTTCCCTTTGCAAAATGATCTTGTCTATTTGCACTCACACCTTTAATTCAATAGATTATTTTGATTTAATTCTCAATTGATTACAACAGTGGTATGATTTAAGGGGCATTCTACTCCTTTTGATTCTATGTTAAGTTGGAATGTCCCATTTTTGAATAACCCTAAATCTTGCCCTAGAATCACAAGTATAATGTAGTTAGGGTTATATCTTACCGATTAAATGCCTTAAGCAAGATAAATCTTGGTTTAGGTCCTGCAATCATGTTAGATAATTTTGGAATATAATTCATATGATCAAACATATATAATAAATGTCTTATCTATTTAAACCATGTAAATACATAACTATTTCAAATAATATAAATCACACAATATTCATAATGCACATTGGAAGTTGGATCATAATGGGACTTGGATGAGGAGCATGATAAGTCTGCCCAAAGCTATCCATACCAAGCCCAAGAGCGGATATACCATCCCTCTTGGCCCTCAAGTGGCAAACACAGAATCATCCAACATGGGGTGGCGTACTTGGTGGAAAAACTTGTACCTGCATTCCCTACCCTTGCTGCCTTATCCATCCCTCTTACGATCAACAACCAATCCATGTAGGGATTGGGGAGTGTTGGCGTAACAATTAGCACCTCTGGAGTGCCAGTTGGTACGGACAACTATGCACAGTACACAATGACTGCTCTTCAAATTAGGAGGAGAAGCTCCCTCTTTTGCTGATATGTGTTTCTAAAAGTAAAGTATCTAAAACCTATCTTTTTCGACTTAGCTGGAAGAGGCACAAGGTTAAGGAAACCAAGGACGTTGCAGCTAAGGGTTTTCTCTGGTTTTGCAGATCATTAACTACAACTAAACTAAAAGCTTTAAACTATCCAATCTCCTCAAGAAAACAGAGCATGAGGAAATAGGAGCAGGAATGTGCTACACGATAAACTTCAAGTACAGATTCACAACGTGAAGGCAAGGTGGGCTCAACTATTTGCTTGGCTGGGAAGAAGTTTATTAAAACAAACAAATATACAGTAAACCAGGTACAACTTCACAACATGAAGGCAAGGTGGGCTCAACTATTTGCTTGGCTGAATAGGTTTATTGCTACACACATTAAACGATAAGCTTTGAGTACAGATTAGCAACGTGAAGGCAAGGTGGGCTCAACTATTTACTATCTGAATAGGCTTATTAGAAACAAAACAAAGGTAAGCAAGTAGGACAGCAAATTGTATTAGCGAAACACGCATACAACAAACGATTAAACTAGCAACCCCATTTAACTAAGATTTGAATAAACACCATAGTAATAACATGAAGGCAAGGTGGCACAACTATTCATTAAGATAGTAATCACTCATGAACAGATACAGAATCACAATATTACAGGCAAGGTAGTCGCAGCATATATTGCTATCACGTGCAAAAGTTCTAATTACAATGGTGAACCAATCTTGAGAATAGGCATGTTGCCAACGACGCAGCAATTCTCTATCACAAGCAAAAGTTAATTACAAATGAGCTAAAAGCTCTTATTTATAGACATCAAAGGTGTAGGGAACCCTAAAATCACCTTGAGTCAACTACAGTTTCGCAGCATGAGAGATTTATTCTCTAAGTCTAGATAAATGAAACTATACAAATAACTGAAAAGCTACCATCAGTTAACCGATACAAACAAGACTAAATGGACATGTACAACATGCATGTCCTTATTAAAAGGAAAGCTAACTGATAACTAACATCAGTCAACTGGTTCTAACTGAAAGTCCATCCTCCTGCGGAGATATCTCCAAGAATGAGATAGGTGTGCATGAGATCAGCAATGAGAACTCAAGAAATAACGTTGAGTTAACTGTTGCTTTTGACTCATCCTCGTAAATAACTGCAAGATCCAACGGACGTCTACTACAAGCCCTCTTTGTTTATCACCTTGTCCAAGAATTTGTCGATCGAATCATCATCTGGCACTCTGACGCTATCCACGATGATGAACTGCATGTCTAACTCCTTGTCTTCGTCCTAGATTGCCCTATGACTGTCTCTAACCTCTGCAGTTGCCTTCTTGAAACTGGTAGTCATCACTGAGAAGTCATCTAATTTGGACGCCTCATGATCACCATCAAGACCTCTCATGAATCAAATACTGGAACTCAATCTACACAACATCAACTGGCAACTCACTGATTGGTAACTCTAGCGGCTCCGCAACTGGAGTGATGACCTTTGTTTCTTCTATAGCTTGACGCTTTTGACGCTTTTCTTGATTCTTCTCAACGGAAGAGTGTTGCATGACGAAACCACGAAGTTTGACCTCGAACACTTTGGTTGTGAAAAATGGACACGAACTCGCCACACACGCAGAATTCCAACGATATCAACCCTCTAAACTGGTCTTGGAAGGCAATCAGCTATACAAGGTATGAAACCATGTGGACTTTGAGTGACTACGCCTGTCAAACTATCTGAATCAACCCTCTGAATGCGCTTGATGCAAACGATGTCAACTTTTCTTATGAAATCATGAGTTAAGACCAATTTGGTCTTGAATTCAGTTTGAGTGAATTGCCTTCTAAAAAACTCGCTTGTTGATTGTAAATACGGCCATGTTCTGACAACTTTTCCGGAAAGCTAAAAATAGCTTCTGATGAGGCTAAAAATAGCTTCTAATGAGGCTAAAAATAGCCTACTAACGGGCAATTTTCATGAAAAATTATGAGACGTGGATTTTGTAGAGAAAATAATTCAAAGCAAACCCACAACGTCGAAAATTCGAAAAAATGCCTTTTCCCTTGGCATGCAAGAGCTTTTCGATAAAGAAGTAGCAGGGGTGTAGGGGCACCAAGGGCAATTTTTCTCAAGAAAAACTGGCATATGGGTTTCGTTGTCGTTGATGGTCTAAGAAGACCCAAAATCTTCATTTTTTAAAAATTTGAGTTTTAGGCCCCCATGCAAAGGGTTTTTAGTTGAGAACTGAAAGGGCTATAGGGGCTCTGGGGCAATTTTTTCCGAGAAAATCTGAAACATGGGTTTTGTGGGCAATGGAATTCCAAGCTGACCAAAATGATTAAATTTTGGAAAAAATGAGTTTTAGGCCCACATGCAAAGAGATTTTTTGAAAAAAGCACAGTGCTCCAAAATGGAGGCAGCGGGACAATTTTCTCAAAAAAATCTAAGACATGGGTTTTGCTGCTATCATGAAATAGGTGAAACCAAATGATTTGTTTCTGAAAATTTTGTCATTTACTTTGACATGCGAAGAATACCTAAAACGAGAATAGAAGAATTTAAGATAGAAGATAGAAGTTTTTGTGTTTCTACTTCTGTAAAAATCGCCTATGCTTGAATTGGATTTGATGTAACCTGCATGCAAACAGAAAATGAAGTCTATAATATCCTTCCTCTGAACATTATGAATCTGTAGCTATGAAGAATGTTGAATTCTAACACCTGTAGCACCTTCAAATTAAAATTTGCTCAAGAAAAGCATGTTTTATCACTCTCACAATGAAAAATAATGGACGCCATAGCCCTAATAAATAAAAATTTATCATCAAAGGCATGTTAAATGCATGCATTCTCTTGAAAATGGCACTTGTCTTCTAAATGGACCTCCAAAACACACGCCTGGCTTGTGATTGGCTCTTAAAACAGTTAACTAAGTGAAAAATATGCCCTAATTAGGGCGCCACCTTCAACAGTTCAGTCAATTGACACATGCAAAAATAGGTCACCCAGTTACAAGCTTAAAATAGGCCTAGAAGAAGTCAACTTGAAAAGAGTTAACTGAAGAGCTATTTTCAGTTAACTGTCTCCACCTTTAAAGGGTGCCATTTCTCTAGAGTTCAAAAAGTCAACCTTTGACTTTAGGTGCCTCTTTCCAAACTTAGCCAATTTCTTGAAAATTTAGACTTGAAAACCTCATCGGATCTCACGTTCGATCACTGATTTTGATTGACTAACATGTCGGATTGACTAGCTAATAGTTTCATTGAAGAGCAGGATCAAATCTGACAAAAGCCTCCTTGAGATGGCAAACCCTAATTCATTCATCTAAGGCCTCAAAATGCAGGGCATGCCTGGCCTTCAGGGGCGCTTTTGACCTCAGACAATTTTCAATGCATTTTCATCATTTTTAGAGTGATTCTAACTTAACTTCACTTCGCGTTTCCCGATGTTTGGCAAAACTTCAGAACTAGCTGATAGGCTCATTACGGAGCTGGCTGGATTTCGCACAAGAACTCCTGGAGAGCACTTCTCATAAAAACATCATCTAACAGCTGAAAAACATGGGCACCCCTAGCCTTCAGGGGCACTTTTCCTCCCAGACAACCATTTTCCAAATTGGCTAAAATCCACTAAACATCCGGCTACAGGCTACTGAGAAGTCATCTGACCCGGTTGAGATATGCAACGGAAAGTTGGAACCAACACGGATAGGATGAGCATCTGCGATGATCAAATAGACTAAATTTAAGGCATCAAAACCTGCTTTTTACATTTCTGGACATTTTTTACCATGACTAAAATGCTATGTTTGACTCCTGATACCGGCAACTCAGCAACTCAGATTCACCTGCTGACGGATGCGTTGCGAAGCCAAACCAAGTCTGAGACAAACATCCTAGGTGTCATTTGATCAGAAACCTCCATCTGGTGCTTCAAAAAGATGGGCGCCCCTGGCTTACAGGCGCGCTTTTTGCTCCAGTGTTAGTCATTTTTTCATCTCCCTCATTTTGCGTTCAAACTCCAGTTTCAAGCGCTAGACATGTCTGTCGAATTGGCTGGTTGGCTCATCGCGAAGCTAACAGGATTCCAGAGAAGTCCTCTTGGAAGTGACAAGTCTCAGAAATTATGATATTGCTATCAGGATTCAACCGTGTAGTTTCCGAGTCAAACTCATTGACCATTATTCATGAGTAGACTCGAAAACTACACGGTTGAATCCTAATAACAATATCATAATTTGACACACTGTGGAAGAAACCTCCTACTTATCAATCTCAAAAAGTTGATATAGATCCCCAAAATCAAGGGCACCCCTGGCTAACAGGTGCGCTTTTGCCTTGGTGATCTTTAGTTCAACCTCTGTTTTATGTGTCCATTCGCTCAACCGCTGCTGCCATTTGATAAGTCCTACAAACTGGCTAACAAATCCATTGCGAAGCTGGGCTAAAGCTGAGAAGATCATCTTGGAGATAGTCAATGCAAAAACTGACATCTGATGCCTTGAATTCTTGGGAGCCCCTGGCCTCCAGGCGCTCTTTTCTCCACTAGTGTTAACCATTTTGCAACTTGTTGATTCCTCATTCAATCTTCGGTTTCAGGTGCTAGACAAATCTTCTAGATCAGTTGGTAGGCTCATCATGAAGCTGGTAAGATTTCGGAGAAAACTTCTTGGAAGTGACAAACCTCGAAAAGTTGATTTGAGCCTTCGAAACCTTGGTGAGCCCCTGGCCAACGGGCGCTCTTTTTTTTGTTTCCTTTCCAGACAAATTTTTTACTAATTTTCACCTCGACGAAAATCCCCATTGAGACGAAGCAACTTTCTGCACCAATGTCACCACAGAATCTTCATTTGAGCGTTTAAAGCTTAGATTTCGACACCCGGTACCTGGCCATCTGCCATTGTTGACCTTGGAGATCCTAACTTTTCACTTAAAAAAAGGAAAACTACCCACCAGACTTAAACTAAGTTTTAACTAAATATGACTTCACCATTGTGATCGTGAAGCAAAATAAGCCAATCAAAACAATTTTCAGCCAATTCTGACAAGTTTCAATTTTTAGGGTTTTTGACCTAAAAACAAGGGTCAGAAACCCTAATTTTCAAATTTTTCAAATTTTGCCAGTATCTTCGTGGCATCACACTGACTCAAAGCCCATACTTGATCTGCCCAAAAACTATGTTTTGACATCATTTTAACAAGGTTTAGACCATTTTAAACAAAATGCCTTAACGAAGCAAAAAATTTGGTTTGGGTACAATAGGGAGAAACTCCAATAGGAGGCTCGTAGATTCCCCTTTCTAAGCCCAAGGGCAAATACTCACCCCCTTGGCCCCAAGTGACCAGCTTGGAGTGGCGTACCTAGAAAGAAATCTAGTATTTGCTCGCCCTACTGGAATTTCCCCCATTCCACTCATCGTTGCACAACCACGAAATATATCCAGATTCATAGAGATTATAAATTAACATCATCGTTCACAATATATCACAATACTTGCTAAATATAAGACTGCTATATTCTAAGATGCAAATATATTAACAAATGTTGACTTTTGCCCTAGTCTGCTGAGTGCAGATAATTACGTTTGATCTGCTCCAATCACCTTACTATTAGATTTCCCTTATTATTGATTAATCATTTGCTTCATATATCTCTCATTGACTATCCTCTTCTTCACACATACTTCTTGATATCTCACAATAATGTTCTTGCTGCAAACAATATTTATTTAATAGATATCTCATAATTATGTGCTAATCCCTTATATATATTTCTGATGTATATCCCTCCATGATGTCCTTTGCAAATGATTTCATTTCCTTATATATCTCCATGTCTTAGTGAAATGATGCATCTCTTAGAAAGGAGACACTATTTGAATGGATGTGTCTTTAGTTAACACATCTGTTTAGCATCAATCGCTGCCCTCTTTAATAATTGCTTTCCTTAATAAATTAAACCTGCCTTTATTTATATTAATCGCTGCCTAAGTCTTAATTACTACCTTTTCATTGAGCGCTGCCTTTTTAACTTAACTACTGCCTTCGGTAGTTACTCCTCCTCTTATTCATCGCTGCCACTGTCTAATCCCTGTTGTTTGAATATTAATATCTGCATATATATGATTGCCTATATGGATATTAATCGCTGCTTTTGCAATTTTGTTATACCCAAAATGAAATTTTTGGCATTCTGCTTAAATTGAGCTAAACAACGTAAAAATGCCATCTAAAGTATGTTTTAGGTCAAACCAAATATGAAATCCTTGTGGGTTTCTGTCAAGGAACCTATGGTTAAAATTTTGAAAAAACGAAAATTAGGGTTTTACACCCCTATTTTTATGGAAACCCTAAAAAATAGGACCTTCCCGGAAATGATTGAAAATAATTCTGATAGGCTTAATTGCCTTCACGATCACACTGATCAAGTCAGAATTATCAAAAAATATGTTTTACTCTGGTGGGTCTATTTCTATTTTTCAGGAACAAAGTTAGGAGCTCCGCAGCCATTAATGGCAGATTGGCCAGTACCAGGTGCTGAAAGCTAAACCTCAAAAGCTTCAACGAAGAAACCATGGCGAAAAAAGATAAAAATGATGAAGTTCAACGAAGGAGATTCTCAAAACGGAAAAGGCCAAAATTTGGCTAAGTCTGGAAGGTGCACGCTTTGTCTACCAAGGCAAAACATAGTCTACAGTGGTTAAAAGCGCCCCTCTTGAAGAAAGGCGCCCTTGAACCTTAGAGGGCAAATCAAATCATCTGGCAGTGTCAAAACAGTCATCCTCTTCACTTTCATACTAGCTCGACAACGAAACAATCAGCAAGATTATCTGATTCAGCAATCATTGACCGACCGTCAGCGAAGTATGGAGGATCCATTGACGACAGAAGTGCCAAATCTGAAAACTTCAAGGTAAAAGCGCCCCTGCTGGCCAGGGGCGCCCCTCAGTTGCAGACATCAGATGAATCCAAGAGCTGTAGCTTTATACATGATATCTTTCCAGCTTCCTCCCGGCTACGTGATCAATCTAACAGCAAGTCCACAAGACACACCAGACGATCACGAGACGAGATCAAGCAGAAAAAGCCAAATTTGAAAAACTGGAAAGATAAGCCAGAAAATGGCTAAGGCATGGCTAAAAGCGCCCCTCTCAAGGAAAGGCGCCCTTTCCTAAAGGTGTCCAGATTCAGCCGGAATCTTCACTACCTCCCAAGACGACCTTCTCAGCTATGACCTATCTCGTCAGCGAGACTATCAGCAAGAACTTCCGACAAATCAATCGACTGATGAAGAAGGTCAAAGGCTGGCAGTCCACAACCAAGATAAAACTAGGCAAAAGCTAAAAGCGCCCCTGCTGGCCAGGGGCGCCCTTTAGTTTGGAGGCCCAAAACTTGCCAGCTGCCACTGCAAAGTCAGGCATCGTGAACAAGACTGAACCAGCTACCCGACACATCATCAAGCAGAATCATCTGATTCATCAAACATCGGGAACGTCAGATCAAAGCAAAGAGGGTCTGAAAAGGTCAAAACGAAGAACGAGTCAGTGAAAATTGACTAAGGCATTGTCAAAAGCGCCCCTTTCAAGAAAAGGCGCCCTTCTTTCTGGAGGCCTAAACTCAGTTTTCTGAGCTAACCTCTCCCAGGCATATCTAATCACATTGATCCTGCCTCAACAACAGAACTGTCAGATACTGCTCGAGATCAACTGAGCAACCTGAATCGAAGATCAAACAGGAGCACTTCAGCTTGCAAAATAAGCAAAAAAGATCAAACTCAAGGTTGGACGCCTAAAGGAAAGTCAAACAGAAATGTTGACTTGAGTTAGCAAATTTGGAGCCAAAAAAGAGAAAAACACTCCACAATCAGTGGAAATCATCTTTTAGAACTCCAAATCAGGACTGAATGATGAGTTATCTTCCATACTTTGTGGATCTTAACCCTAATTGCTTTATATTCATGCTAGGCGCCCCTTTTCCTCATTATTCTTTTTTGCAGGTTGAAGGATAAAACATCAAGTAGCTCCCAAGAACAAGTTTTCAAGATCTGGCAGGGGTTTTGAACGGATCTTCAATATTTTTGAAGATAATTGGCAGTAAAAGCATTCTTCTCCCAAGATTGTTTCCAGAGACAGATTATTACAAGTGGCAGTTTATAACTTCCAATCCATCTTCTGTCTATTTCCTCTACTTCTGTCTATATTTCTTTTGCATGTCACAGGAAACGACAGATTTTCACAGATCTGACCAACTGGGTATGATCAGCACAACTTTTTCAACAAAACCCACATGGTAGATTTTTTCAGAAAAAGTAGCCCTGCTGCCCCTATTTTTTAGGGTTTCCGAAAAAAGTCATAATATTGAAAAATGGACAAACTGGGTTTGTTTGGCTTTGAAGCACGAACAAAACCCATGTGTTAGATTTTTTCGAGAAAAATCACTTTCTGGTGCCCTTGCTGCCTCTGCCACCGAAGGGCTCTTGCATGTCAAAGAAAAACTCGTTTTTTCGAATTTCTGACGATCTGGGTCTGTTTAGAAAATCATTCTTAACAAAACCCATGTCTCAGATTTTTTCGTAAAAACTACCCCCGGCGAGGCTATTTTTAGCATTTCCAGAAAAGTGTCAGAACAGGGTCAAGTGCCCAGTCAATATTCAAGGTTTTCAGAATGCAGTACTCTCAGGTACAATACAAGACCAAAACAGCCTTATACCATGATTACCTGAAAACGACTGATACAGACTTATGGCAGAAAAATCCAGAGGTCAGTTCTGAAGACTTGGAGGGCATGAATCAAATCACATTGCAGAACATCGAAGAATCCGGTTTGTTTCAAGCAGCATCTATTCCAATCACTTTACAAAGCATCGAGCTTGTAATTGCTTGCACTAAGCATTACAACCCGACTACAAGAGAGATCCTGTCAGTTGACGGGAGGGTGATTTGCAGCTTGAAGCCAGTAGACATAGAGACTTGTTTTGCAATCCCACCATGCCCTACCAAGAAGGTCATATCAGTGACAGAACGCGAAAAGGCATTCGAGGCTTCAAAAGACAAGTGTTCGCTTATAATGGCTGAACATTGGCTGAAAACAAAGAGGAACAGTTTGCCCAGAGTAGTTGGTAGAGGAGAATTCAAAGACGAGTACGGAGTGCTAATCACCCTACTCAGCAGAGTCACTGGACAAGAGGAGGGAAAATCCTTCCAGCCGCGGATGTTCTACATTATTGGCAAGATAATCAGCAGAAAAGAACGTTACGACTGGGCCTCCCTGATCAGTGACACACTCCACCAACAATTCATCGGATTTCTAGAAGAGCACCGTTTCCACATGTGTTCATACCTGGTCTACCTGATAGCCTTCCAAGGCGATTTCAGAACATTAAACACTGTGGGAACCCTGGGTGTGCAAAAGGTACAAGAATACTTTCCTCGCTTGGAGTTCACTCTAGCGGAAAGACATTTCAAAAGAATAAATGACCTTTTTACTATGCACACCGCGCACGAGCTAGACCATGAGATGCACGTGCGTATTTCACCAGCAGCTAAGGCAGCAATGGTGGACTGGGCGGATTGGTTCATACAATTCCCCACTTTCACCTACATACGCGTGTATGGCTATAATGGCCACCCCGCCATGATGCCACGCTACCCCTCAGATAGGGTAGTGTTCATGGAATTCCTGAGGCAATTGGCTGAGGTTCACTCTTACCTTCGCATAAAGAAAAAGACTGTTGCAAACTTTCCTTTTCAGATGGGATTCTACAGATGCAGGACTGCAGCCGATGCAAGGTTGATAAGCCAAGAAATAGTGAGATTTAATCTCAAGTACCTCATCGACAGGAGGCCATCCTATGACCTCAGAGGCATCTTCGCAGCTCACCTTGAGCAAAGATCATCACATGAACCTTTCATGGAAGATTTTTGGGTCAACTGCGAAGATGAGTTCGAAGTGAGAAGAAGGAACCATAGCAGATTCAAGCTCTCACAGATTGCAGAATTCATGTCAGAAGACATCGAGGGCTTATCTGAAGACGAAGGAGAAGTTATTCTTTCTTCCTTCTTCACGGGTCTAGTAGATCCACAACCACTCGGCAAGGTAGACTGGTACGCGAAAGAGAGTACGTCTATTGAGGAAAGAACGGGTAGAGTAGTTCGACACAGTCAACTCTACCTGGACAGTAAAAGGACAAGGAAGGTAGTACTTCCCCGATCAGAGCCGCCAGCGGTTCAGTCTACACTACCTTCCACGCCTAGGAGGAAACCCAGACAGAAGAAGATGAGCTTTCCTCCAGAAGGAATGCGGATGTCAGGAAGCACATGGGGGAGAAAAGGAATTGCCAGCACAAGCCGGCAAGAGGTACAGGTGGAGACAGCCACCAATTTGCCTGAGACAGTTGAGACCGCTGCAACTACACAAGAACCAGCGATTGAAATAATCGCTGTAGAGGCGGAAACCATTGTAGAAGAAGTTGTAGCAGAAGCGGTGCCAGTGATAGAAACAGAGCCACCATCTTCACCACCATCACAGAGGTCACAAAGTCCTATTGATTTGGACTCGCCACCACGAGACATTGCCACAGCACAGTCTCGTTCTTCTAGCATTCAGGGGACCTATGTTCCTCCTCCCAGCGATGCTAGCCGAGATTCTATCTGGCCGGAAAGCTCGCTTGGGAGAAAGAGGGAGAGGCCTTCATATCAGCTTGACTTCTCTGAATTCCATCATGCCCCACAAGACATGCCGGTAAAGAAGTTGAAGAAGCAGACACATGTAGAAAAGAATGCAGAGAACGAGGTCATCATAGAGACTGCTGCCCCACCTGAAGACAAAGATATACATAATGTGAGGGTTGAGGATTTCACGCTTTCAAAGGTGAACCTTGGAAAGACCACTCGACAGGTGGAGGCAGACCTTCTTGGAATTGCCTCGGCGAGTGTCAAAGAAAGGATGACAAAAGATGGACACGACAAAGCAGCCTTGAAGGCTGAAATCCGTCAGCTAAAGTTGTACATTTCTAGTTTGATACATGACACTCCAAACTCCTCGGCTTTGCCTCAAGGACTGTTGGATCTCCCAGCTGAAAGAAACCATCATCAGTTGATTACATACGGTAAACACTTGAGACGTCAAGTGGATGAGTTTGTCGTCAAAGGGCGGTGTGTGTTGACAGAAGCATATCAGCTGAGAGACAGAGCACATGGACTTCGATCAGAAATCCAGAAGTCAGATGTAAAGGCAGCTCAAGAGAGGCTGAGAGAGGAGGTGACAGTTGCTGATTTGCAACAAGCATATGAATCAGTTACGACCACAGAAAATAAACACCATCTCTTTGAGTGGAAAGAACAGGTGGCATACAAGGTGAGAGCCTATGATGCCAACTCTGTGGAGCTGATTGACTATAGACGCTTCGTCGCCAATATTATCAACTTCGCAAGAACGTTGGTAATATCCTTCCCTGAGTTAGAATATCAGCGGGAAGGAGGAGAATATGTGGAACTTGAAACCGTGCAGACACGATTCCAGGATGTCATCCGATCTTCATTCCTTGAAGATCCCAATGGCTGCAAATTAGCCAAAATTGCAGCCATGTCTGTCCAGTTAGATGAAGCAGCTGCCCAATGCATAACCTATCATCAGCAGCTTACGACGGGTGAAGAAATGCTTAGACGCCACATGGTCATCTTGAAGAGCATTAATTGCCCGGAGGCCGAAGAGGTCAATGACTGGATAGAGACTTTGTTGACCAGTGGTGAAGAGGTGTAAAGCACCAAGGGAGGACGTCCTACCCTCCAAATAGCATTAATGATGACTGAAGTCAACTTGATGCCCCTTTCCAAGTTGACTCCAGATCTCCACAGATCATGCATGTCAGATCCCACTAATCTAGGATGTCTATTTGACTCCCACGATTTGTGGATCTCAGATTTCCTCAAAAGGTGGATGTCTATTTGGAGACACATTTGTAACATAAGTTCACTTTTAGTTAGGTGTCAGTCAACTGAGGTAGACTTCCAGTTTGACTTTTGTTTAGTTTCAGTTAACTGAAGTAGATTTCCAGTTAACTGTTTGCTCACCTACATTTAGACATAGAATAATATCTTGCTGATTGGCAAGAACTGTTTGTTAACTCAAGGAGATTTTAGGGTTGCCTACTCCTTTGAGTTCCTATAAATAAGAGCCTTAGGTTCTTTATTTGTTTTAACCTTTATTTGCTAGCAAAATTGCTGCGCCACTGTTGCCAGAGTTCGCTTGTTTATATCTGTTCACTCTTGGATGAGAGTTCGTTGGTTGATCGCAATTGTGCATGATTTCGTGCCTTTGCTGTCCCGACCTTTGTAATTCTTTGAAGAATCTTAAAGAATAAATCAGATGGTGCAAGCTTGATTGATCTAATTATTTGAGTTATCCAAAGTCTTGTTTTTAAATAGTGCATTGTTTCAATCTCCTCCTTGGACAGGTGTCGTCGCCTCCTTGGATATTTTGTCATCAATCATTATCGTTTGATGTTGTTTAATGATCTTTCTTGCAGCCTAGACTTTGGACAGGTGTCGTCACCTCCTCGGGAATCCTGTTAGAAAGGCCATCGCTCCTTGTTGTTTCCAGTGAGCTGCTTCCAAGCCTATACCTCGGATAGGGGTTCCTCCTCCTTGGCAAGTCTCAGATCCAGTTTACCGTAACGAGTGTTTGCTTGTATCGAGCCCTATCTTGGTATATATCCGAAGGTTCAGAGCCTCGGCCATATTCCATTGAGACGGAGGATTCAAGTGATCCAACCATACCATTTCGCTCCTATGCCCTCATGCTCTGTTTTTCTTGAGGAGGTAGGATAGTTTAGAAGCTTAGTTAGTCGTAGTTAAGATCTGCGGAAACCAGAGAAAAAGCTTAGCTACGGCGCATTGGTTTATGCACCCTTGTGTCCTACCGCTGAGTAAAAAAGATAGGAAATCTTAGTACACCCCTTTTTTTACAGTATAAAATCAGCAAAGAGAGATCTTCCTCTCTATAATCCGAAGAGCATGTACTAACACACTTGCAATAGCTGTCCGTTTCCAATAAGCACTCCAGAGGTGCTAATTGAAACGCCAATAGTTTTCTGGCGCCCACCGTGGGGCAACGAGGCATAAAACTTCAAGAAAAGCTTAACGCTTTAATGACACGAAATGGGCATCTGGCGTCCTTGGGCACCAGTTGAACAACCTGATCTTGCTCCAGCAACTCTCCAACCAGATCTTACATTCATTGAAGGAGAGCAGACGGACATCATCAGTAGCTTGCGTACTTTCATCTTTGAAAAGAATACATCACCAGCTCAGTGGAGAGCCGCAGCTATTACTCTGGACGAGGAAGAAAGAAAGGCTGACCTTGCAGCTGAGAGACCAGTGTTACCACCACCCGCGTGGCAGTAAGCATCCTGGCTCACCAAGTATACGTGCGGAGGAGAAATAATCCCCGCTTTCAAGAAGACATCGGAGAAGCATTCGATATTGAGCAAGTCTTTGAAGAGGATCCTGAACACTTCCTAGAAGAACACCAGCAAGAACCCCCAGCTCAAGCAATGGCAGACAACCGTCTCCATGATGACAATGCCCATAACAACGGCATTGGCAACAACGGCAATGGTCGTAACAATGGTCGTAACAATGGCCGTAACAACGGCAATGACGACAATGATGGCAATGGCAATGGCAACGGTAACGGTAACGGCAACTACAACAACGGATATAACCTATTCGGCAATGGCCGTAATGCAAGACCCGTGAGGCGCCAAGCACCTTTGCCATGGGGTAATAACATTGGCCCCTTGGCCTTACAAGGCAATCATGACCTTCCAAAGGGATCGCGAAAGCACTTTCCAAGATTTTTCGGTGACGGGGCTAAACACCCCGACGAGCATCTATCAGCGTTCACAGCGGCTTGCTCCGTTCTGTCCGTGCCACATGAAGATATCGCCGCTCGACTCTTTGTCGAAACTCTTGAAGCAAATGCTTCCGATTGGTTCCATCACTTACCAGCTGGAGCAATCAGAAACTGGGAGGACATGAGTGACAAATTCTTAGCAAGGTTCAAACCTGCCGAAGATAGTCACCAGTTATTTGCCCGTTTATCTCACGCTAAGATGGAGCCTACAGAACCGATGAGAGAGTTCGTAGCAAGGTTTAATCGCCTAGCTACACGTCTTTCTCACACGCTCAACCCATCAGAAGAGATCCTGATGAGCAGCTTCGTCAACGCCCTACCCTCAGAGATAGCCTTTTTCATCAAAGGAAGTCACGAAGATGACTTACAAAAAAAAAAAAAAAAAGCTATCGAGATCGAGGATCACATGATGACCACGGGAAAGATGAAGGGAGATGCTATCAGACCACTGATCCAAGCATCAGCAGACCCATTGCTACAGAAGGTAGCAAATGAGGTGACTATTCTGAAAAGACAGTCACCCAATCAAGGGCAGCAGGTACTGCCCACACCACAACAGTACCAACCTCAGCAACAGTACCAACCTCAGCAGCAGTACCAGCCTCAGCAGCAGTACCAGCCAAAGAGAAATAATTTCCAACCTTTCAACAACAACAACAACTACAAACCTCGAAATCAAGGACCTTCACAAAGAGGAGCAGAGGCCGAGAAATCTAATATGTTCTGCTGTTTCCATGATACAGACGAACATACCGGATCCACATGTCCTGAGAATCAAAGGCTAGACCAGATCATGGGATATGCCGGAGATCGAGTTCCAAGCTCAAATTCAGTACCTTCAAATGCGAATGTTGTCTCACCACAAACGGACAACTTCGATGGCGACTCCGCAACGGGATACTTTCATAGCGAACCCGAAAATCAAGAAGAAGAAGATTACCGTCAGTACTCTCTTGCTGTCAACCATGAAAGCATGTCAACGCCTGTATTCACTCGCGCTCAACATTTCAAAGCACAGAAAGAAGAAGAAGACAGACGGAAGTCAAATGAAAAGGGAAAAGAAGCTTCCACTTCTAATCCCAAGTCTACACAAGAGAACGTCACACAAAACCCTCAAGATCCGTCTTCGACGAACTTTGACATTGTGACGTCTATGATGAAGACGAAGGTACAAATCTCTCAGCTGGAGTATCTCCAGGATCATCCCGATCAAATCGATCGGATTCTCAAAGTAGTACAAAAGCAGGCCATCATCCAGCCTACGTTGCTAGCATCTACCGTACCAGCGGAAGAAAAGCCAAAACCCTTCTACATATCTTTGTATATGGGAGGTTATAAGCTCAGCAACTGCATCATCGACTCTGGAGCATCGGACAACGTCATGCCTTTGCAAATCATGAACTCATTGGGACTATCATGCACCGAAACTCACGACAAGTGTTATTCACTTGAATCAAAACCGGTGCCGTTAGTCGGCCAATTGAAAGACGCACAAGTAAGACTAGCGTCCTGCCCAGAGAAGAAGATCATGATGACCATCCTCATAGCTGACATTCCAATCAGTTATGGAATGTTACTAAGCCGAAGTTTTTGCAAAGATCTCGGAGGCGAGATTCAAATGGATTGGTCATATGCGACCATTCCACTAAAGAAAGGTAGTTTCAAGTTGGAACCAGAGGCTAAGTCAAAATTCACAGTGGTGAAATCTCCGGATCCCCAAGCACAAGTGCTACATCAAAGTACGGGTCCGGGCACATATGCCATGCTGACTGAAGTAACCGAAGAAGAAAAGAGGGTTGCATTTGCCACGAATACATCAAATGAAAGATCAAAGATGTGGACAATGCAATTCGATGGAAGTTGCTCAACAGCAGGCTCAGGAGCGGGAGTTGTCATTACCTCTCCTGAAGGAGTTTTATATCCATTTGCTTATCGCTTGCAGTTCGATAACACGAACAACACTGCAGAATATGAAGCGCTTATACTAGGCCTCAAGAATGCAAGGGATATGGGTATAAAATATCTTCAAGCTGAAGGTGACGCAGAGTTGATCGTACAACAGGTCAGAGACCGCTATCAAGTCAGAAAAGGCCGCCTTCAAGCTTACCGACAAAGGGTGTGGAATGCTATTGATTGGTTCGAAGCATTCAACATCAAGTACATTCCACGCGAGAAAAATAGCAAAGCAGATGCCCTTGCGGTATCCGCTGCACTCTTCATGCCTCATTCTGATTTCCGTCAGAATGCCTTCGCTATTGAGCTCGTGTACAGGCCATCTGTCCCCGACAATTGTGAAAATTGGCAGGTCTTTGATGATGATGATGACATCAAGGAGTTCCTCTGCATGGGGGACAATTACAAAGAACTATTCTTTGAAGGAAGTACCTCTCCTTTCAAAGAATCCATAGCAGAAGATTCTGAAGCAACGGAATCCGGCGTCATCCAGCTAAGAGGTAACAACATCCCCAAGGGCCTAGTATCCTTGGAGGATATATTCGACAAGCATGATAGACGCGTGCAAAATCAAAGAGATTCAGCTAGCAAAACATCCGCTGAGTATAGTCAAATCAACATTGGCACCGAAGGTAAGCCTCGGCTTGTCAACTTGGGAAAAGGTTGCACTGTGGAGGAAAGCAACAACTTTGTCTCCCTTTTCAGACAATACAAGGATGTCTTTGCATGGACTTATCAAGATCTAAAAGTCTTCACGCCAAAGGAATTGTCTCATACAATTCCACTCAAGTCAGATATCAAGCCTTTTAGGCAAAAGCAGAGGCACTACAACCCGCGTGTTCAAGATACAATCTACGCGGAGGTACAGAAGATGGTGGACGCCAAGATCATATTTCCAATCCATCATTCTACCTGGGTGTCCAATATTGTTCCTGTGCGCAAAAAGAACGGAGAAATTCGGATTTGTGTTGACTTCAGGAACCTGAACCAATCGTCATTAAAGGACAATTATCCTTTACCTATCATGGAGCATACCTTGCAGACGGTTACCGGATCGGAGATGTTATCATTACTTGATGGCTTTTCCGGGTACAATCAAATTGCGGTGGCTAAGGAGGATCAAATCAAGACAGCATTCACCACCCCGTGGGGAACGTTCGCCTATGAGAGGATGCCCTTTGGCCTCATCAACGCCGGTGCCACCTTTCAGCGAGCCATGGACTTGGCGTTTGGAGATCTAAAGAACAAAGTGATAGTCGTCTACCTTGACGACCTTACTGCTTTCTCACGGAAGCGGCAAGATCATTTTCAACACTTAGTGAAAGTGTTCGAGAGATGTAGGTATCACCACATATCCTTGAATCCAAAAAAGTCTATCTTTGCGGTGACGGAAGGCAAGTTACTAGGCCATATCGTCTCCAAAGAAGGAACTCGAATCGATCCTGATCGGGTGGATTCTATCAAGAACCTATCTCTCCCAACCTCATATCTCTATCTCAGAGAATTATGCATTACAACAAGTGAAGATGTGACTCCCTCTGAAGCTCTAATTACTTGCATCAGCCTCCTGACCTCCTCATCAAAAATTTTCTGTAATACTTGCTTTAGAGAAGTGGATTCCAACTCACACCTTTGTAGAGATTTAGGCTGTTCTCTTCAACCTCATCCCAGATCACACTATTATGAATAGGTTTGCGGAGCTACCAATGTTAAATCCAGGTTGATAGACTAGAGCAATTCTCATTTCAACTGTTGAAGAGGTACTTCAAGGATTTAGCATCAACACTGCAACCCTTTACTAAATCAAAGAACTCCCTCTAAAGGTTAATGCTTCCTTTTCGAAGAGATGTCTTCAACCATTCATTCAGTCTCACAGCTGCAGGCTGTGATTCCAAGCTTGATCATCTCTTGATTCGGTATCACTTCCATACAAGATGCCTTAAGCTCTTCTATGCGATCTCTCATTATCCTATTGTTTCTTGATCTGTCCTGAAGGCATCAAGAAGAGAGATTATTAATAGTTCATAAACTATCTCGAAGAGAAATACCGAAGTAAGATTTACTATTGCATGAATTATTAACTATTTAAGAATTCATGAACATTAAGCATGGAATACATATCTCTACTCGTAGAGTCGAGATTCCGGATAATCAACTCGGCCAAACCTAGCATACGTGTATACAAAAAAAGTGATTATATTTGCCGTCCAGGCAAAGCCGTAGGCTCTGGCTAGCGCCAATATGTAGACGATTTCAGAATTTCAAAGATCACAGATCCGAGCCAACTCCACCATCAATCTTGGAGGTGCTAATAGCAATTACCAAACTATGACAGACCTCACATTTGTCACCAATGTCATTCGTAGTAGATCGAGTTCATCACACGTTCAACACCCAGAACTCACAGAACTTGAGATCTGAAGAGACTTTGTCTTGTCTTGCATGCAATTTGTACGAGGACGTAGCCCCTCTCTTATCGTGCATAGGTCTAGACGACAATTTGGCCTGTGAATTCGTGTTTACATTGCAGCTTGATCCCGTTTGCATTCAGATAGTTGATTCGCATCAATCTTGAGCCATTCTTCATTCTGTAGAGTGCGATACCAGTGGAGGGTGATTGTTGCGATAAACTACAAGCTCATGTTAATATCCCGAAGGGCCTATTCGCAGTAGACATAGAGTACATCCCGTGCTGTCTTGGATAGCACTAGAAACTACCATCATCAGAGTCGTGTAGTACCAAGGAGACGACATCATCTGAAATTCAAAGAGCAAGGTGCAAGTATCTTCAACCAATCATAGGAGGATCGGGAGTTGTTTCGTGGAGTGTAAGGCCGGTGCGGGTTCATCACAACATGGAGGAGGATTGGTGTGATTGAATTGGTGGAGCCTCTGGCTCATGCCACCCCGAGAGACATCAACTGCGACTTCCAACGTGTGAACTGGAGCATCCATCGTGAAGGTTATCACCTCTGACTCTAATTGCGGTGTTGCTAGTAAAATCCATTTTCAAAGAGAGTTATGAGGAAGCTTGGAGGAAGGCGCCACTGGAAGGGCACCGACTACCATATCGTAACACCTAGCACATTCCGACCTGGCGCATCTATCCCTGTATCTATTCTCCAAATATTCGCGACTATCTAGGGTCACATTCCTAAGTGCATTTGGAATATGGTCTTCCTACTACAAAGATGATGATCTGCTGCTCAAGTATGAGTTTCTTCTACGAATGCGAATTATGATGAATGAACTTAGAGAAACGCGTGCTAAAAATCCAAGCTCGACCCACTGGGGAACGCGATAGCCCGGGCAATAATTTCCTTTGCCATTATCGGGCTCTGCTTCTAGGCGAGCGAGCGCACATGACCAGATTCATGAAACATATGCAGTGACATCGTGATTTGCGCAAGATAAGAGACTCCAAACTCAGAGGCGTATCTTCCAGAATTTAATCGGATCTTCCATAACTTAGCTCTGATACCATGTTAATACAAAGATTAAATTCTAGATTACTGAAGGTCAATCCTCAACTGTCACCAACATCTGTAGATTTCCATGTTGTTTAAGTGAGGAAGGAGTGAATATTAATATCAAAGAGGGAGACACGTCCCATGAGCGGATGTGTCTCCACAAAGTGGAGACATGTCGGCTCAAGGGGCGTGTCTCTCCTTTTAACTTATTACTTGTTTCAAACGTAGTTCAAGGTCTTTTATCTGACCGATGCTACCTATTATCAACACAAACTGAAATGTCTTTTCGTGAGTACGTGGATCTTAGGATGAGACAAAGACCTTATAGAGGTGGGAGAGCCCCTAATCATGATTTGCAAAAGAAAGTTGGCAAGTTATCCATTCCCTATTTTATGGTTCCGAAAAAACTACAGCAAGAGCGTGGGTGCAAAAACTTGACACATACTTTCAGCTTAATCCAATGCCTGAAGATGAAGCCATCAAATATGTTGTGTTACATTTGGATGGGTGTGCACATGAGTGGTGGCACCATGGGATGGTAACATTGGGCCATGATCATATTGATTCTTATGCAGTGTTCACAGAAAGGTTGATTGATAGGTTCGATAAGAAAGATCCAGAACTCCATTTTAAGGAGTTAGCTGAGCTTAGGCAGTGGGGGACAGTGGATACTTATATAGTAGATTTTCAAAGACTTTCAATGCTTGTGACTGATATTTTAGAGAGGAGGTCAATTGTGTTGTTCATGGATGGCTTAGCAGATCCGTTAAGGGGTTGGATAAAGGGACTTAACTGTAATGTCCCCTTTCTAGCACACATTGTTTGATGTTGTCATTTGCCTAATCTCTCCATGGTTCCATAAGCTAACTAGGACGTTTAAGGGATCTTGTGGCTTTTTGGCCTAGGCAGTTTCAGTTATAGGTGATTCTGAGGAGTTTTGATGTGTTGTTTTGGGATACTTACTATTTATAGTAAGTCAGCTAGACGAGGTCAGGATCATCGGTGGTTCGTAAATAATATCCTGTCAATGGCTATTGATGATATTGAGTTGAGATTTTAATAATCAATTGCAATTATTAATTAGTTTATCAATAAAGTTAAGTTATGAAGTTAAATTAAAATATTTAACTTTATTGATGTGGGAACTTAAGTTAAAAGGGAAAGTAATTTAAATATTAAAAGTTCCCCTTATTAAAGTATGTGGAGGCATATATCTTTATCCCACATTGGCTAGAAAAGTGTGTGAGCTCTCCCAGGAAAGTTATAAAAGGATCTTCAGGGTTCATTTGTGGATATGTTTTTGGTTTATGCTTGGTTATTATTTTTTCTTGGAGAATTCTAGGAAGCTTGGCTTTCAGCAAGTTTGAGGACGGAAACCCTCGAACTTGGAGGAAGTGGACGGAAACCCATTGTCTGTTGGAGATATTACTTAGGTGTCTCACTTTGTGCTTCAAATTCATACTTTTGGTTATCCAATCCAACTGTAAGTTTTGTGGCTACGATTGTATAGTTTTGTTGATATTCTACTGAAGATTTGAAGGCAATAATCATATGTATTTTCAGATCTTTATTCTAAAACTGATTTTATATGATTTACATTGAAACCTGTTTTGCAAGTTATTGGATAAAATGAAATCTGTTTGCATGCAAATTGTTTGTTAAATTTTCTGTGGTAAATTTGGGAAAATTTGGGCCAAACATCCATAGGGGATGTTTCAATGGTATCAGAGCAATCGAACTTGCCAGCCTGTTGGGAAGTGGATCATTGTTTCAGCTAATCAAATAGATCAAAAATTTGAATTTTTGAAGATCTTTCCAGTTTGGTAGAAAAAGCGATTCTATTTTGAAGATCATTCTCATATTGAAGATATCGCTTTACATTGGAGGAAGAAATAATGGGCATATGAGGAAATCGTATTCCTTCATATATTTCTGGCGTTGCATTAAAAAATAAAAAGAATCAAATTCATTGCCAGGGATCGATTGGATTAAAAAAATAGAAGGCGTAGCTATTAGTGGGCATTATTCCTGACAGTGAAGCTGATTTGTCTTATCTCTGAAATAAAGACAAAAATCAGAAATATTAGAGGGAAAAGTGAATCGATATCAAGGAATAGACAAAATAACACCAGGTGTAAAGAAGAAAATTGTATTTTCTGGGTGCAGCTCTTTATCAAGGCACATCGAATATTATTTCTAATGGATATCGTTTAGTCTCGTGGAGGTCATTAAAATCAATAGCAGGAGTTCTGATTTGGAAAAGAGCTTGAAGACAAATTAAGTTGTTTGTTTCGGTCCCATAGACTGTTTAGTCTCGTGGATGTCATTAAAATCTTTCATTCATTCATTCATTCATTTCATTCTGAAGGAGTAGCAAGACGAAATTGGTGGTGACATGTTTGCTAAAGACAAGAAATCAAGGATAAGACAAACGCAAAAGGGACAAAGAGTTCAACGTAGAAGTTGGAAGCATTAAAGTAGTCACCTGTCGGGAGCAGCTAGTCAAAGCAAATATAGTCGATTAATTTTGGAGAGGTAACTTTTGGCGCCACCTCTTGAGATGAATCATTCCGTTTTTGAAAGCGGACTCTTCTCATTGTGATTGGGTGAAGAAAAAGAAAAGATAAATTAAAGGTGAGACGATATGTGAAGGAAATCATATCGATATATTAAAGGGGACGTCTTCACTTGCTGAGCGCAGCAATTAACAAAGCCAGAGAGAAGTTCAATATTGAATGTGGAGGCATCAGATTTGATTGTTCCTTGTTGGAAGGACGATTTAAGGAGTCTCTTTGTGCAAATACAGGGGCACCATCCTCTCGGGAAACTATATCAAAGACATTTTGGTGTTGAGAATTCAAGTGTAGCAGATCGTTGTATTCCTTGTCTGGAGGTCTGTCCAGACTATTGTTGTTGGGCGCTGCAGCAATTCATTCCCAGGGTCTGCACTTGGTCTGTGTACCAGTGCTATTTGATTTGTACTAGCATTGGATTATAATCTGTAGTCAACATTCGGAACTGCCAATCGCTGTACCCAATTACTCAGTTGCTGCCATGTCCCCAAAATAGTGACAATACAATAATAAAATATGTATTTAAAATATTAAACATTTAATATCATTATAATTATGATTGTCAAAGATAATATCACAATTATAATTATTACTATATTATCAAAATCAAATATGATTATACAATCCCCAAAATACTAGCTATTATTGTAAAAATGTCATACCACCAAGACTAGTTAAATTATTATGATAATGGATAAGTAATAAAATAATAACCGATATCTTGAGCTGACTAAATAAACATCAACCACCTACATACATCTAATAGATATAAAAGAAAGAGTTAATAAATAAATGATATAAGAATCAATTTATAATATATAAAAACACCAACATAGAATAATATAATTATAAGTATCGTCCATATTAATCAAATCGCCTCAGGGATACACGATCTATCTAGAATTAGCGATGGGTTAAGCCTCAAGTTATATCCTTTTGCTACTAGGCGAATACCACATAAAACATCTAGCAAAAATTAAGACATTATCGCCACCTCTCATTAGGGGGAATATTATCGGGCCCTCTATTCAAATGTCAAGTATAATCGACATTCTCATGAGAATATGGACAACGGGTGATGATGCGTTGTATAAGGGAGTCATATTATTTCAGTCGCCGTAAATGTCGATTCAGGGAGTATTACTACCGTGGCTTACACGAAAGAGTATTTCTGAAGGTATCGAATTCCATTTGAACATCAACCGTCGTTGGAGACAAAGACAGTCGACACAAAACTAATCAAATCAAGGGTGATTTATTCATAGAAGAAAGCAAGCCATCTAAGGGACATCATTGATAGTCTATTGAACATTTGAGTGATTAACTCCAGGCAACAAATGGTAAAGACACTAATGCAATGTAAGGCAACAATACATTAAAGAGGCATTGATTGACTTCACAGGACATGAGCTGAGGATGCAACCCTTAAACGCAGGGGGCATGAGGGTGTTTAAGAGGAGTATGGATTGTGAGGGAAGAAGAAGAAAAGGATCAGAAAACACAATCACTTAATATAGCGATCAAGGAAACAAAGGAACAAAGTGAAAGGCGATGCATTAATTACTGGTGATGTAAGAGTTCAGGATGATACCGACTTAAGCTAGGAACTCAATTAACGAATATATGTGGGGGTTGGATAAGACAAAGATTCAATATTAAAAGACTTGTTAATAGAAACAAAACTCAGAACTAAAAGACGGCACCAAAACACGCTGATCTAATTAAGAGTGATTTCAGTTTGTTTAGCAACCGAGAGGATGTATCCCCTTATTATGAAACGGTGTCTCTCTTAGAGACATAGAATATAAATTACATAGGGAGCATAAGAAGGATGGAGAGGGGTATGTGAGGTGTTGGGAGAGATATCAGGAATTAAGTTTAGCTTATACATATATACATTTCAGAACACAAGACGATGCTGCAACTATACATGTTACATATCGATTACAAAAGATATGTAAGGAAGTCTCTAAACCCTAAAGGAATAGGAACAAGGAACGTAAGAGAGATAACACCTCAGATCATTTAATATCTTAACTAGCAATAATTAATATGAATTGCCTAACTAAGAGACATGACCCATCAGATGGTCATACCAATCCCAAAGGGAATGTGTCCCTTGAAAGAGACATAAGCATATAAAAAGGCAAGCAAAATTAAGGAATAGGGAATGAAGGAGGATTAGAAGCAAAAAGGGAATGGCATAGAAATACAGGTGAGACTACTCACTTAGCTTTGATATTTAGTTGTCCTCAATCTGAGATAACAATGCTGCATAAACCTTGTATACCCAACCGATCTGTGTATTATTAAAAATAATTGATATGCTTTATTCATTGGAATGCACACAGTCACCTCTGATGTGTTGGAACCATTCCTTCTTGAGTATTGAATATGGAAATAGACTCATTATACTGGTAATTGGCATTGAACTTAGACGGACTGTGTAGTCCTTGGTTGATCAGAGGCCAAATGGTTTATCTTTTATAGATATGGCTCTAATGATGATTAATTTGCATTTATATTTGATTTTTTTTTTTTGCAAATATTGGACTTGCAAAATGTATTGAATTGCAAAGGAACATAATGAACATGTAAACATGAATATTGCTGAATTTAGTTCTGTATTCTGATATACCTTCATATTAGGACTCAAGGAACTGTTTGATCATATTAAATACTCTTATTGCATAATATGTGTACATACAAATAAAGTACTAATGACTGCATGTCGATTGTCTGAATTGTGTTTGTAATCCCGCTAGGAGAGCCGAGTCATGACCTAAGTGGTTTGTCTATAAACCCCATCTAGGTTCCACCCCGTTGGCCTAAAGCAAGGGATGGGCATACTGCCCCGCTGGCCCTGTGCAAAGGTTGGGTCATAGAGGGATGGGGGTTCCACATATGTCTATTGCCTCATTGGCCCAAGATAAGGGTTGGGCAATAAGAGATGGTAGACCGCTGGCCCCTTAGGGATTCTCCTCTCCTGATGGGCTGAGTGACTCTTCTTTGTTTTCAATCTTCAAGTATGATTATGTTTGCATAATTGCATTATGATTATGTCTTATTTTTGATATCTAGATATTAATGCTAATGGATATGTGTCAATATGGATGAATACAGGATCCCAATCTAGAGTTATGGAATTATGAGAATGCTCATTTGGAAGGAAGAAACCCTAAACCAAATCAACAAGAAAATTTTATGGCAGACAAATGGATTTTAGGGCAAGTCCGGGTAAGGGACATTATAGTTGCCTATCAAATAATATTGGAGTTTGGGAATTGCAGCTAAAGTGTTTGTCATTTTTCCTATTTGTTGTAACTGCACATTGCATGTATCTACAGTCATAATTGTTTTGGAAATCATAGAATATTTACATAGCATTTTGATTGTATTAAAAGTGCTTGGCATAAGCTAGATTAAGTCCTTTATGCATTGGAAATCATTATATGCAATTGAGAACACAAACAAACAACCTACAACAGTTACAAGAGAACTGTTTGACGAAATGTCCAAGTGCTGCATTGAAAAATTATATCAGTATTAGCAACGGACATTACTGTACAAAATCCATTGGGTATGCATGGCATTGTAAAGAGTGGCTTGCAAAAAGAATGCACACAAAGAGTTTGTTATATTGCCTACTACTGTACATTCGCAATTCATGTTCAGCTATAATGAGTAGATTTGAGTTTGGCATTGTAAGGCAAGAATTATGCATATAGTGTGTCCTTTACTATTTGAGATCTCAAAGATATACATTGCATTTACAAACATTTGCCACTTTACTAGCATCAATCATCATTCAAAACAAGAAAAACTCAAACAAGAAATTAGATCAAACCATAAACAGCGTTAAGGAGTTGCAAGCAAACTATTTGACAAAACTCCTTAGTGGAAAGAGGGGCCAGTAAATAAAATGAAGACGATGGCAGATAAAAAAAAGTGACCTTTTCTCAAAAGAATTCAATGATACATTCAATGGTAAACAGCTAAGGGACTTGTAGAAAGAAAAGGATGTAGGGAATTGGCTCTATGTGATAGGATTAGAATTGAAGTCCATGAAATTTACCAATGATGTTCTCTCTAAGTTAGAGGAAATAGACACATATTTGTCCAAGGTAGATCAGGCAGATTGGATGCTTTTGAATTGGGCTTTCCAACCCTCAATGCTCGCTTTGGTCCAGCACAGGTTCATGGAACATCCTTGTCAAAAGGTGAGACTTGTAGTTGCTTCTTGTCACAATGAGATCATAAGGATAACAGCTCCTATAGCAACCTATAATGATGGCATACTAAAGAAGATTCTACAGCTGATTGTGGAGAGCCTATATGGCTTACATGATGTCAAAGCCCCTACTTTTGGTAAGAGGGATAAGATTTTAGAAATCATGGCGAGAACCAAACCATTTATCATTTTGTTGGATCTTAAATGTGATAAATTGATTCTTCAAATGTTTCAATGCTTCTTAATTGAAATTAGGAAGCATCATCCAGACAATGTGAGGGCTTGTATGCAAACTATTATGTCTTTAATCTTAGATGGGGATGATGATATCTGTAAGCAGTTGCAATCAGACTTGTTGGCCATTTGGAGGAAGGAGTAGTGTGTTTCCCCCACGGCTTATGCTTTCTCAAAAGGTTTGGTCGAGCAAAAAATTGGGAGGTTCAAGGAACAAATGATAGCTGCAAAGCTAATTTCTTTGGGTATACAGGTCCTAGGATCACCCAAAAAGAGCAAGAACCAAATGAGGAAAGAGAAAATTTGTTTCACTTGTCAGGAACACTGGTCATTTGATCACATATGTGAAGTTAATAAGGGAAAAAAACCATTGCAGCCAAGTAGTGTTGAAAACATACCAACAAATGAGATTGCAAGGTTTGAAGAGGATGGCTTAACTCAAGAAGGGAGTATGCTTGAGTCTCAGGATGCCTCTAATGAATCGTCAGAATCTTCATATGATAAAGAGTTGCGTGGAAATGAGGACATGGCAACAGCCTTAGCCCTACACCTAGATCATTCCCGCAAAGATAATGAGGCATCTACAAAAGAGTGCATGAGTCTTTTGGTGGGTGATGTAGAGATTATGATTGACAATCCATATGAAGATATGGTTTCTATTGGTGTTCCTTTGGTTGATCACAAAGTGGAAGATAATGCAAACCTAGATCAGCCCTCTAGAGATATTATAAACATAGCTTCCTGTTGTGACCTTTTCACACATCACCCCATTCAAAATGGGGATCCCCTAGTTTTTGCTCCATTCTGGTCTTTTGGCTTTGGTTTTGTTTGGTTTTACGTCTCTCTCTCTCTATTCCTCGTGGTCCTTCCGGGGATGTCCCTATCTTTGGGCCTAGATTGAAATTATGGCTAAGTCTGAAGTGCATTTTGATGAATTAGGTTTTTCATTCTTCAGGTTTGTGTAGGGTTAGATCAAGTTGGCAAATTGAAATTTGAGAATGGCATTGCAATCAGGAGGCTTCAGGCAAGCCCCCATTTAAATTTCACTGAATTCTGGCAACTTACTATTTTTAGTAAGTATTTAATTTGAGGTCTTTCCATCAGGATTCTGGAATTCCAACTGCTCCACCACATTCAGGACACTTCAAAGAGCTTGCACACAAAATTTGAGCAGATTCAAACAACTTTCTATTTTTAGCAATTCTGGCTTCGAAGGCAATTTTCAGTGTTTGCATGTGTGATTTCTCAATGCATGTTGGGATATTCTTTCTGGGTTTCTTGAGAGCTTCACGATGGTATAACATGCAAGTCAAAATGATGACTTACTATTTTTAGCAGGTGCCCGCATGCAGACTAGTTTTCTGGGTTTTTCTAGGATTTTTGAGATCTCTCGGGTAGTATGATATGCAAGTGCATCCGACAGTTGGTTGATCACTTTTCTGGCACTTACTATTTTTAGCAGGTTCACTCCAGCAGCTCCCCAACATCTCAGTTTCATGAACAGAGCAGCGCAGAACAAGAACAGAGTCAAACGGAGGTCAATTGAGGCACATGCAAACAAGATTAGGGTTTCCAACTTTGGTGCCTAAAAAGAGGGGCAAAACTTGGGAAAAGTGAAAAACTAATGTATCCCATCACGATCAGCATCCTTCAAGCAGTCTATTGGTAAAATTTGAGCGCAATCTGAGCACTTACTATTTATAGTAAGTCACCTCCAGAACAGGGCTAAAAATAGCAGGTCAACACGAGGGGTAGGTGTGAACAGGTCAAACAAGTCATGAGGGTCACGCTCGGCAAATTTCAAGTCAAGAGGAGTTGCAGAGGTCCGAAAATCAAAGGGTTACTAAAAATAGAAAATGAGGGCGAGCAGGCTCAAAAATTGGCTAAGTATTCGAGAGCCACCTCCAGAAGTCTCCTTGGCACTCCAAATGAAAATTCTAAGGCATGAAAGTTAAATTGGAAGCCCACCCCTCCGAATGCGCCCAACTTGGATGAGGTGAGAAAAATATTTTTAAGTCTCAAGAAAATGGAAGGAGACCCCTCCATATGCGCCCAAGCTGAGAGATGATGGCATGAAAGTTGAGGAAATTTTCTAAGTGTTGTAAACTGAAAGTACCACACCCCAAATGCGGCCAAGCTCAAGGAGGTGGTATAAATATTTTCTAAGTTGTGAAACTTGAAGCTACTCACCTCAAATGCGCCCAAGCTCATGTGGTGAGATCAAAAAACTTCTAAGTCATGAA